>JBBPBO010001984.1:55601570-55742162 GCA_037974295.1 Cicer cuneatum
TGTTTCTGGTTCTGATGATCCTTGTGTGGATCATTTCGTTTCTGTTTCTGGTTCTGTTTTCTGATGTGAACCATTCTATTTCTGCTTCTGATGATTATGATAATCATCATGTTTTCTGTTTCTGATGATTCTGATCATCCTCCTGTTTCCTGCCTCTGATGATTCTGATCATCATCCTATTTTCTGCTTCTGATGATTCTAATAATCATCATGTTTTCTGTTTCTGATGATTCTGATCATCATCCTGTTTCCTGCTCCTGATGATTCTGATAATCATTCTGTTGTTCTGCTTCTAGTGATTTTGGCATGAACCATTATGTGCTTCTTCTGATCAATTCTGGATGAAGTCTGGGTTATTCAAAATTCGATTGTCATGCCATTTTCTGGTCAAATTATCTTCTGGATTACTTCTTTCTTTTGACAACTTATGGCCTGGAACAACTCTCCACATGGCAGGCTTCACAATAGTATGGTCCAAAGAATCTTCTGATATCTATTCCCTCTGATATAGTCCATAAAAGATATCTTCTGGTCACTTCTGGACAAGTATGGACTGTGCTGAAATTACATTGCCAGACTATGTTCTGATTAGTGTAACTTCTTGATTGCTTCTGATATTTGAATCATTCTTGTTTGGAGCAATTCATATTATGGCAGGCTTCCCTCTGGTGTTTTCCAGATGTTCTTCTGATTTTGTTTCTGTTGATATAAGCCTCCAAAGTTATCTTCTGGTCGGTTTTGGACATTCTGGTTTATCTTCTAATAATTCCAGAAATGCATCTTCTGTAAATTCAGAATGTATCCTCTAATACATTCATCTTCTGATGGTTTTTACCGTAGTAATTCAAGTTCAAAATAAGATTCCATCAAGTGTATGTGTACACATTAAAATCCAGTTTATTTAGAACCAACTTGGTTCCAACATCATTCTATGTTGTTTCTGATGATTCTGGATGAATCATTCTGTGTTGTTTCTGATGATTCTAGTATGAATCATTCTGTGTTGCTTCTGATGGTTCTAGGTGAATCATTCTGTTGTTTCTGCTTCTGATGATTCTGGGTGAATCATTCTGTGTTGCTTCTGATGATTCTGGGTGAATCATTCTGTTGTTTTGCTTCTGATGGTTTTGGAGTGATCATTCTGGTTCTGTTTCTGATGTTGATCCTTCTGGTTCTGTTCTGATGTTAATCATTCATTCTGGTTCTGTTTCTGATGTTTTGGTGTTGATGATTCTGAATGTGGTTCTGTTTTCTGATGATCTGATGTTGATCATTCTGGTTTTGTCTTCTGTATTCGACTACAGGCATGCTGTATTCGAATACATAATGTTAAAATTGCAAATTTTCACTAGTTTCAGCTTTTGTATTCGAATACAAGGGAAGCTGTATTCGAATACAGATTCGTGTTTTCCAGAAAATCAAGTTTTAAACTCTGCCTTGTGAATTTTAAAGTGTTGGGAAACTTTGAAAAGGATTAAAATGATTTAAAATGGAGTCCTTGATATAGTTTTGAAGAGGAGAGGATGATGTTTTGAAAACCTTTACTGATGTAGTGAAAAATGTTGATTTGTCCATTGAGACTGCCTCTGTATTCGATTACCAGGGGGGTTGTAGTCGAATACAGAGTGTTAATTCTGCACTGTTTTGGCTCCTTGATTCGAATACAGAGAGGCTGTATTCGAATACAGATTCGTAATTTCCATAAATCTTAGTTTTAAACACTGTTTTGTGAATTTTAAGAGTTTGGGGAATAATGGAAAGACTTGAGATGATTAAGTATGGAAATTGTGAGATAATGTGAATTATTAATGATTGTTTGACTGTTTAATCATTGATGTGTTGATGATGATATTGATTATGTTGAGATGTTTTGAAATATGGTGGGATGGCATGAATTTTTATGATTTTGCATACTGTTTTCAGTGAAGAGAAAACATTGCATATTCATGCATTGCATAGTCTGGTGGTGACCGCGATGGGCCACAGAGTTGATGCGGTGACCGTGATGGGCCGCGAAGTTAAGTAGTAACCACAGTAGTGGGCTACGGAATGGCCGCGTGTTCGTGGTAGTCCATTCTATCTGTGCGAGGATTTAACTTCTGTGTATTGGGCCTGTGAGAGGCTAATACACGTGAATATAGTAACCGTGATGGGTTGTAGAGTGGCCGCGTGTTCGTGGTGGTCCATTCTATCCAGGCTACGGAATGGCCGCGTGTTCGTGGTGGTCCATTCAAAGATGTATAAATCGTGCTGGTCTGTGAGAGACTGCACGTGTGCTGGTCTGTGAGCGACTGCGCCTTGGTGATTCCAAGAAAATTGTATACATGAGCATATACATATTGCATTGGAGGATTGACCGGTGGGTCACGATTGGATTATGATGATGAGTGGAAATTGAATGTGTGTGAGTACTGTTCAGAATCTGAATTTCTGATTTAATGATTGTGATTTGCTAAGGTGTTGTTTGTACTTACCACATATTGCATAATAATTGGCTGCTGTTTTTGAAAAAGTATATATGTCATTAAATTTCAAATGAGCATTAATATTTTCCTCATCATCATATGTTATACCATGATTATAATTGTTGTTGTGCAATATATGCTATGTGATTATCTGTTAATTTCGGTCGGTGACCCTTGCTATTATATTGTGGACTTTGGGCTTTGCCCTCAGATGTTACCCGAACCCGTCCTACAGACGGATACACTAACGACGGAAGCGTCGTTAGTTTCCCCTGATCTTTACGTACGAAGTCTACGTGGACAATGAAAGGGACGGACAGTTGGCTGAAGACGAGACTTATAGAGGATACGGTGGAGACCGTGCTACTGTAGCTTAGTGCATGATCCGTCTAGAGTTTTGTATAGGGTCTTGAGTTTTGGGAAATGTAAATTTTACTTTGGGAATTAATGTAATACTTTTTCCGCTGTATTATTCTGCACTCTGACACTGTTTGGGTGATAACCTTTGAAATGAACTGATTTTATTTTAATTCATTTGATATTAATTTTGGAAAAACTCATTTCAATTATTTATTTAAAAACAAAAAAAAAAAATGCACCCGCGCTGTGTTTTAAACTCGTGGTGTTACAACGTCACACTTAATTAATGAGATAAGGAAAAAACACATAAAAATAGATTTGTGTGAAAATCATTTATTTATGTAAAATGATAGAAGAAAAACAATGAATATGGTGATTACGAACCAAGAAATTGTCCCAAATCACCCTTCTTCTATGACTAAAATGAAGAAGAAAAAGAGGAGAAAGAAAAGTGTGGTGGCTATATTTTAATCATTCCATAAATTGCTAAAAGTTATATATAGCGAAAAATGGTGTGTTGTTAAATGGGATGGATTTTTTTTCATATTAGAAAAATAAAAAGTGGAGAATTGAGTTTTCTTTCTTTGTCTTTTATAATCAATTTTTATGATATCTTTTATAATATAATCCGATTGGTCACTTTAGGTGAGAGGACGTCTTTTGTTTTTTTACTCATTGATTTTTAGGGGAATTAAATTATAGTAATTCAGAGTTTGGTCAGCAAGTAAGTAAAGTCTTACCAATAATTATTTCAGTTAAAATTTGAATTTGGTTCTCCCAAACGATTTTAGTGAGTACATCTTTTTTATCATAGTATTTTTATGTGGAATTTGAACACAAATTTTTTTTTAAGAAATTTGATTAATGTTTTACTCAAGATAAGGTAATGTTGATAAGACATTGAGATTTTGTTAAAAAAAAAAACATTGAGGTTTAATTGTAAGAAGAAGAAAATAGTAAGATATGTTAAAAGATGTTTCATTTTTTTTAAACAAAAAAAGTAAAAACAAATAAAACTAAGACATGCCTATGGAAGAATAGACTATTTTTAAATCTTGTTAAGGAATTAACCTAATAGTAGTAGGTATAGCTTCTAATAAAACAATTTATAATCCATTTTATGGCTTATGAGAGCTAGGGTATCCGCACAAGAATTTGTCTCACTATAAATATGTTTGACTCAACCCGTCCAATCTTAGAGTTGAATTAGAGATAAAATTAAGGTTGAAGATGAAATATAAGGGTGTACAATTATGGATCATAATAACTACATGTGTAGAATCAATTTCTATAGGTGAAGTGTCACTCTCTAGTCATCAGGATACCAAGCTGAGCACCACACATTTCTCACTCCTAGATTACAAAGTAAATCTTTCAGAAATTGATCTTGTAAATTTCAAATGAGACCTCCACAAGTTGATTATCGCAAATATGCGATCCATTTGTGTTAATTTTAACAAATCAATGTAGAAGTTTGGTCTAATGGGTATTTTGTCTATAAATTCTCTCATTCCAAGATGCTGAAGGGTATTTAATATCCTTTTTAATTAATGTTAGCTATAGTATTCTCTACAAACATGTTTAGTAGCAGGTTTCATATAATTTGGACCAATAATAAGATTGGTCTACAGTGCACCACAATGTTTAATTATTAGATAAATATAAATATTGAACTCCACTTAGTCTTATGATGGATCCACCAAATACAATTTCTTCCCTTTTCTTCTTTCCCAAAATTTAGATTTTTTTAGATAAATTATTCAAGACATTGAAATTCATCCATAAACAGAGATATAAACACATGTCTTATTCTTCAACTTCACAGTCACACGCCTAAATTCCTGATCCATTACTAGCACCTAACCCACCCCTTATCTCATCTTCTTCATTTTTACCTTCCGCAATTCTGAGAATCTGGAACAAAAAAAATGGATTTTTGGAACACCCTTTTACTTAATCGAAAAAAGTCTTATTTTCTTCTTGAAAGGATTTAAAAAACACTTTCCATTATAAAAGATGTCTAATATTCAATGCATTATGAAATCAAGATAACTAGTGTCTATAAAGGGGGTGCACTTGTTTTAGAAATTTTAAAAATTGATGTCATGATGCCTGAGTAGTTTTTTTTTTACAGACAAATAATAGTAAATTAGTAGTTATACTAGAAATTTTAGAAATTAATGTCATGATGCCTATTTACGACTCAAGACTTTTTCTTCTTCTTTTAAGACTATTTTTTGTTTCAAAATTACTCTTTTAAATTGTTTTATTCTTTTATTTATTTATTTATTTAAATGAGTGATTTATGCACATATTCAGTTTTTTTTTTGTATTTCTCGAGTGATTTCATGTTTCGTTTATGATTTCGTCGTCTTAGTGCGACATTATTTTGTTCATCATTTCAGTGCGGCGTGTTTGATTTTTCGTCTTGTTCTTGTTGCAGTGTTCATTTGATTCTTGTTGCATGATAGATCATCTTCAATCCGGTATAAATTTAATTAATGATTTTGACATCTTCAACATTACAACTTCGAAAGCATATTTTAGACACTTCATTTTTGTTAGATTTGTAGATATTTTGTCATCTCATGCTATTAATATAGATGGTGTGAGTTTATTTGCAAATTCATCTTTTTCACTTTTAGCGTCTTTGAATTGTATTGTTCTTGATCGATTTAATTTCTATCAATTTGAATAAATGAATATATTTTTTTAGTGAAAGAAAGATCAATGTCTTCTTAGGTAAGCTCAAGGGAACTTTCATTAGGTATCGATTTTACTAAAAAAAAAATCAAATAACTTCCCTTACAATTTCGTATATTATAGAAAAAATTGAACACCAAGGTATGAGTTTTACTTCATACAACAACTCCATTGGAAGGGGATATGGAGGAGTTGGATTTGGGTGGAGATTCAACGGTAGTGGTTGATGTGGAGAAAAGTTACATTTGAGGGATATACGCATGGAGAGTGTATGGTATGATGGTGAGAATGCGATGAATTAAAAGTGCCTTTTAGAAAGTAATTTTCAATAGAAAAACATTAATCCAAAAGAAAAAGTGCATTTCATAAAGTAATTTTCAAGATGCAATAACTTGAAAAACTAGTTTTTTTTTTTCTGGGATGAAAAACTAATTTTCGAAAGACTAACTAAAAGTATTTCAAATACATTTTCTTTTTTATTTCAAAAAAGGAATTTTAGGCAAACAAAATTAAAACAAAAAGAATGGTGTGAGAAGAAAACTGGACTATGTAGGAAGAATAGAAAACATTGTAGGATGATTAACTCTAGCTCCAAAGGTGTATATATCATGGTTGAACTTTGAAACAATATAAATATTCTGGTTTGACGTTTTATGACTCGCTCGTATGCAGAATAGAAAAAGAAATGATAGAATATAAAACTAGATAAAGATACGATAATGTATGATATGATAAATATTATCATATCATGTATTTGATACACATATGATAACATTTTAGTTTGTAATGTATTTGATACACATCTCATCATGATATAATATAATATATATTATATTTAAAATAACAAAATTAACATTATGAACAATTACATATTAGTTTTTTTAAATTAACTTATTATATTTTAAATATTATAAATTAACAAAAAAATTAAATAAGTAAAGAAATAATTTTATATTAAGACTATCCATTGATACTGCTAAATAAATAATTTAAATTTTAAAAATAAAATCATGAGTAACCAAATAATTATATTTTATTTGTTAGAATGTAAATAAAGATATGATATATATTATATGTAAATGGCAAGAATATCTTATAAACAAATTATATTTATTTAAAATTTCAATTAACTTTCATATTTTTATAATTGTGAATACTAATTTATTAAATTATATAAAAAGACAAAACTACCCTTGTGTAAAATCATAAACATTTTTTTTAATTAATTATTAATATTTTATTTTTAAGTTTAATATCAAATTCTATTAATTATTTTTCTATTTGATTATATTTAAATTTTTATATTTTAAATTATATTTTATAAATTGTTTTTATATTTATATTTTATTATATTTCAATTTATATTGTAATTATATTTTATAAGGGTAATTGAGTAAACTACTATTTTTTATCCTATCCTACTAGTTTCTAACCCAGTTCATATTCATGATAGAAATTTCAACTAGAGAGACATGATATTTTAGAATTATGGATTAACTTATCTTATTTGTTGGTTCATCAAACACTTTTTCACTCGTAATTCAATATTGAGGTTATCATTCTTATGCATTTGGATCTCTTGGATCAGAGTAAAAACTTCCTTGTCTCGAGTCAACCTGTCAATCTCTTCTTTGAGCTGACATGTAACACTCCGATTTTTAACAGCGCGGATACATTTTTTAAAACAACATCAATAAATAATATGTCGTCGCACAAAAGACAAAAGTCATAAATAATTATATCATATATACAAACATGTTAAGATAGTTTTTGGGACAATAATCCAAAGTATGCAAATGGAAAATACACCGGGGCTATGAGATCTATCACACATCACTCATACCCCTAGAGTATTCTCGGCAGACACCTGCACAGAAGTATTGCTCCAAGAATGTTATCCCTCCCATGGTCACATCAAAAAGATAGAACATGGACCCACCAAAAGAAGCCAATTGTCAAGGTATATCATAGATACAGTCATCCCGAAACAAAATAAGTACAACCAGAAAAAAAACACTAAGACCCTATACAATCAAAAACTAATCAGGTTCACCCACATGAAATACTGCCGTAGCTCTCTTACTTGTCCTCACCATTCTCCCCGTATATGTAGACCTGCTTTAGATGGGGTCGTATACCTAAGCAGTCGGTGAATGCCAGTTAGGGAAGTCTAACGATGTTTCCGTTATCACGGTATCAGTCGGTGGAACGAACTCCAGTATTATCTGGAGGCAAAGCCAATTTTCCACAGTAATGTAAAGGATCACCAAACGAACTTAACAGTTAACAATTATATCATAAAAATAAATAGTAAACACTTAGCAATTACAACATGATAACAGAGCACGTATATATATATATATGTGTGTGTGTGTGTGTAACTCGCGTGCCAAACACCCTAATGCAATGCTTATATGTCAATGCACATGATTCCGGAATTTCCAAACCCTCCTTGACGGGTGTAAATTGTTGGAACCAAGTTGGTTCTAAGTACTTAGGATTTTGATGTTTACAAAAGCACTCCATGTAATCTTATTTTGAACCTTGAATTATTAAATCAAATGTCACCAGAAGCTGAAGTAATAAGAAGCAGAAGATCAAAGTGTTCCAGAGATTGAATCCTGAAGGTACCAGAAGATACTCCAAGATGTCAAAACACCACCAGAAGATATCTTTGCTGGCCCAGATCAGAAGGAAGCAAAGTCAGAAGGAAACCTGGACCAGACCAGAATGAAGCCTGCCAGAGGGAGACTTGATCCAGACAAGTAGGGGTCAAATGTCAGATTTATTCCAGAAGTTATTCTGACCAGAAGATGGCCTGGCAGTGAAATGATAAACAGTCCAGACTTGTTCTAGACTTAATCAAAGGATGAATTAATGGGTCCAGAACAAGAGAATTAACCCAGATTTGACCCAGATCAGAAGATCAGAAGGTTATGAAGTGTGGTCCAGGGATGGCCGAAATCAGAGGATCACATCATATCAATTAGTATGGTCTAGATGTGGACTAGCGTAGAAGATCAAATGGTCCAGATTTAATCATGAGGATTAACGGTGGAGATTCTAATTTATTTTGATCAAAGTATTAAAAAGATTTGTTACAAAAATAAAGTGAGGTATTGTGGAATTCAGGAGTTGTTGGCGGGAAGAATCTAAAGACATGATCGGCCAGTTATTTTGAAAGAAAATCTGAAGCTTAATAAAAGATATGTTTTTTATTTAAATAAAGCCCAGTTGGTCAAGTTATTTTTGCAAGAGAATCCAGCAAGATTCAGCTCGAAATTAAGCTTGGAAGAGGCCCAAATCTGCATCTATAAAAGGAGGCTCAAGGCAGAATACTTAGTATCGAAAATTAAAAAGAGTCTACAATCTGAGGGAGTCAGAAGGGGTAGCAGATTACTTGGCAATTAGATTCAAAGTGTTGTAATTCCTTCTACAATCTGGGGTTGTCAGATTGGCAGGAGAAGAAAGGTGTTGTATTCCTCAAGAGTCTAGGATTGTTAGATTGTTTGAGAAGACTGACTTGGAAGGTCAGTAGAACTGCTGTAATTCAAGGTTTGAATTAGTGAAATCCTTCAAGGTGAAGGGACTGAACGTAGCCTCGTTAACGGTGAACTAGTATAAAAATTCTGTGTTTTATTTTTTACATTATATCCGCTGCTAACTCTGTTTTTTATTTATCAAGTTTTGTTTTAAAAGTATAAAAACAGGAAAAGTAATCAAGTTAGTCAAACACAATTCAACCCCCCTTCTCGTGTTTGCACCTTCATAAATCATAAATGTACCACCTCTGACAGACCAGTACTAATTACCGAGGTGCCACCTATCACAGATCAGCACAATTTACCAGAGTGTAGTCTATCACAGACCTACACGACCAAAAATCTTCGTAAGGATAAGATGGACCAATCAACTCATGGAACCATCCCGTGGCCCATCACGGTCACCATTAACTATGAAACGCATCAGCATACTCTAATTATTTCAAAACAATCATTATGTAAATGTAGCTATTAAAATACTTCCCTTTTAATACTCATTAACACTAACAATTTTTTTATACTTTTCACAGAGCATACTCAAGACACGTTCTAATCAATAAAAATTCATAATATGTAACAACACGTATTATCACTCAATAATGCATAACCACATCAATATTAATCTTCACATATTCACACATCAAACACACATATAAGGTCTCTATGTGCAAACTAAAAATTTGGAATGAGCCCTTACCTCAATTATAGCTTTTTCAACAAATTTTGCTACCACAATCAAACACAACGAAAATCTCGCTCGTGCCAACACCTTCAATCAAATAGTATTTGACTTAGTCAAAATAGTCCCTGAGACTTTAACTACCTTACAACCCATTTTTTACTTCTAACCCCCTTAGAGTATATTTCACTAAAAAAGTTTACAACGAGTAAGGACTAATAGTATGTTATTAACAAAACCCACTTTCAACATAGAAAAACATATTTTTAGAAATCAACATCCTTCAATTTTTCAGAGCATTCACCAACAATTATTTGAAACATCATAAATTATTTTTCTCAAAATTTTTCACATAACCAAAAATTTTCTCAAATTTGCCATAACTCATTTTTTTGGTTTCAAATAACTATATTTATCAAGACTAAATGTTCAATCAAAGTATTTACCTTATAACAACTTAACCACACACAAGAATGTCATTAAATATTTTTTTTCTAGTTTCAAAGTTCTAACTACTCTTTGAAATAGTTTCATTCCTTTTAAAATATATATTTTTTTAACAAAGTTTGTATTTTAATTCATGAAACTTGGAATTTAAAAAAAAAATGAAACTCTAACTCAAGACTTTAACCTTTACTTCATAAACTTGAAACTTAAATTAAAATCATGCAACTTTTCTAAAGATTGAAAGTATACATATAAAAACTTGAATCCACAAATCACTAATTTTCCTTAAACCACAAGTTCAAAGATTTGATAACCACATGTATACATTCTTGATCATCAATCATAACAACTATTTTTTTTAATGTACCGAAATTCTAAGGATTTTTTCTCAATTTTATTCCTAATAACATTCAAAAAGTTAAAAAAATAGAAAAGCAACAATCTACATTGAATAAATATAATAAAATTGCATAAAGTATATTATCTAAATTGAAGTGTATCGGGTGAGTGTAAAATACAAAAAGGTAATCTTGAGTAATTTCAAGTAACATTAATCTTGACCATCTAGACATGACAAATATTTGAAGGTATGTTCAAATATTCTAGTCTATTGTGTCTGTTAGTTGTGTGTAGGTCTGTGGATGTTGTACAGCTCACAACAGCTATGAAACTGTACACTTCATTTTACTACTATAAATGTATTACCCCTTTATAAATGAAATAATAATGAAAAATAACAGATCCAGTTCTTAGAACCATCTCTGCATTCTCTAAACTTTTTCTAACATGTCAGTCCCAAATTCATTGATGATTGATTACTTAACCCTATCCAAACATGGGCATTTTATATCATCTATTTTCCTTCCCAATGAGGCTACAATTATTGACCATTTCTGCATTCATAAACCCAAAAAACAAAAGCTAACAGTGGTGTACTTTTGTAATCTAAGTCAATTGTTTCATTAAACTACAAGTCAAAGGACCTAAAAAAATAGCAGTGGTAAAATTAAAGATACATAAAGAAGCAACTTAATTCAGGAAAAGACGTGATTGGGTAAGATGCAGCTACAAAAATTGCATTTTTCTACCCAGGTCAATGAGAACAAACTAACAAACATCAGAGGATTGCTTAACAACAACAACACATATAAAATTTTATGAATTTAGGAAGAAAAAAAAAGGAAAGGAAGTAAGTGTCTCACCTCAAATAAATTAGCTCACAAGTACCACCTTGTAGAGGGGAGCAACTTTCCTTCCTAGCACTTCTTAAATGGAAGCTTAGATCTAGTAGAAAAATGGCGGTTTGTGTTTTTTTTTTTTAAACTACCAACACTTGTGTTTGTTTGTGTTTTTAGAAAGAAGGAAACAAAAGGATGGCAAATGGAAGAGGAAAGCAGAAAGCACAGGGACGGTCATGCCTTTTTAAAAGGCTAGGTTCTTTTATTTTTATTTTTTATAACTTACTAAAAGAAATCATTAATATAATTAAATATTTAGCTTTTAACTAAAATAATCATTATAAAATCTAATCACTCTTACACACATCACATCACTCACTTCTTAATTTAATTTAATAAAAATATCTACTCTCGTTGCAACTCAATTGATAGATGAATTTATCAGTAACATGTGACATTTTAAAATTTTTGTCGATAAGAAATTCTCTGTGACTTAATTAAATTATACTCTAATAATTAATTTTAATCTAGTCTCCAAATATATATATATATATAACATATTATTAACTCTAACAAAATATATTTTTGGTACTTAATTCATAAAATTAAAATTGGGCTAATAGCCTAAGCAATTCAACACAAAAAACACTAAAATTGTATAAATTAGATTTTAGAAAATTCAGAGTCTTACACGGCCATTCTCCATTGTCACCCCAATGAAGACTTCAACTTTTCCTAACAAGTTAATAATCTTGGTCTCATAACCCACCTTCCTAGCTTCATATTTACGAACTTGTTCACAAAGCTCATTGACTTCTCTTGCGCAGCCTTCATCACCATTCACCATTGTGTGAGCCAGCAGTAGCACCCGAAGAGCTGATCTTAGGTTAGTCATTTGCGCTTTCTTACAACCAACATAACCCAAGTCTTTTAGAACTACTAAATTCGATAGTTGAATAACAAGGATCGATGAGCTGGAATTCAACTAAACACTTGGAAAGAATGTGGGAGTCGAATCAACAACCCTTAGATCTTGATCGCCGATAATGGACCTTCGACATTTTCGTCACGCGCTAATATAACCTATAAGAAGCTCGTCTACTTCATCAACCTCATGGGCTGTCGTTGTTTGGCGTGGACTCACAACGATCACGTCCTCCTATTCAGATTGAATCATTTTGAATGGGGTAGCCGACATAACAACCGAAGAATATCCTTTTTTTTCCTCCCCTTCTCCCTCAATGCAATCGCCTTCTACAAAGCCTTCACTTTTCCTGCAAAAAAACAAACAAACAAATGAGTATAGCATTAAGCTAACATAAAAGAAAAACAAGTACATATGAGAAAACGCATACAATAACAAGATTAAACCTCCCTTTGAGAATGAAGTGCCACTAGCCCTTGGGCTGCAATAAATCTTTGCTCAAGTGAAACGCTACCATCAGGGCCGACATGTTCTGTCTTTCAATAGCAGACGAAACTACAAAAGGTGTTCCAGTTTGAAGCCTTGAGAACACTCAAGTCCTTCATTTTGGTGACCATATCTATTCTGTTTTAGAAAAAATGTCTATTCGATCAGAAGAAAGGAAACAAGGGGATGATTGTTTCCACAATACCCCCGCCTTGCGACAACAAGAACGCATTCATTGTCAAGCACCTACTCACATATCACTACTCCATTTTTGGACCTCTCAGTTAGAGGACCAGAAACGTAGTACCTATCCTTGAAATCGCGAAGAGAATCCATGTAAGGGGCGAAGAAACACTTAGCTTGCTTGAAAGCAACTTAGTTCTACTCGATGGTGTCCTCATTCCAGAGAAGACAAAAGATAGAGAAAAATAGACCCATTGTTGGGGCCGCATCCACATAGCCACAAACCTATTGGAAAACTTTCACATACGCCAGCGAGTTTCAAGTGAATCTGGAAGGGACATAGATTGAGGTGTTGAAACACGTTTTTCTCAAAATCAGTGAAGGGTAATTGAAATCGCATATCCATTAATGTGACCTCGTAAAAGGGAATCGAAATCATGGGGTACTCAAAAAATATACGATTGTTGTCCGTCAGAGCCAATATTTCCCAATCTCCAGCCTCAACACTCAAGTTAGTGAACCCACGCTCGTCAATGGCGGTAAAAACATACATCACCCTGATAGGTTCACGAGCTACCCAAGCCCAACTCCCCTCGTCGAGTGGGAAAACAAAATCATGTAGAGAGGACGCCTCCATTACAATGTTGACCTGAAGGAAAAAGAAGAAGAAGAAGAAGAAGGAAGTGAATTCAACATCCAAATCATCTTTCCCACCATTGGTGCCAATATACAACTGATATAAAGCAGTGAGACCGTCACTAGTCACCACCGCATCAGAAACAGAATAAAGTCATCTAACCTATAATTTCCTTAAAATAACTATTATCGTCTATGGCGGAAGCAAAAACCTTTGTCCCCAAATAAACATATGCGATATTGAAATACTAACCAACCATTGTGTAAAACCTCCACATTAAAAAAAAACAGAAAAATAAAGCAAATCAAACAATGAAAGCGTAAAGACTTTTGAGGAACGAACAACGAGTTATCAAATAATTATTAGAATGTTGAACTTGAAAATAATCCTTGAAGACACCGACATGCTCAAAATTACACGAGTTGAAGTTTTTGTTTTGCAGAAATGAGGAAAACAAATAGAGCAAGAAGAGGGTCACGAAATTGTAAAACCCATCCAAAATCTCGAAGCAACCCATTATATATTGGAAATGATCCAATAGTTGGAATTCAAAAGGCCTAAACCAACGAGCACGGTCGTACCTCGAAACAAATCCAAAATTGAATAGTCATAGGCACTCAAGTTCCTACCCCTAATGGGCACACATGTCACAGTGAGAAGATCAAAAGGAATCACTTCATGCTATTTTTCCAACTCCTCAAATCCTTTCAATTGGCAAAGTAAACTACCAACAATCAATCCTTGGAAACAGAAAGAAAAAAAAACCCTAGGTTGGGCACGCCCCAGTTCGACTAAACTGACGAGACCCCTCTTTGTCAAAATGATTACAAAACTAAACGAACATTCCGAGTTATGTCAAGTATATATAGTAAACGACCCACTTTGGGACCCACAACAAATGTCAGATATGTCGTCAACAATGAAGATGACTTTAACTTGTCGGTCACAATAGGATGTCGACCAAACACGTCCGTAACAAAGGTATTTTCTCATGCTGGAAACCTCTTTAGACGACTTTTCAAGTCGTCGCCTTATCTCCTCGACAATGACTTGGGGGGCAACTGTTTCGGACTAGGCAGAGCCCAATTCGACTTCTCATATCGACGTCAATAACGTAACCTGCAATAGACAGCTAGGGTTCCCAACCCTCAATGGCTAAACCTAGTTGTAACACCCCCAGTGTCGTTATCCCGTCAAATCCACCCACATTAATGACTATTCAAGGTATGTCCCCCTCCACAACCGTGAAAAAGACACACGCACTCTTTCATCTCAATACCTCATACTATTCTCAAATCAATATTTACTTGAGCGTCAAATTATTTGCAAGTATCATTTCCCCTTCAAAGGATTTCGATCATCCTGACGAAGTCGAACATGGTCCTCGGTCCAGTTCAAATTAAATAATAAGAACTTGAGTTCAACTCCTACTATTTGTCGTATTCTCATGAAGTCTTGAACTCAATTCATCTAAATTTTTATAAATATTTTTTAAGTAAAAATAAAATATAAATGTATCATCTTATTAACCTAACATGTTAACTTGTTGAGACTCCAAACTAATCACTACTTATTATCTATAATGTGACATCTCAATTATATTGATACTGAATATTAACCACCTATTATTTTATTTGTGGTCTTCTAAAATATTAAAAAATTAGGAATATGTTCATCTCCTAATTTTAGGCACCGATATTGCTGACGGTCATGAAGATATCAATAATCATCTTTTTTATTTTTATTTTTAATTTGTAGTTGACGCGTGGAAATGGTATTGGCGTAGTATGAGGAATAGGTCGGTTCATCTCAACACAATCCTTTCGTGACAGGTGGTATATCATATGTCAAACTTGTTTTTTTTAAAAAGGTTTAATTATAGTGTTTTTATTTTCACGATTTCATGACATTTGGATAAGTCGACGGTTTAAGTTTTCTTTAAATTTTTGAATTAAACAATGACGAATTAATATATTTTAAATAATATGACATAATTTTATAATATAAAATTATTTAGATATATAACTATTTATATATTATTAATTAAATTATAAAAATTAAAAAAATTAAAAGTTAATTTTTAAAAAAATTTATTGTAATTTCGTAAATATTAATTATTTATCGTATCATATATTCATATGTCATGTCATATTATTTAAATAATATAATATCACTATTTTTTAACTAAAAAGTTATAATGATGAATCAAAATTAATCATATTTTAAAATAAAGAAATTAATTTTGTAAATTGATAAAAATAAAAAAATTATAATTATAATTAATATTTTTAAATAAAAGTTTAGAATAAAAAGATGATACAAGATACATGATACCTTCCTGCTCATTGAATACAAAAAGAATTCTCTGATATGAATATGTTCACTATTTTTAGAAGAATGACTACAATTTTTAACAAATTACTGATTATTGAAAATAAGCAGTACCTTGTGGGCACCTAAGCGTCTGTATCTGCAATTTAATTATAAAACACAAAAAATAGCAAAGAAATATTACAACTCAATTGAAATACACTCTAATATCATTCAAATCAACTAATAAAATATTACAAATATACTATATAATTAAATAAAAGCATCCACGTTTAAAAAAATTATATTACAATAACAAAAAATAAAAAAATTAAAACTATCAAGTTGCATGTATAAATACTAGTTTTCTATATCCATACTCATAGTACGAGTTTTTCACTAGTACTGCTAAATAGATAACATCCAACCAACAAGTAATATCTTAATTCTAACTGGAATAGATATCTATTATTTCTATATCCTACTTAGAAACAATAGATAACTTAGGCATGTGAATATTCTACCCCATTGGCATATAGTTTTTGTTTCTTTTAGGAAATTCAACTTGACAAAATTACTACAGAAAAACTCCAATCTCACAATTTGATTTGGACTGAAGTGCACTGATACTACCAAATTTATATGATCTTAAAATAATCATACTTAGAGAAACCAAATGAAAATAGATGTATTAATAATTAATAAAATAATTTATAAAACATAATTAAACGTTTAAATATTTATAAAGAGAAAAATCCAAATTACATCAATATAATATTACAGTAATATTGTTACATCGTTCAATAACATTTTACTCCATATATATTTTTCAAATTTAATAATTAAATTAAACGATTATATAATATAATATAAATTATCCATACAATTTTTCTAAAATCTAAAATATATTATTGATGTACGTTAAAATTAATCGTACATTAAAAGTATTTAAGATATTGATTTTGTTGTACATCATAATGTATCAAACGATTTTATATTTATGTAAATTTGTATATATAGTTTATATTATATAATCCTTTAATTTAACGGTTTAATTTGAAAAATATATATAAATAAAATATTATTAAACAGTGTAACATTAATATAGTATTACATTGATGTAATTTAATTTCTCTTCATCTACAAATATAATTATAAAACAAATTTAGTAGATAATCGATCTTAAATTATGTCGCTTATTTTAATAATAAAAAACCAATAATTTCTCTTATATAAATCATGAAATATTAACTTATTCAATATTTTTTCATAAAAATTATCCAAAATTTTGTTGTACTTATTTTTTTAGATAATATATTATGTTGTACTTTTGAACAGAGTTTGAACTTGTAGACCGCGGTTGAATCCCATTGCCGACACGTTGTCGTTTTGTACATGGACGCGTGATATCCATTATCATCAATAAATCCTTATACTTTCTCAATTCTTAAATATAAAGTTTAATTAGAGTTTTAGTAATCTAATTTTGTTAATTTATGAAATAAGTTTTTCTATTTAAAATTTGATAGTTTTGTTTTTTTAATCTAATTTTTAATTAAAAAATAACAACGAGACATATTTTAAATAATGTAACATATGATATGATAATGTATAATGATTAATATCAACGAATTTGTAATAAAATTTCTAAAAAACTTAACTTTTAATTTCAAAAATTATTTATTTTTGTAATTTAATTGATGAAATATAAATAATTAACGCATCTAGACAATTCTATATCATAAAATCATATGTCACATTATTTAAAATATGTCAAATCGTCACTTTTGAGTTAAAAAATATGAGGAATTGACCAAACTTTTGACTTTTAAAATAAGAGGACAAATTTTATGAATTGATAAAAATAAATGAAGCAAAATTGCAATTAAACCTAAATATAAACACATGTTATTTGTAAAAAAAACATCCATTTTACATTTCACTCGAGGGAACACCAAAACACCACATCTCAACCTCTTTGAGCTTTAAGGCATTAGGTGTAAGGGTCAATCTCATATATATCAAATATTTATTCAATTGTTAGTCAATGTGGGACTAACTAGTCACGTTTGAATCTCATCATCCATTCCTAGTTGATGTAAGATTAACCACCTCATCTTCAAGTGTGAGTCTCTCATATCATATACTTGCACTGTAATCATTACTAACGAGAGCCACCTATTGACTACACTGTCGAGAAGACTTTATATACAAGGATCCAACACAGGATCCACTTCTACTCCCCCACCAAGCTGAACCACAACTTTGATACCAGTTGTAGGGGAGTCTAAAAAAGCGCATAAGCAATAACAGGTCAAATGCTTTAGGACCATAAGAGACTTTGACACTACATCTCAACTCAAAACCTCAATGCATTAGGTATATGGGTCACCTATCTTATATGCTTGTATGATCGTTATTACCAACGGGACCCACCTCCTGACTACACCGTTAGGAAGACTTTCAATATAAGATCCCACATTAAGATCCACTTCTACTCCCCTACCAAGCCGAACCATGACTTTAATACTACTTGTTGAGGGAGTCCAGGGAGCACAATGAGCAACAATGGACTAAACGTCCAAGATTCTTAAGAAACATTGACATCACATCTGAACCCAAAACCTTTAGGCATTAAGTATGTGAGAAGTCACCTTACTTATATATTCAACATTTCCTCAATTCCTAGTCGATGTGAGATTAACCACTCATACTTGAATTCCAATAGAAATATAATTAAATTGTCTTTTGTGTATAGATGTATTCAATATTAATGACATGAGTGATGATTTGAATCATGATCCTCCATTTATTTGCAATTATTATGTGTGAGCTTTGTTGCTAGACTATCTTTTTAGATGATGATGTTATATGACAAGGTAAAGAAGATGAGAACTTTAGATTTAAAAAACACTTACAAATAAAATTATAAATATACAAAAAAAAAATATTAAAATTAAAAAACTAAAAATATACAATTCATAAAAACTAAAAATAAAATCTAACAATTCATAAAAAAAAATTGTAACACCTTTTTTTGTCTCCGTTACTTATCTCTTACGTCACCGTTTCGCACTTCCCAAATATTTAAAAAATTAAAAAACACACTCTTTCAAACTTACCCTACTCTATCCATTTTCTGAATCATCGATATTTTAATTTGAGTTTTTGTTTCAATTTCTTCCCAAATTCATTCCTCTTTAGTACCTTACCATTTCCATGTCAAAACACTTCAATTCAAATAATTCATCGCTTTTTCTCAACTGGGGTTAAGTCCAAAATCTCGCATTTTCAACATATTCTGACTTTTTTTAATGATTTTCAGAGGTTTCCTTTATAATAAATAATAACGCGCTTTTTCCGCGTTGAATACTATCTCAGATTTTGATTAAATGGATTTTTATAAAGTTTCAAACTTTATATAAATAAACAACTACTGATTTAATTTTTCACTTCTTGTGGTGTATTGGTTTGTTCTGAAAGGGGATTAGTTATTATTATGGATATAACAGAAATTTCAATCTTGCATCATGTTGGAATCGTCTTAGTTTCTCTTTGGTTCTTATCTGCATTCAATTACTGCCACGCTGTTTTTTATTTCCTGGCTTTGATTTATCTTTATCTGGTAAGTTCTGAGGAGGATTCATGGTTTTTGATATTCATTATTATATGATTTGGATTTTGGTTTTTTAATTATTAGTTGGTGACGATGGTTTTGAAAAGAAACAATATATTTTCTCGTCTGGAATACAATATAAGTAAAAAAGATAACTGAAAAGTTGATGTATATGTTCTTAATTTATGGTAAGATACTTCAACTTTTCAGTTAGGTCTTTTTTTATTGTATTTCATCTAGAAGAAGTATATGAGAGTACTTGTGAGTGTTTGGATCTGGAATTCTAGTTTGGATTTTATCTATTTTTGTCTTATAAAGGACAAAGAAAGAAAAGGGTTGAGAATATTTTATTAATGACTTTGTTCTTTTTTATTTTGAAAAGGTTCATGAACGTTATGTTACTAGGTTGAAGAAGAAGTTACAGTTTGAGGAGAGGAAACAAGCTAATCAAAGAAGGGTAATCATTCTGCTTGTTTATTTTGATTTTATGTGTTTCTTTAAGTAAATGAACAGTGGTGAATTAAGAGAAATAAACTAATATGTGAAATGAATTCTTATGTAAGGTTAAACCATTCCTTTAACTGTTGAAAGTGAATCTGACTCTGAGTGAAGAGATGATGCTAAAATCCAAATCGTTTATCACCCTTCTTTTGATGTGTTTTCAATGGATTATTGTTTGTTGATAATGTTCTTTCAAAGGATAAAAAGACTAGACTAAGGATTAATATCCAAAATTTTAGTATCTTCGGTTTTTTGTTACCATGGTCTTAAGAGTTATTGTGGATGTGGTGTTCTAATTCTAAAAGATTATGTTATGATAATTTACTAATGTAACTTCCATGATGATGACCTTTGTTGTACTTTAGGTGCTGTCTGATTCTGAAACAGTTCGGTGGTTGAACCATGCAGTTGAAAACATATGGCCTATATGTATGGAACAGATTGCTTCTCAGAAGATTTTACTACCTATCATACCTTGGTTCTTAGAGAAGTACAAACCTTGGACCGCCGTATGATTCATTGCTTTCTCAATTATTTATCTTTGATATTGCTTGATTAAGCCTTTTGAATTTCAACCATTTTCTTAATAATCATGTTAAAATGTTAATTTCTGAGCATTGTTGTTAAATATTATCTATAGCGGCACTATAACATATTGAAATTTGAATAAATTGCTATTGTTCTACTATATGCTATTTAGTATAAAATGTTGTCAAATAGCGCTTAGTGGCACTATAGCACTACTGCGTAGTGGAATTTGAACAAAATGCTAGTTACTGTGATCCGTGATCTACAACACCATTTATGATATTAATTTCTTATTCTTTATGAGGCTTTGACTAAAAAAGATGATGATTTTTTTTCCCTTTTTGTTCCTTTTATAATCGTTTTTTTATGCTTGTGTTTTAGCATAAAAATTTTCCTTCAACTTTTTGTATGATTGGATATATTAATGTCAATATATTATATTTGCAGAAAGAAGCTGTTGTTCAGCACCTATATTTGGGAAGAAACCCTCCTTTGATTACTGATATGAGGGTACTTCGCCATAATGATGATGACCACTTGGTATGTGATATTCTAAAGCAGCATATAAGGACAATGTATTGTTCAGCATCTGCAACTGAAAATTGTTTTGGTTTGATTCAGATATATTAAGTTGTGATCAATGCAGGTTCTGGAGTTAGGAATGAATTTTCTCACCGCTGATGATATGAGTGCAATTCTTGCTGTGAAACTAAGAAAAAGATTGGGCTTTGGAATGTCAGCAAAGCTGCATATAACGGGAATGCATGTTGAAGGGAAGGTATGGCTGTGAAAGTTCAATTTCAATTTAACCATGACTATTTGTTGAATATTAAAATTAAATTGTTTTTACTCAATAAAAGTAAAGTATTTAAGGTCTGATAATACATGATATGTACGTGTCTGAAATTTTGGTCGGAAATTCAAAATATTACTCATGCAGTTTGATTCTTACAAATGATCATTTGTGTTAAAGAAAAAAAAGTAGACTGTGGCCCTTCTTTCAAAGTTATGAGAGAAAAGGGAATGATATGAAATTTGAACTATTTATTTATGTTTGTTCTTTCTATAGGTCTTGGTAGGGGTGAAGTTTCTCAAGTCATGGCCTTTTCTTGGTCGTTTGCGTGTATGCTTTGTCGAGCCTCCATATTTTCAGATGACTGTCAAACCTATTTTTACTCATGGGCTTGACGTGACAGAACTTCCAGGAATTGCTGGCTGGCTTGTAAGTGTACATTGATTGATTTTATAATTGTATGATTTTATAGTTGTGACTGAGAATATTTGTTTTCTTTTCATTTTTCTTTACTCTCTCTCTCTCTCTCTCTCTACTCTATTAATTTTCTTATGCTGCAAGTAATTTGTGTTTATCTTGACTTTTCCTTTTATCAGGATAAGCTTCTGTCCATTGCTTTTGAACAGACCCTTGTTGAGGTGAAATCTGTTTCATTTTGTTTTGACGTTCTCATATTGTTGATTTTGTTTTTCGCGTCTTTTATTTGTTTCTGATGCTTGAAACCATTTTAAAATTTTTGCAGCCGAATATGCTGGTTGTTGATGTTGAGAAATTTGTATCACCAGAGCAAGGTAAGTAAATATATTTGTCATGTTTTTTCATAATATTAGGGTTGCTGAGTCGGTCATGGTTTCATCTATTATGTGATTTGATTTACGGAAATGATTTTGGGTAAATTTTACAATCATCATAAAGATTCTAGCATTAACCCTCTCTAGAATCTCTATTATAAATTTTACACATGTGAGTAAAGCACACTTCCATAACCCTCTCTAGAATCTCTATTAAGCAAATGTTTTAGTTGAATATAACCTAACCTATGCATGCCATATTTGTTCTAAAACTTTTGTTATATAAAACTCATCCATTTATAAATCTTAATGTTATAGAGGAGCCTTGGTTCCGTGTGGATGAGAAGGAACCTGTTGCTTATGTAAAAATAGAAATTGTTGAGGCAGCTGACATGAAGCCATCAGATCTAAATGGTAGATTCAACCTTTATCTGTGACGATGATTTTTGTCATTCTGTTCTATATGTTGTTTTGTGAGTAACAAGTTATAGTATATATATTTCAGGGTTAGCTGATCCTTATGTGAAAGGTCATTTGGGCGGATATAGATTCCGGACAAAGGTACAAAAGAAAACACTTGCTCCAAAATGGCATGAGGAATTTAAAATTCCTATCATAGCTTGGGATTCTAACAATGTGCTTGTTATTGAAGTTCGTGACAAGGACCATTTCTACGACGATATCCTTGGGTTTGTTCCATTTTTTAACATTGGGTTTACGAATACAGCTACATTTTCTCTATCATTTGGTTATTGATTCTCTAGCGGTCTGTGCTATACTTTTATTCATCGTGTATGATGATTCTCGTCGAATTATTCAATCACTAGTTTATTCATCAGACCAAATGTTATTCCTCTTTTGCAGGGACTGTTCTGTGAACATCAATGATTTTAGGGATGGACAAAAACAAGATAAGTGGCTGCCACTACAGAATGTAAAAATGGGGCGGTTGCATTTACGGATAACAGTTCTTGAGGATAAGGAAAAGGTAACTTCCCCTTCAATGATATTCGTACCTAGGAATATCCAATAAATCGAAACTTTCTTATATAATACAGAAGATGAAAATGACAGTTTTTGCGCCTATGTTTTTTTATCTGTTGTCGATGTTTGATTTCAACTTTGATTTATATGTGTACAGGAAGCTGATACTACATGTGACCAGCAGGAAACAATAGACATTGAGCAAAAAAGAGATTCTTTTGCAAAAGAAACTACCGACAAAAGTTCCTTCTCATCTGTTTCATCTGACAAATCTCCAAAGTTTGTCGATAACTACGAGCCTATAGAAATCCAAGGGCAAAAAGAGACAGGAGTTTGGGTTCATCACCCAGGAAGTGAAGTTTCCCAAACTTGGGAGCCAAGAAAAGGTAAGAATCGGCGCCTTGACACAGAAATTTGCAGGGAGCGTAGCGATATATCTGGATCGTTGAACAACGACAGCAGCAGTCCTGATGATAATCCCGAAGATAAACATCGAATGAAAACGGTTAGGAAAGGCCTGCACAAGATCGGTTCTGTATTTCGTAGGAGTCAGAAAATGGAAGATAAATCAGGCTCTCTTGTGGACGACATTCCATCGCCACACGATAATATTAGGTCAATGAATGCTAAAGCAGTTGGTGTGAAGTTTGTTATGGATGATGACGTTGCTGGCTTTCCTACTGGTAAGATTCAGGTAGAAGGTGGATCAGCGGAAGGGAGTGGTCCTGATAGCCCAGCAAAGAGAAATGTCAAGGACATGGCAAAGAATGTTTTCAAACATGCAGAGAAATCGGCCCGCAGCTTCAAACATGTTCTTTCTCGTAAATCGAGGAAGTCTAAAGGTGATTCAGAAGCAGCAGTTCTAGAAAGAGAAAATGAATCTGACTCATCTGACAATGAATCTCTTTCTGTTCAGACGCCAATAGACGAAAGGAATCCAGTTGTTTACCACGATGTTGCTCTGTATAACAATGGTTCCTCGAAATCTAATGTGAATGAGGCTCAGAATGTTCCATCCAACACCACTGTGGACAACAAGGAGCCAGAAAAGGCATGCTCCCCTGATAGGTCTAATGAAGAATTTGTTAAGGTTGTTGAACATGAACATGATAAAGAGGAAATGGTGGTGGATAAAAGGGATCTTAGCAGATTTGCCGAGTGAAGAATCTCTTGGCAAGTGAATGGCGACATTCTTTAATTATGAAGCACTGATACATAGACACGACACTGACATGTAAACGCCGGTAATAATTTTGAGAAAATGGAAGTGATTGAGTGTATCTATACGGATCGGTGTCGTGTTAGTGTCAAATATCAGACAATCGGACACGCCTTCATAGTTTTTATAGTAGTGTACAGTTTTTAAACGTGATACTTTTGTTGTATGTTATGGTATATTTTGGTTACAAATTTTGGTTGTTGTAGAGTAGTGACAAGTCTTGTTTTCATATATACGTTTATGCCACTAAGTGTTGTGGATGTTGTACTTATTAAGTTCAATGCTCCGTAAGCATGTAAATACTTTAACGTATATAGGAGAAAAAAATAAAAGAAATATCTGATTTGGTTTTCTTGTTGCATTATAATCCACTGTTTGAATGGTGCATAGTGATGGGAACAAAGAAGGAATTGATGACGTGTCTTGTGGGACACATAGTACACCTAAGGTATAGAGAGTGTATGTTAGAAAATCTAAGAAAGGTGAGCTGTCCCTACCCCGTATATAGGGGAGATGTGGGTGAGGAGGGAAGGGTAACAAATTCAGTTAGTTGTGAGTAGAGAGATGATTCTCTCTTATTGGAGTGAACATAGCTCTCAGGAGTAAAAGGAAAGCTTGTTTCTTTTGCTCAATTTTTCTTTATCATCAATAAAATACACTATCATATGTTGATTAATCTCTCATTAATTCTTACTGTCACATTTATAAATTGAGTACCTATCAATTTGGTCCGACATGCCGGATACGTTACAAACCAGTGAGTGTATGAAATTTTGGTGAATGCCCCCAAAGAAGAAGATGGAAAACAAGGTTCATGCATTGGAGAACGGAAAGTCAACTCTCGAGGTTGCAATTGCTAAGATGCGAGCGCAAGCTGCTGCAGACCGAGAAAGGCTCATCTATCTCATCACTCAAAGCAAGGACATGGGTGATTCGGTAAAACAGAAGAGTTATGGAGACTCGAATCACGCTGACGACGAGCAAATCAAAAAGCTGATCTAGAAGATGCAGGGAGATAAGCTTGATGAATTCCGTCAATCGGTGAAAAAGATTGAACTCCCAATGTTCACCGGTGATGATCCCGCCGGTTGGATTGCTCGAGTTGAGGTCTATTTTTGAGTGCAGGATACGAGTCCTGAGATCAAGGTTAGTCTAGCTCAACTATGTATGGAAGGATCTACCATCCATTTTTTCAAAGCACTAGTTGAAGATGAAACTGATTTGACCTGGGAAGTTTTCAAAGATGCGTTGTTGGAGAGATACGGCGGTCTCGGCGACGAGAGCATGTTTGAGCAACTCTCGTCGTTGAAGCAGGAAGGCAGTGTGGAGGAGTACATCAAGGAGTTCGAAAGGTTGGTTGCACAGGTAGATCGTTTACCAGAAGCTCAATTTGTTGGATATTTCATCAATGGCCTCTGTGATGGGATACGAGGAAAGGTTACATGCGAAGCTGATGTATCTAGCACGTGCTGTGGAAGTGGAGGTACAGGAGAAGAGGATTGGTTGGAATGGGCCTCGTGATTATGGGCCTAAAGGATTTGGGTTAGGTTTTACTTTATAGATCTAACCATAATTCTGGATCAGGGTCAACTCACCGGGGTTGAACGCGAAACAGTGATTGGGTCGTAGTCAAGGGCTCCAACGACGGCGGAGAGAAAGGAGGAAATGGGTCGAATCCGAAGTTAGAGACCTGTTAAGACTCACGACGATCTGTTCCCTGTGATCGTGGGATCTGTCATATCTCAGCCCACGAGATTGCAGAAAGGCGGCAGAAAAACCTGTGTTTTAAGTGCGGTGACACTTATCATCCTCGTCACCAATGCCCAGATCGTCAACTTCGTGTAATGGTGATGGAGGAAGACGATGACGGTGAGATGCAAGTCTTTGCAGCTGATACAGAAGAGGAAGATGGAGAAGGAGTTGAACTCAACATTATGAGTTTAGCTCAGATTGATAACCCGAGTCCCAGGGAGTTACGAAATGTGTGCACCGTCAAGTTAAAAGATCGAGTGCAAGGAGTACCCTCGTTGGTGTTGGTAGACAGTGGTGCGACACATAATTTCATCTCGCACAAGTTGGTGAGGTCAATGGGATGACCAGTGGAAGAAACTACTCCTCTCAATGTCAAATTGGGGGATGGGTTTAATGTAGTGGCACAAGGAGTTTGTAGGAAAGTGGTGCTGGATCTGGGGAACATGACATCTACCATTGATGCTTGGTTGTTCGATTTGGATGGAATTGACATTGTCCTCGGATTTTCTTGGTTAGCTTCTATTGGGGGCATGTGGGTTGATTGGGCACAAAAGGTGTTGCGTTTCCCCATTAACTCTCAATGTGTGGAGCTGCGTGGGGAAGGCAGTGAACATAAAAACCAGCTGGCCTTGCAAAGTTTGTTGGGAAGACCCAAGCTATGGTACAGAGGAATGTTTTTATTTGCAAGAGCACAAGGGGAACCAAAGGGTCTTGAGTTGAGCAAAACAGTCAATGATTCACATTTGACCCCTACTCATCAAATTCATGAGCTAGTGGCGAAGTACTCAAAGGTGTTCGCAGAGCCCCAGGGGTTACCTCTTAAGAGAAGACAAGAGCATGCTATTCATCTCAGGGAGGGAGTTGACGCTGTTAATTTTCGTCCCTACAGGTATGCTTACCACCACAAGAATGAAATAGAGAATCAAATCAGAGAGCTGCTACAGTCCGAAGTCATCTGTCCTAGCCAAAGTGCATTTTCTAGTCCAGTGATACTCGTGAAGAAGAAAGACAGGTCATGGAGGATGTGTCTAGATTACCGTGCTTTTAACAAGGTAACTATTCCCAACAAGTTCCCCATTCCGGTGATTGATGAACTCTTAGATGAGTTATACGGTGCTCATTACTTCTCAAAGTTAGACCTCAAATCAGGATACCATCAAGTGAGAGTTAAAACTGAAGATGTGCACAAAACTGCATTTCCCACTCATGAAGGCCATTACGAATATCTCGTAATGCCGTTCGGATTGATGAATGCACCCTCGACGTTTCAAGCCCTAATGAATGACATTTTGAAGACTCCTCTAAGAAAATATGTGCTGGTATTTTTTGATGACATATTAGTGTACAACCCGAGTTTGAAAGACCATCTCCATCATGTATCCTCTATACTAAACATTCTGCAGCAACAAGGTCTGGTGGCTAATAGGAAGAAATGCATTTTTGCGGAGCCTAGTGTTGAATATTTGGGTCATATCATCTCTAGAGAAGGGGTAGCGATGGACCCCGCTAAGGTGTTGAATGTTTTACAGTGGCCCACTCCAAAGAATGTGAAAGGAGTCGAGGTTTTTTGGGGTTTACGGGCTACTACAGTAAATTCATCAAAGATTATGGCAAGATGGCGAGGCCATTAACTGAGCTGACTAAGAGGGACACTTTCAAGTGGGGATAGGGTGTTGAGCAAGCTTTTCAATTGTTAAAGCAAAAGATAACATCTGCCCTTGTTTTAGCACTTCCAGACTTTCAGAAATAATTCTTTATTGAGAGTGATGCTTCTGGGAATGGGCTAGGTGCTATCTTAATTCAAGAAGGGATGCCAATTGCTTATTTTAGCAAAGCCTTGGGGAGGGAAATTTGACCAAATCAACATATGAAAAAGAGCTTATAGCGGTGGCTCTTGCTATCCAACATTGGCGTCCCTACCTTGTAGGCCGAAAATTTACGGTGTGTAGCGATCAAAAGAGTCTAAAACAGTTGTTATCACAGAGGATCTGCACCATGAATCAGCAAAATTGGGCAGCAAAGCTTCTTGGATATCATTTTGATATCATTTACAAGTCTGGACTCGAGAATAAAGGTGCAGATGCATTGTCCCGTATGCATGATAGTGGGGAAATGACTTCCTTGATACATGCCCCTGAGTGGTTGGGTAGCGCTGAAGTGATTGAAGAGGTCCACAAAGATGTCGCTCTACAGAAAGTCATTTATGCGCTCAAGGAGAACAAATCGGTTCGGTTTGGATTTTTTTATGTGCGAGGGGTGTTGTTGTATGAGGGGAGGCTGGTGATTTCTGCATAGTCTCCATGGATACCAGTTATCTTGAAAGAGTTTCATTCTACCCCACAAGGGGGCCACTCCGGTTTCCATCGCACGTTTAGACGAGTAGCGTTGAACGTGTATTGGATTGGCATGAAGAAGACTATCCAACAATTTGTGCAAGAATGTGATACTTGCCAACGTCAAAAATATGTCGCTGCTGCCCCTAGGGGTCTGTTACAGCCGTTGCCAATTCCAGAATAGATTTGGGAAGATGTATCAATGGACTTTATCACTAGTCTTCCTAAATCCAAGGGATTTGACGTGATCTTTGTGGTGGTCGATCGGCTGTCCAAATACAGCCATTTCATTCCTCTCAAGCGTCCTTTTAATGCCCGTGTGTTGGCCGAGGTGTTTACAAAGGAGATAGTGCGACTGCATGGCATTCCCTCTTCCATTATGAGTGACTGCGACCCTATCTTTGTCAGCAACTTCTGGTGTGAATTGTTTAAATGACAGGGGACCTTGTTGAAAATGAGCACCGCTTACCATCCACAGACAGATGGACAAATAGAGGTCATTAACCGTGCTTGGAGACATATCTTCGCTGTTTTATAGCTGATCAGCCTCAGACGTGGATAATGTGGCTGCCCTGGGCTGAGTACTGGTACAATACGACGTACCACGTCTCTACGGATTCGACTCCTTTTGAATTGGTTATGGGAGGCCAATGCTAACCCTCACGCGGTTCCTTCGAGGGGAGACCAAGGTAGAAGCTGTAACACGGGAACTTGTTGATCGTGATGAGGCTTTGAGACAATTGAAGTACCATCTCGATCGAGCTCGTGGACGCATGAAGGACCAAGTTGACAAGAACAGAAGAGATGTGAGTTTTAAAATTGGTGAATGAGTTTTTCTCAAATTAAGGCCACATGTGCAGAATTCTGTTGAAGCACGCATCAACCCGAAACTTTCCCCAAGATACTATGGGCTCTTTGAGATAACATCACAAGTTGGTGCAGTTGCGTGTCGTCTCCAGCTACTTGCTACAACTCGCATTCATCCGGTGTTCCATGTTTCATTGCTTAAGAGGGCAATTGGCAATTATCAGGTTGAGCATGAGTTGCCCCTGGGCCTCGACGGTGATCCTGCTACACCATGGGAGCCAGCAGCAGTGCTCGCCACTCGCACTATCACCAAGGAGAAGTCAGACGTCAAACAATTGTTTGTTCATTGGAAAGGCAAGCCTATTGAAGAAGGCACATGGGAGGACGAGTTTGTAGTGCTGACACAATTCTCAGCCCTCAGACTTAAGGACAAGTCTGTGATTCAAGGGAGGAGTATTGATGGGGACAAAGAAGGAATTGATGACATGTCTAGTGGGACACATAGTACACCTAAGGTATGGAGAGTGTATGTTAGAAAATCCAAGAAAGGTGAGCTGGCCCCACCCCTTATATAGGGGAGATGTGGATAAGGAGGGAAGGGTAACAAATTCAGTTAGTTGTGAGTAGAGAGAGAGGATTCTCTCTTATTGGAGTGAGCATATCTATCAGGAGTAAAAGGAAGGTTTGTTTCCTTTGCTCAATTTTCCTTTATCATCAATAAAATACATTATCATATGTTGATTAATCTTTCATTAATTCTTACTGTTGCAATTATAAATCACATAGTCTCTTTCAAGCTTTATGCGTAGGACATGAGAGTCACCAAAAATAGAATGTGCAACGTGGTATCGTGTGGTTTAGCTTCGTAGTTTTGTCAACTTAGATTTTAGGAAAAAGACAAGTTTGATTAGATAGATGTGATTTTACTTACAAATGCTTTGTGAATTAAATTCTACATGTAATTTTTTCCCTAACTCACTGTAACTATTAATGTATGTATGCAAAGAAGTTATTTTCCCAATTCCAAAATAATTATGGCATTAGAATATTTTACACTGATTAAAAAAATATAATAAAAAAAAAGAACATAATTAAAATAATATAATAAATCAAAGAGAAAAACATAATTTTATCAAATTATTCTAATAACAATCAATTGATTTCAATTATTATAAATATAAAATAGAAAGATAATAAATTAAAAGTAAAACATTATTAATTAGATAATAGAAATGATAAAAAAAAAATTAAAATTGCATTATAAACCAAAAATAACAATTATTTTGAAATAATTTTTTCATACAAATACAACAATATATAGGACATAGTAATGTATAGCTACCACTTTGATCAACCCATTACAAATTTTGACACATCATAAAATTTTGGGACTATTTTCACTAGTCACAATTTTGAAGACAATTACCTATATATCATAATCTTATTTATCTGCTTCAAATCATATTTTTGAACTAATGATCCAAAATCCCATGAAAAGAAAGAGAAACATCTCTAGAAACAACAAGGCACTTAACAATATGTCTCCACATCCCCATCCTAGGAACAAAACCCATCCTAACCATACCCTTAACACCCCACTCAACTTCCTCAACCAACTCCTCTTTACAATACCCCAAAATCAAACCTTTATAAGAATCATAACTAGGAACAAAACCCTTCCCAACCATTTTCTCAACAACCCCTTTCGCTTCACCAAATCTCTTCAATTCAATCAAACCATACAAAACATGTTGATAAGAACTTTCATTAGGGTAACACCCATTCCTCATCATAACAATTTCCAAAACCTCTTTCGCTTTATCAATTTCCCCTTTTTTCCTCAACCCACAAATCAAAACATTGAAAACCACAACATCAACGCAAATTTTCTCACTTTTCATTCTCTCCAACAATTCAAAAGCTTCATCAACCATTCCCTTTTCGCATAACCCGTGCATTAGGGTTGAATAAGTTTTTTCGTTTCGTTGAAGACCTAATTTGGGAAATTCATCGAACAGTTTAAACGCAGCGTTTAACTCGCTTTGTTTGCACAAGCATTTGATTAAAATGTTGAGACAGCAAGCGTCGATTTCCACGCCGAGTTTTGAAGATGAAGCATAGAGGTTGAAAACGGCGTCGTATAGTTTAGTGTTGACTAAGAGATTAAGAACGAAGTTGAATGTTTTTGGGCTGGGCCATGATCCGTAATTGGGCATGTTGAAGAGTATTTCTAGGGCTTTGTCGATTCGTTGGGCTTTATGGGCGTATAGTTTAATGAGTGTGAAGAAGAAGTCTTCGGTGAAAGTGTTTTTTTGTTTTTGTTGTTGGGTTTTGAGGGAATTGAGAAGGGTGTCAATTGGGCCGAATAGTTGGGCCTGGGCTAGTTTGGTGATGAGGGAGAGGCAGAAGGGTTGGGTAGGGTTGTAGTCTTTGCGGATGGAGTAGAGATGGAAGAGGGTTAGTGCGGAAGAAGGGTTGGTAAGGGAGTTGATTAGGGTTGTTGCTTGGTTTGAGGTTAGCCAATCTTTGTGGTGGAATCTTGAGAGGATGATGTTGTCTTTGTTGTTTGTGTTTGGATATGAGGGTGGTGTTGGTGAAGAAGAAGAAGAAGAAGAAGAGAATGAAAGGGTTTTGTGGTGAGAAGGAATGAGAGAACGGGATCGTGAAATCATGTTTGTTTGTGTGTTTGGACCTTGGAGTATGGTTAAAAATGAAGATGGTTTGATTATAGTTGCTTTAAAATAAGTAACCAAATTTTTGGGCCGCTATTTTCATGTTTTTTTATCAAGTGCTTATGCTTGCTTGGGGTATGTAGGAAAAAAATAAGAGAAAAGAAAATGGAAAGAACGACAAAAAGCACTCATATTAATTCTTCAAAGAATATTACCAATTTTTTTTCAAAAATAAACTCAGATGAAATCTCACCTCAAATTTGAATATGTGCCTGGATATATCAAATGTCTTTATAACTAACGGGTAAATTAATATATATTTTGAAGTGTTATGATGATTCATTTTCGTCTTTATATATAACTCTTGTAAAAAAATTGTCATTTTATATAAGATTTTTTTTCAAATTACACGAAAAATTAATTAGTTTGAAAAATTTATTGTGAAAATGGCTTTTCTTTATTCTTATGCATTATGCATTGATTAAAAGAGTCTTCCATATAGAGGCGAAAATAGTACTTGATACAGTTATATTTGAAGGAATAAATTGAAAATTTACTTTGTAATTTAATTCTTTACAATTTTAAGACAACTCAATTTAGTCTTTTAAATTTTAAAATTCAAATTAGTTCCTAACAATTTCATTGAGGCACCAATTAATTCCTCTATTACTCTACCAATATCTTCCAAATTTAACGGAGAGACTAATTTGTCCCTCCATATGAAATTGTGAAGAACTGATTTATGCATTTAATTGAGTTGTAATAAAATTGTGAGAAACTAAATTGGGTCTTTAGTCCCCTCCTAAGAAGTTTATAAAATGCAACATTGATATTTCATTCTTGTCGTGAGATCTAATTTGATATGCACTGAGCATTTGATTTTTAATAAAATGAATTAGATTCCTGTAATAAAAAAATTGGGTCTTTAGTCTGTAAATAAATATGTGCTATTCTATTTTAAATTTCCTCTCTTGTTATTTTGATTTTATAGATGTTCTTTATTTTGAGTATTGAACAGTGAGAAGTCTAAGCATGAATCAAATCTTGTTTTCATTCTTTTGTCCATCTAGAAACAATAATTCCATGAGTTACATTTATGACTATGTATGTATACTCACACCAATGCAATGTATATTTAAATTATACACATTCCTATTCATATGTTTAAATTGTACACAATATATGAATCTCTAATGTAAATGACCTATGCATCACATGGATAGATGACTTAGTTCCTAAAATCCTGCTAAAGAATGTTAAGACATTATTATTATTATTATTTCATTTTTTCTGTACAAAAAATAAGCACAAAGAATGGTGCATGAGATCAATTAAGGTCTATGCTTCTTCTTCTTAGCTGAGAGAAGTGGTTGAATTTGCAAGTGTCTTTTGAAAGCCTCATTGAAAAGGATACGAGCATGGAAGGCTTTGATGATTGGTAGCCATGCCAAAATAGCTATAGGTCCAAAAAGTATTATTCCCATTCCATAGTCAAATTCTCTTGCAAGTGCACGTGTGAAGTCCCATAATCCTGTATGCTCTATTTTTGGCCTTGATGCTTGTGCAATCTAAACCATAAAAAATTATTAATTACTTGGATTATTAAGTCTAGGGAAAAAACAACGTCTCGATTATCTGCGATCGTAATATCATATATTGAAATGATATTTTGACACACAAATTTGACAATAAAATCAACAACAATTTAAATGGTTAATGGTGTTTAAATATGTGGCAAAGTATGTTATCTGAATATAACAAGGTGTCACAACTTGTTAACTATCCACTGATAGTAATTAACCAAATATTTAAACGGTGTTAACTATGATTTTGAAGTGTTCAAAAATATGCATGATATCTATTTTGAGTTATAACCATCCAAATTATGTTCAATTATAAATGATTTTTAGGTTTTCAAATATACATGATATCTATTAACTATAGCTTTTGTTTAAATATACATTTGAAAATCGTAGTTAATAACATTCATAATCGTGGTTAATTGTGTTTTTTGAATAGTTAATGAAGTGCGGCATCTTGCTATATTAACTAACCATCTATTTGAACTTGAACTGCATTAACCATCAAATTTGTTATTGAATTTTGACGTCTCATCATGTGTCAAAATAATAACACAGCTCTATCATATTCACCACACACAGTCAATGAATCTAAACCTTTTGATGAAGACCGGATTGTTTATATTTTAAATTTGGTAAAGAAAATGTTAAAAAGCAACTCAGAATATGAGACTTTTGATTTTCATCGAATGATTCTGATTGACTGACTGCAGTGACTATATGCTATTTTGACAGCAGGGAATCCATTTCCGAAAAAGCAAGCAACAAATTAAAAACGAGGTTGTTAAAAGATTATTATTACCTGTATTAGTCCCCATGCAGTTGGAATGAATGCCAGACAACAAGTAAAAAGGTCTGTCAATGAAAGTTCACATATGACTGAAAGAGTAATGATGAGGGAAAGAACAGCCACAAACAGGGATGCTTTGAAAATTCTGAATCTAAGTTGATAATTAGCACTAAGTAGTTTCCTTCCTAAGTTAACAACCTGCATGGACATGTTTAGATTATGTGATCAATATGCAATAATGCATCATATATTTTTATACACATGATCTGCATAAATATTTTTTACACTGTCAATGAATCATAATTGTCAAATGTCAATCAATTATAATTGTCAGACCGTTAAAAATGTTTGACTTCAATTATAATTATTCTCAAAGTCAAATATGATTGATTACGATTTGTTGACAGTGTAAAAACTTTTTATATTGGCAATGTATAAAAATTAAACTCTTAAATGAACATTATTTGGTGACTATGCTTCTATTTTTCAGAATCAAAGTTACTTCAAAGAAAAGTTACCTTAACCAAGAGGAGAATTCCAAAAATCACAAACCATGAATAGACATAAACCAACAAGTTTTTGCTGTGCTGAGTAATGTCAAGGTGATAGACTAGACCATACTGATATATGAAGAAACGAAGAGAAAGCAATATTTCGGCGATCCTCGAACCGAGACTCGCTCCACGAAGATGAGCTTGTTCGTCGTACCACCAAGAATGCCAACTTTTATCTTGTTGGATTCCCAACCCACCTTGTTGTCTAATCCACTTATTCCACTCTTTCCAATCATCTACTGCCTTTGTCCAGCTGAATCCGGCTGGGTTGAAAAGAAAAGGTGCACACAACCAAGTCAAAGACATGAACCAAATTGCATAAGTTATCAACACATATGTCATGTTACTTTGATAAGATTTCCTGAACATGTTATAAACAATCAAAAGAAGCATTAGCTCGAACGCCTTTACAAAATGGCTTCTCGAATATAATCTGTAGTTTTCGGTGAAGCTAGCATGGAAGACAACTTTGCGTCCGGTCGGTCTATACTTTGCGCCGCCGTGCAAAATTGTTCTGCCATAGTAATGTGTTTTTGTTCCAAGGGAGAATGTGAAGAAAACAGCGGCAAGTTGCAACTGCATTAGGACAAAGTCTTTAAGGGCTGTGAGGAAACCTCTTTCAAGGCCTATTTCCATCATCATTGGTAAGCCTGTTAGAAGTCCAAGTTGTATGAATGATTGAGAAGCAAGAGCTGTTTCCAAAGACTGTACATTCTTGATTCTAGCTTCAATGATGAGTGCTTTCTCTAAGCCACTAAGCACAAGGTATAACTGACCATAGAGAAATACATATATTCCTACTACTGAAATCTGTGGAGCAAATCAATAGGAAATTTTTATCAGTCAAAAGTCAAAACTGATGGTACTCATGAATTATCATATTGTAAAGCATCTGTTAGAGTATAAAATAACAAAAATGATATTTTGACTCAAATTTGGATGGTCGAAACATTTTATATATGGTTAATTACGTTCAGTGGATGATTAATGAATAAGACAAAGTGTTGCAACTCATTAACCATCTACTGAACATAAATAACCACTATTTTGATAACAAAAAATCCATTAACCTCCAAATTGTGTTCAAATATTCATATATCTGAAAACCGTGATTAACCACTATTTTGAACGTCATTAACCACTATTTTGTATACAACATTTTACAATACATCAGCTATGGTGAACTTTGTTTGCTTTAGTCTTCAGTAAATGCATTTAATCAATTTCATAATATGATATCATGATACTTTGTCTTTACCTGCCATAACCATTTTAACATTGCATTTACTATGCTGAAATTTATTTTCTTTAGAGAATGACATTTTATCAATTACAATACTGTGTTATAGTGAAAGGGAAATGATTAACAATAATAGGATTCATTCTTATTATGAGAAACTAAGCTATACATGTCATAAAAGAGAAGAATATTATGGTTCAGTGAAATTACCAAACTGCTGAAGTAAAATCCAATAGTAGTGAAATAACAAGATAGCATCCTGAAAAAATCGAATTGTCGTCCAAGGCGAAAGATGTCACGGCTTATAGTTTGCTCGCTGTTTCCATTTGCTACCTTAGCTTCAAATTTTGATATCTGGTTTAGACCGACATCGCGACCTTTGCCAATTTGCAAGTATTCATGGTAGGAAATACATCCCCTTCTTAAAGTAGAATTAAATCCTGCATTACATAAAATAAATAATACATACTTATGAAGGAGAAAATACTAACATAGTAACAACTAATATACTAACATTTGACTATAAAAAAAATTTACTTATCTCTATTGCCAACATTCAACATGTGGTTAGAAATGATGTAATGTTAAAGTAATTAATTCATACCAGCAAAAACATCTTCACTCAAATTAATTGTTTTAGATGCTTTGCTTATTCCTCCTCTTGTAATATGAAAAACTCTGTCAAATACATCTGGATGGCCATAGTGAAACCGCACCCTGAGTGAGAAAATACATTAGTGTTAGAATCAAATTCATATAGTTATTATTAGGATTAGAATCATAGATTAGGATTTGAACTAGTAAATAATATCAGTTGGCATTTACTGTATTAATTCTATATGCTAAATTATAAATAGAGGTGAGTTTGGTCTGATTTAGACACACAGAAATCACAGATTCAACTATTAGAAAAACAGTAAGCAAGCATTTGATAAAGTTTAAACATAAAAAAAAATAAGAATCACTGCATTATGCATACAACTAGCAAGGAAAATCACAAGTATAAGTCTAACAATAAATAGCATAATCTATAATGAGAAAAGTTGCTCCTTCTTTATACATACAACTAGCAAGGATCAAGAAAATTAGAGTATCATTTCAAAATTGTTGTAGGTCTTCTAATTAACCCTTGAGTCACAAAATGAACATTTACAATCTGTTGTTGCTTACTTTTTCAGAATGTCATTTTTCAGTTATTACCTGAGAGGATTAGCAAGAAGCCTTTGACCAATTGTGACAAAGCTGGTCTCTTGATATGACATGAACCATGCCAAAGAAGACACACTGAAGTTGAAAAAGAATGGATGATACCTTGTTAGTGTACTAAACATCTCTCAATCTATATTTGACATTACAAGCAAAGGAATTAGAATAACGAGTAATGGAAAAAAAATAAAAATCAAGAATAGTAAAAAGAAGAAACGGGAATGTAAAATAGAGAAAGAAAATTATGGAAGAAAAGTAATAAGTAGAAAAGCTATATGTTAGTTTTTCTACTTTTTCCCCTTTTTTCCATCATATTTAGGGAGCAGCCAATAGCATCAAGAGTCCTAAATTGGATGTGATATGACCTGAAAATGTGTTTATAAGTAGGAGGCACCCCTCACCTTACAAGCCGGTTTTGTGGGGTTGAGTTAGGCACAACCCAAAATTAAAGATGGTATCATAGTCTATCCAAGATCTATTGGGCTATGGACTAACATCTATCGGGCCATGCTCCAAATGTTTAGTCATAAGCGTGAGGGGTGTGTTAAGAGTCCTATATTAGATGATATATGGTTTGAAAATATGTCTATAAGTATTGAGTAATCCTCAACTAATAAACCGGTTTTGTAGGGTTGTTTACTCAACCCAAAATTTAAGACATGGCATACTTTCTTAAACTTAGACCATGTTCATGTATTCAAGGAACATGTGATTCACATCGTGTAGGATATGTTACATTATATGAATATGCATATTTTTAACCATAAGGAAAGTTTCCCAACTTCCCCTTTTGTCATTACAATATGGTCAGTTTAATTTATGTGATTAAGAGGACTAACCTTCCCGTGAAAATATGTTCCCTTAAACCAAGTATTGTAGGAGGCCTCCTTCCTTGGTGCTTAAGAAATTCTTGGAGAAGGTTTCTCATTTTTAGAGCTTCTTCCAAGTAATTATCCTATAAATAAAGATAAATCATAAGAGCACAATAGAAATGATGATCATGATTTATATACAATGATAGTAATTAGTCAATTTGTAAAAAAAAAGGGTAAAGATAAATTAAGATATACTTGGTTCATATCAATTGTTTGGAGGGCCTCGCCACGAGTGAATATTATTGCATTGTTTTGATTTTCAGGCTTCCCTTCTCCAAGCTGTGGTGGACCTGGAAGTTTTATTTGATATATTGTCTGTACAAGACGTAGCAAAGGTTTATTTAAGTCCTTAATTATACATCTGAATTACTTTTCTAGTACCTTAAGCTTTTAACATAGATAGTTCCCTGATATGATGATATAATCAAATAAGTTAAGGAAACATATTTTCTAGTACTAACATTGTGGAGATTTTAGTGTGTTTTATCCAAGGTTAAGTACATCATACAATTTAATTATTGCAATAAGAAAATTGGCTTCTAATATTTAAATCTATAGGTTCATTATAGATTTAATTACTTATGAAGTAGACTACTTCATTCTGAGTGATTGTAGTTAGAAACTTCTCTTACAACTCATGATGCTACTTTTTAAGTTAAGTTACATTCTAACCTATTAAAATGTTAAAATAAACTTATATTAATACTTGTCTTAAAAGGGAAAAAGGTTTCTTCTGAAATATAATAAATAAGATTTTCCTACAAGAAAATATTTCCAAGACTAAATTCTTTTCGTGTTGTAAAAAAGTACCTGCTCAAAACCATTGACAACTTTAACCAATTTAGAATAGTATTCTTTGTGAGGTCTACGCTGCACAATCTCCTCCTTTTCCTCAACATAAGCGACACGGAGAGACGGATACCTGCATGCATGCAAAGTTTATTGTCTCTGCTTGTTTCATTTCAAGAAGCAAGATATCTTTCTCCTTCTTTGTAAAAATCACCTGGTCATTAAGTCAATTGTATCTTTATAACGAGGATCGTTCATCGCCTTTTGCAATGCAAATGATTGACAGGAAATGACATAGGTGTATTTCATGTCTGCTAGTGCTTCGAGACGCGCAAATAATGTGAGGTTTTTCTTTTCAGCAGTCTCATAACCTTCAAGAATATCTGCATTAACATAATCAACCACTTAATGAATTTATTTCTGAACTTAATTTATATGCATCGTCAAGATAAAGATTTTTTACATTGCCAAACAATTATAAATTTGTGATTGGTTCACATAGGTTGATCTTCGATTGGTTCACATTGCAAGAAGTTTTATACTGACCGTGTATCAAAGTTAAACTCTTAATTTATGCTGAATTTATTTTCTAAAATTCTTTGTACTAAGTGTCATTTATACTTTGTTACGAACCTTCATCTTCAGCCATGTCAAGAAATGCTTGCAATTTTAAGGCTTCTCTGTAGTACATCATCCCTCTAACTGTTACAAACATGATTGCAATGATCACATAATGGCTTAAAATTCCATGAACATCTAATTTAGAAAATACTACAAAAACCAAACCTGTTCTGCCTAGTGTCTGTCCTCTGAATGAAGCCCACAATCTAATCTCTTCTGTCCCGTGTTCATCTTCTACACTCTTGCAGTTTCCGCAACACATACGTTCCAAAAAGTTTGTCCATTCATCTAGTTAAATTGATATGGCAAGCTATAAGATGAGTTCAAATAGAACGTTTTATGTTACATAATAAAATTCTTATTATAACAACCTGGATATATCTTTTGCATGTAAAAGATGATGGAGTCCTGCTCCTCTTCGGAACCAAGCTCCTTCAGCGAAAAATTGATGTCCTCCATGTAGTGTGGGGTTATAACACTATCAATCATGTTATATATCAGAGTTCTGTGACTGAACTATAGAAATATAATAATATTAATTGAATGCTTATTTAAAAGTTAAACGTTTTTATGTTAGTTATCACTGAAAGGTTTGCTTCTTAGTTTGATGTGTCTGTCATTGAATAAAGAAATTCTCATTAATGTAAAAGTATAATGGAACATTACATAAAAAAAACTACATGTGAATCATATGCTCTTAATTAACCATTGAGTGAGCTCATGTTAATAACTCATGTTACCTAAATGGCAGCATACTATGCACTTTTGGAGCATCTGGCATATCTGTAAATAGAGAAGTAGCAAAGAACGATATGCGCCTACGAGCGTCTAAGTTTGCAGGTATGTCCATTGCGGTCTCTTTGACGGTAACTAATAAATGAAATCTCTTGACCTGTCATGAACATGCTTGATTATGTTACTATAAAACAAGAGTAAAAGTTCACATACATGCAAGATGTTATTTTTCGTTACTATGTGTATGTATGCACCGGCATTTATACATGAATATTAAAACTAGTTCTTAAGGAATGGAGAATGACAAGTAAGCTTCATTGAAGTAATAAATAAATAAATAATTACTACCTTTTCCATCCAAGAGTCTTCTAGCAAAGGAAAATGGACAGAATTTTCATTGGAAAATGGAAAGGATTCGCTATTCATTTCTTCATTGGAAAATAGTTGATCATCATCTCTAAAATAGACAAAGCCACACTCATTTTGTTGGGGAAACTGGAATGTATCCAATGTTCTGTACAGATGAAAGTGATCAAATTAAAATTTGAAGCATAGTAATGTAGTAAAGGACAACAAATTCGTATAAGCATCAATACCTTGAATCAGCCATCATTTCATTGGTTACCAGTTCAAACATATCAAGTAAAGCTTTCGCAACTTTGTGCCGATTTTCCTTATCTCCCTCAATCTTATATCATTTCATAACAAAGTAATTAGGACTATGTTTCTGGTCATATACATTTGTAGAAAATAATTCTGATATATTTCAAAGTTGTGAATAGAGTACATGCACTAATTCATTTAAATATACTATTCTAAACCTAATGGACCTGATTAATCTACCGAATACAATTATTATAATGTACATTATTTACAATAACATCTGTCAGCATAAAATTGTAACCTTTAGTTTAGGTTGAGGGAATAATTACCAGAAGTTCAGCTAGCTCAATGACCTTAACATGTAGAGCTGGGAGAACTTTCATGTTGAAGTTCTTAAGAAGAGTTGTTTCTTCGATACTTTTTTCAATTTCGCTTAGTACATCACGTATAATCCTAAAGTTGCACAAGTGACCACCACCATATCAGAATCAAAATCAAAATTTTGTTGGTTAAAATTAGAGACATATTCCATTTGATTACCTTTTTTCCTGGCTACCGATAATAAGAATCTCAAGAACATATTTCAGTGACTGGTAGAACTCTCTTACAGCATAGAACATGTATTTGTCTTTTGTAATTTTTTTGACAAGAATTTCTTCCTTTCCCTCAAAATCTTTAGCAATGGTCAAAGCTGTAGAAAACTAGAATATGTAGCAAGTAAAGTTCATTAATAAATGGAAGATGTACTACTAAATATAAGGATTCTTGTTCTACTAGAACAATCTATAACACTTTTTTGTTAAAAGTACATTACCTTGCTTGCCAAGAGGAAAACCGGCCAAAGAACCTTGCGAGAAAACAATTCTGACGACATAGGCATCATCATTAAATCCATCTCTCTGTGGAAAAATTTATTGTCAGGTGTTGGAACAAGACATATACATTGCAGTGAGAAGTTACAATGAACATTACCTGTTACTAATTAAGTCTTCAAGACGAAGATGGCTTATAATTTGATTCCATACTACCACAAATTTGGCAATAGCATTTTTTTCATCAGGAAGCTGTGACAAAGGAAATTGATCAACATAAGAGGAACAAATATGTTTAAATAAGTTTATCTTATTATTGCTAATTTAGAACAAACCTTTTGAAATATGTTGCTGAGGAAACCTTTTCTTCTCTTTTTACCGCGTTTTGAAGATGGTGGATTCAGACAGACATCAAATGCTGCTGGCAAGTTGTCAAATCTACTTCTAAGCATTCCTTGTGTTCTTATCTATTTTCAATTATAAAAGGTGAGTGAACCATTTCATTTATGAGGGGAAATAGATAGAAAGAAGCAAATGAAAAAAAACATAGATTACCTCACCAAGGTGATGCAAAATTCCATAAACTCCACCAACTATTGTACAGAAAACTGAATACCAAATTTGTGTGTCCATAAAATATACCTGTCATAAATTTAAAACTGAATATTTTTAACCATTCATCAATATGGTTTTCTTAAATAAAGCATCATCACATAAGACAGTGACCACTTCATTGACAAAGGTTCCTGCTTCAATCAAAAAATATTATCATCTGATAATATTGAAAGTTAGAACCAAAAAAGTGTATGTTTTTTGAACCCTAGCTGAAACAATCATTGGCCAAAATTTATCATCTCCCAGCCGAACTCCGGATTACTAAGGGCTTTTTTCCCCGATAACTAGAGGGTTAGGAACAAAAATAAGAGCATGTTCCAAATGTGTAATGCAGACTCACCATTACTACAGGGCTCCATACAGCCACAATTGCACCAGCATTATATTTGACTGCAGCATAAACAAACCTTTGTCATCAGACACTAACTTATCCCTCATATGTTACCAATACAATTAGAAAATGCAGCATACCTTTTGGAAAAAGCTCATGCCATTCATACTTTCTTACTCCAATTTTCATGATCTGTCTAGTTGGTTCTATGAGTGGTTTTATCTGCATGTATCGATAAGGTATTCGTCGTTAAAGAGTAAAAATTGCTGTTTAGGAAAATCCAATTAGTATCACTTATAATTGAAGTTCTGTTATTGTTTACCTCAAAACTATAGCTGAACACAAATTTGCACGATAACACCAATATCCAGAACAATGTGTACCTTCATTTGAAGAAATTCAACATATTCATATAGATTTGGATCATATAACAATGAAAATATAGTGAACAATCTGAATAAGCCAACAAGAGAATAGGATATACTTCATAACAGAAACTTGGTCTTCTTGCATTCCTCTTCCAACATAGATTCTTGGCTGTACAATAAATACACGTGACACTTAAGTTACAACATTTAAATGCCATGGATGCATGTTATAGTCAAATACATGTGCATTTTAGGAGAATCAGGACAAATCGGATTTTATTTTATCCTAATTAGTCCTATTTGATTTTAATCTAATTTAATTTGGTCATGTTTGGATAAACAGATTAATTAAATGCTTATATCATAATCGCTTATCACATAAGTTGCCTATGTATAATTTATTTCTACAAGAAAAGATAAAATAAAGTCAAACTGTTTTCATATAAGCTATAAGCTGTTTTCATAAGTTATCCTAGAGAGCTTATGGAAATAAGCTGAAAACAACTTATGCACATGTTGTAGGTTGTTTCCATAAGCTCTCCCAAACAGTTTCACAAGCTCTTATGTCAACTGATTATCTCAAATAAGTCAATCCAAATAGGTCTTTTGCCTGATAAGCTAACACAGTTGGAAAATTTAGTAAAAAGTATGATGAACTTACCTGAATCCACCAAGCTAAAACTCTGCATATCTTGTTATTAGAGACCTCAATATATTTTCCCATAGCAGGAACAAAAAATAACACAACTTCAGCTGCATTACTTGTCAAGTATATTGCAGAAGCGACCATATAAGATGTAAAGCACCATTCCTCAACCAGACTTCCATACTTGGTGGAATAACAAGTGTATTTTCTTCTTGAATTAGCATAGCACACAGGAAGAATAATATTCCATATAATGGCAAAGACCAACTTCACCACATGTTTCACTTTTTGTGAATGTTCCATGGTGTATCTTGCTTTCCACGTAAATACGATGTCTGAAATTGCTGTGGCAAATAATGTCTCATATTAACCAACTATGTTTTTTTCTTTCTGTTCGGAACATCCTGTTAAATTCAGTGCCATGTAATGACATTAATGAGCATCATACCTTGAATAAGTTTAAGAATTGCTGAGGTAATAAAGATGCTGATGATGTCCTCAAATACTGTGGCATCAAACAACTGAAGTGGAGATCCCAAGTCATGACAAGCAATTATTATTATGGCCTATGAATCAACACAATAACCAAATTTTATGGATCATCCATCATAAGAAACAGAGTTTTGTAAGCTATATATATCGTCATTATATTTGAAGAAAACCTGAAGGGCTAGAATATAAAAACTCCACATTCTATCAAAGCTTCTAAAAATTTGCCAAAATGAACGAATCTCAACAAAATTGGTCTTTCCAAGCCATTGCTTTTCATGTTTTTCCTCATTTTCCTCCACAGTTTCTTCCTGTACAAGAAAAGCAATAAAAATTAATTTAAATTTCATTTAGCTTTAGTTTTATCACTTTATGTTTCAAATATAACTAAAATATAAAATCTAAAGTACAATGCATTTGTGAATCACATAATCACCTGTGCATCATCTTCAACCTTCTTTTCTTTCTTCTTTTTTTTCTTCTTTTCTTTCATTATATCAGGTGATACAACAAGAGCCTTCTTGAAATCAGGTTTAACTTTGGATTTTACAAAGAAAAAATCATGGTCCTCCGTTTGCATTGGCCAACCGATTCCGAAACAATCAGGAGACCTACAGATATAGAACAGCAGTAAGGACTTTATTATAAGAGAGAAAAAGAAAAAGAAAAAGACATATGGTTATAAATCATGTGTTTGAACTACGCAGCAAAGTCAATTTTATATAGATTCTTAGATAATAAATAGAAAAATTTAATATAAGAGATACTATTTCTATTTACATGATATGATATATATGTTTATACAATAAATACAAAGATCGTAATATATTTTCAACGGATTTAATGATATACATGGAAAAGAGGGCTACATGAAAACAACTAGAAAATCTTAGCCTAAATTTTAAACTGACCAGAAGTATTCGTTGAGATCATCATAGTTTCTCCATGCAGAATGGTCAGCTGTACCACCTTTGCTATTTTTAACTTCCTTTGATTTGAAGATAAATTAGTTATATTGAAGAAAACAACCAAAGAAACAAAAAGAGGATACATTATATAGTACCTCTTGTATAACATTGTATATAGGTGTGACAACATTCTTAAGGAAAGATTCTGGTTCTCCTCCATATGCTGGCATCACCTTTTCCCATGTTGTTAGGCTGATAGCACCACTTAAAACTCCATGCAATTCATATACCATCTTTAAAACACAAATAAAAATTATTTTAAAAAATCAAGAGAATAATCATATAAGGTAAAGTTATTTGAAAATTTCAATCTCGTAGAATTCAAAGTATGATTTATTATTCTTTAACTGTATAATTTCCTAGGTTTATTGGTAGAACTCCTAATCAAATACAAGTTCCTAGTATTTAAATGTAATTATTGTAACATCATTATAAATAGAAGATGTGTGATCTTGTTTGAGACACACAAGAAACACAAAAAACATATTTTACATGGTATCAGTGCTATTCACCAGATCTTCGACGATACTTTGTCTCTGCCGATGTCAGTTTCTTTGAGACTCGCCCCTTCTTTCTCTCTACTGTAGAAGAGTTCAATGATTCTAGTCAGTCACAATCTCTCTCCAGAGGTCCTTAATCTCCCAATTGCACCCACCCTTGTCTCCATTTTCACCCCTGTCTCTAGCACTACCCTGCGCACCTACCAACAGAGGCCCATCCACCACCCGCTCCTCAAGACTCAACCCCTGCTCTGCCTGACTCTCACTCTCGGCATCCTACACTAGAGCTACCCATTGCTCTCCATAAAGGTCACTAGTCATCTCAAAATCCTAATCCTATATATGCCTGTCATTTGAATTATAATCAATTATCTACATCCTATTATGCTTTTGTGGCTTCCTTGAATTCTGTGTCTATTCCGAAAACTACAGATGAAGCTATGTCTGATCCTGGCTAGCGACAAGCAATGATAGATGAAATGAATGATTTGCACTCCAATGGGACATGGGATTTAGTACCTTTACCTGATGGCAAAACCGCAGTGGGGTGCCGCTGGGTCTATACAGTCAAGGTTGGGCCTAATGGAAAGATTGATCGCTTAAAAGCTTGTCTTGTGGCAAAAGGATACACACAGATCTTTAGCCTTGACTATGGAGAATACCTTTTCTCCGGTTGCCAAAATTGCATCCGTCCAACTTTTTCTTGCCATAGCTGCTATTCATCACTGGCCTCTCCATCAATTAGACATAAAAAATGCCTCCCTACATGGAGAGTTACAAGAGGAGGTGTATATGGCACAACCACCAGGCTACACTGTTAGCGTACCTCTCATTTGGTATGTTGATTATGTCGATCTCTATATGGCTTGAAACAATCTCCCCATGCTTGGTTTGGGAGGTTTAGTACCGTGCTCCAGGAGTATGGTATGACTAGATGTGAAGCCGATTACTCGGTTTTCTTCTTGCACTCTTCACCAACCACTTGCATCTACCTGCTTGTCTATGTTGATGACATCATCATCACAGGTAATGACCAGGTTGGCATTCATCAGCTCAAACAACATTTGTCTCAAAACTTTCAGACTAAAGATTTGGGGCCGCTAAAAATACTTTTTGGGAATTGAGGTTGCTCAATGTAAGACAGGTATAGCAATTACTAAGCGGAAATATACCCTTGGTATACTTGAAGAAACAGGCATGATTGATTGTCGCCCGCGTGATACTTCTATGGATCCCAATGTCAAGCTCCTACCAGGTCAGGGGGAGTCATTGTAAGACCCAGGTAGATATCGATGACTTGATGGAAAACTTAATTATCTTACAATAACTAGACCTGATATTACATTTGTTGTAAGCATAGTCAGTCAATTTCTGAATGCTCCATGTGATAGTCACTTGAATGCTGTAATCATATTCTTAGGTATATCAAGAATGCACCAAGCAAAGGATTACTTTATGAAGACAAGGGTAACACCGAAGTTGTTGGCTACTCTGATGCTGATTGGGCAAGGTCACCATCAGATAGAAGATCCACTTCTGGGTATTGTGTCCTTGTTGGAGGTAATTTGATATCGTGGCGGAGCAAGAAGCAAAACATAGTCACAAGATCAAGTGCAGAAGCAGAATATCGTGCTATGGCTGCAACAACTTGTGAACTTACATGGCTAAAACAGTTACTCAAACAACTCAAGTTAGGAGGTGTCAACGTAATGAAACTAATTTGTGATAACCAAGCTGCACTTCATATTGCTTCTGTGAATTATTGAGGAAATGATCTTTTCATTTCTTGAATCAGAATGGTTACAATTCTGGTTTTTAAATACAACATTCCCTAGTCTAATAAATAAATCAAAATTAAATAGGAGGGATTTACTGTACAACGTCCCTTGATATTCTCTACAGCTATCCTATATAATATAATAAATTATTTACAAAATAACCAGTCAATAAATGACTTATTCTCAGCCACAATTTTGGAATCCAACACTCCCCCTCAAGCTGGGCAGTAGATGTCAATCATGCCTAGCTTGGACCTTAAGTTCTCAAAATTAGATTTGTGAAGGGTCTTGGTCAGTAAGTCTGCAATTTGGTTCTGGGAAGGGATGTATTCCAACTTGATAATTCCACCATCTATCTTTTCTTTTATGAAATGTCTATCTATCTCCACATATTTCGTTCTGTCATGGTGGACTGGATTTTTTGCAATATTGATATCTGCCTTGTTGTCGCACCATAGGCTCATGGTGGAATCTGTTGGTACTCCTAATTCCTTAAGCATTCTCTGTGACCAAATTCTCTCACAAATTCCATGAGCCATTGCTCTGAACTCAACCTCTGCACTACTTCTTGCCACCACCGACTGTTTTTTACTTCTCCAAGTAGTCAAGTTTCCCCACACATATGTGCAATATCCACTAGTTCACTTGCGATCAGTCAATGAACCAGCCCAATCTGCATCTGTGAACACTTTCACACTCCTAATTGGGTCCTTTTTGAAGTGAAGACCTTTCGTTGGTGTCTTTTTGAGGTACTGCAAAATTCGAGTCACAACTTTCATGTGATCTTCAGTTGGCTTATTTATGAAACGACTTACCATACTCACTGAGTAACCAATATCTGGTCTAGTGTGAGTTAGGTAAATTAGTTTTCCTAACAATCTTTGGTATCTCTCCTTATCAACTTGGGGATTGCCTTCTTGTTTTGCCAATTTAAGGTTAGGTTCCATCGGTGTATCTACTGGCTTGCACCCTAACATTCCTGTTTCTTCCAACAGGTCTAGCACATATTTTCTTTGGGATACGTAGATTCCATGTTTGGAACGAGCAATCTCCATCCCAAGAAAATATTTTAGGCGTCCAAGGTCCTTGACCTCAAATTCTTTAGCTAGAAATCTCTTGAGTTCTTCTATCTCTTTGTCATCATCGCCTGAGATTATGATGTCATCCACATACACAATAAATATTGCCACCTTTCCTTCACTAGAATGCTTGACAAACATTGTATGGTCGGTTTGGCATTGAGTAAAGCCGTGACCCTTAACAACTCGGGTTAGTCTTTCAAACCATGCCCGTGGGGATTGCTTAAGACCATAAAGTGATTTCTGGAGCTTGCATACCTTGCCAATTGTTTGGGGAGTTTCTAGGCCAGGTGGTATTTTCATGTATACCTCTTCTTCGAGTTCACCATTTAGAAAAGCATTCTTGATGTCTAGTTGGTGTAAGGGCCAATCTAGATTTACAACTAAGGAGATAATGACACGAACAGAATTTAATTTTGCCACTAGAGCAAATGCTTCTTCATAGTCCACTCCATATGATTGGGTGAACCCCTTTTCCACCAAGCGGGCTTTGTACCTATTCACACTCCCATCAGCATTGTGCTTTATTGAGAAGATCCATTTACACCCAATTGGTTTTTTTTCTTCTGGAAGCTCCACAAATTTCCATGTTCCATTCTTGTCCAATGCTTTAATTTCATCTTCCACTGCAGCCTTCCATTCAGCATGTTGGACAGCTTCTTGAACATTTTTTGGAAGTTTAATGTTATCCAATACGGTGATGAAGGCCCTGTATTCTAGTGACAGATTTCTATGAGATATATAACTACCAATTGGATGTTGAGTGCATGATCTCACTGCTTTCCTCACAGCAATTGGTAAGTTAAGATCACTCTCATTTAGACCACAATTATCATTAGGCTCAAAAACAATATTACCTGGTAGAACTTCTAAATCTGTATTAGGATCTGTATTAGGTTCGGAATTTCGGATTGGCCTTGGAGATGTGCAGATTTCTTCCTCCCTTTGAGTTTTCTTCTTCCTTGTGTACACTAGTAGTTCTTTTTCCGGTTCTGTCTCAGATCTGGTTGCAGGTTTTGCTGTTTCTCCAGTCACAAGGTCAATTTCTGGTTCTACAACTTGCTGTTGTATGGAGGTATGTTCTGTTTCTAAAAAATGCTGCAAATTCTGCTGCTGCTGCTGCAAATTCTGTTCCATTTCATGTTGCAAATGCTGTTCCGTTTCCCAAGGTTGGGATTTTGCTATGTTTTGTTCTCTCTCCCCCTGAAGGCCAACTTTGGGGTAGTAAGATTGATTTTCAAAGAAAGTTACATCCAAGGAATGATATAATTTCTTGCTTATGGAGTAGTAGCACCTGTATCCCTTCTTATTTGGCAGGTATCCTAAGAATATGCATTTAAGGGATTTGGGCTATAATTTTCCTTTGTTAGGCTGGTTGTCATGCACAAATGCAGTGCACCCAAAGACTTTGGGAGGAATGGATGAAAAGATTTTAATGTGTGGGTAAATGGATAGAAGTGTTTGGCAAGGGGTTTTGAACTTGAGGGCTTTAGAAGACATTCTGTTTATTAAATATGACGTTGAAAGGACGGCTTCACCCCAAAAATGATTTGGTACATTAGTTGATAACATAAGGGACCTAGTAACCTCCATGAGGTGCCTATTTTTCCTCTCGACAATACCATTTTGTTGTGGTGTGTTCACACAGCTGGTTTGGTGAATTATTCCATGCTTGAGAAGGTGAGATTTAAGGGAGTGGTGATAGTATTCACGGCCATTGTCAGTTCGTAGGACTTGGATTTTGGTTTGGAATTGAGTTTGGATCATATTGTTGAAGTTCTCAAAGATTTCTCCCACTTTAGATTTTTCTTTCATAAGGAACACCCAAGTAACTCGTGTATGATCATCTATAAAGGTCACAAACCATTTTGAACCAATTATGTTCTTAACACGGGAAGGTCCCCAAACATCACTATGGATTAATGAGAAAGGTTGGGATGGTTTATAAGATTGAGGAGGATAATGGTTGCACGAGTGTTTGGATAATTGACAGATTTCACATTGAAACAAATTTGAATTTTTATTGAATAAAGAAGGAAACATTTTTTCAAGGTACATAAAGTTTGGATGTCCTAATCGATAGTGCCATAGCATGACAGCTTCCTCTAGGTTTTCACCACTTGATGCAGCAACATAGACTGAATTATTTCTTCTCTTCTTGGACTCACTAGCTTGAAGGAAGTAGAGACCTGCACATTCCTCAGCATTGCCAATCTTCCTCCCCGAATCCAAATCCTGAAATTCACATAGGTGAGGCAAGAATTTAGTGAAACAATTTAGATCTTGAGTCAATTTACTTATGGACAAAAGGTTACAATTCAACTTTGGAACATAAAGAACTGAGTTAAGAGTAATGTCCTTGGAGATGATTACTGAGCCTTTACCAATCACTTTTGTTTTTGTGCCATATGCTATTCGTACCATAGAATTGTCACTGTATGGGGAATATTCATCAAATAGAGTGATATCCCCAGTCGTATGGTCTGAGGCTCCAAAGTCTACAATCCATGAGTTAGATATTCCCTTGTCAACAAAATAAACACATGAGGAATTACCTTTTTGGGCCAAGGCAGCAGTTGAGTGTGTGCTAGTGTTTTGAAGGGATTGTTGTAGCAATTTTTGCAACATATCCATTTGTTCCTTGCTGAATGGACTTGGTTCAGGTGCTGGGGCTGCCAACACTTTGCCTCTTTCTGATGTGGCAGCATGGGCGCGAATGTCCCTGATCCTAGATGGTTTCCAGTCTGCTGGTTTTCCATGAATGACCCAACATGTTTCTTTATTGTGGCCTGATTTTTTGCAGTGATCACACCAACCTCTAGATTTTTTGTAGTTTCCTTTCACAGCCAAGGCTGAACCTTCATTAATGGAGCTCTGATCCATGCTTCCAAGCATGACTTTCCTTCCGCTCTCTTCTCTTCTCACTTCTGAAAATACTTCTCTGATGTTGGGTAGAGGTTTGGTTCCAAGGATTCTTCCTCTTACATCATCTAGATTCTTGTTTAGGCCAAGGAGGAACTGGTATATTCGGTCTTTCTCCACCAGTTTTTTGTACTGTTTGCTGTCTTCAGGGCATTTCCATACTATATCCTCATAGATATCCAGCTGCTGCCAGTAACGGGTGAGGGTATGGTAGTAATTAGTGACTGTTGTGTCTCCTTGTCGCAGGTCATGGAGGAGACTCTTGATCTCGAATATGGCATAAGTATTATCAGTATTTGAGTATGTCTCCTTGGCAGCGCTCCAGATCTCGGCTGCAGTGCTGTAATACATGAAGTTTTCGCCTGCTTCAGGGGTCATTGAGTTCAGTAGCCATGTCATGACTAAACTGTTCTCTAGCTTCCACTTTGGGTAATCGGGGTCCTTTTTCTCTGGCTCTTCAGCATCATCACAGATGTAATCTTCCTTCCCTTTTCCTTGAAGAAAGATCCGGACAGATCTTGCCCGTTGGGTGTAGTTTTGGCCATTTAATTTGTAGCCAGTGATTGGTATAGTGGTGTTTTCGGTCAGGCTGGTAATCGTGGAAGTTCCAGCTGCCTTTTTAGGGTTTGGGTCTGTGACTGAACTGCTTTCTTCAGCCATGGAAAAATGGTGTTTTTTTTTTTTTACTTGGACCAAGTTTGCTCTTATACCATGTGAATTATTGAGGAAATGATCTTTTCATTTCTTGAATTAGAAGTGTTACAATTCTGGTTTTTAAATACAGCATTCCCTAGTCTAATAAATAAATCAAAATCAAATAGGAGAGATTTACTGTACAAAGTCCCTTGATATTCTCTACAGTTATCCTATAATATAATAAATTATTTACAAAATAACCAGTCAATAAATGACTTATTCTCAGCGACACTTTTGGAATCCAACAGCTTCCAATCCGGTTTTCCATGAGAGCACAAAGCACATAGAGATCGATTGTCTTTTTGTAAGAGATAAAGTTCTTTCCGGATAAATCACAACTAATTTTGTTGGTTCGAATGATCAATTGGTTGACATATTTACTAAGTCACTGAGGGGTCCTCGAGTTGAATTTATATGTAACAAGTTTGGTGCATATGATATGTATGCTTCACCTTGAGGAGGAGTGTTAGAATTCAAAGTATGATTCATTATTCTTTGATTGTATAATTTCCTAGGTTCATTGGTAGAACTCCTAATCAAATACAAGTTCCTAGTTTTTGAATGTAATTATTGTAACCTCATTATAAATAGAAGATATTTGATCTTTTTTGAGACACACAAGAAACACATAAAACATATTTTACACAATCAATTATGAAAATAGATGCTTATGGATGACTCAATCAAGAATCTATGTAATCTCTTCATTCTGATATATGAAGCACTAACACTAGACATAACACTAAAACTGATATGTAGAAAGTAGTAATGATTTGAGAAAGTGAAAGTTATTGAATGTAATTGTATGTGTGAGTCTTGTGTCGGTAACAGACACTAACATGTGTCAGACTCCAGACACACCTTCAATATGAAGTGTCGATGCTACGTAGCTATCCATTTTTCACATGTTGGTTAGACAATAAAAACTATAGGCTTAAATGAGATTTTATCTATCAACCATAATTGTAATACATAGAATCTTTGAACTTGAAATGATGAATATGTCAAATGGTATTCCTAGTATCACTGAAGATGAAAAAGTTAATTTTTTCAAACTAAATGACACTTGTCACAGTGGAGTCGAATGTTGCTCCCTATATAGAAAAAAAGAAAACGATAAAAAGAATCTGTTAGAGTTTCAACTTACATGGTGAAAAATATAGCAGAGACATTCTGGCATGAACCTTAAATTAGCTGCCTCCCCCCATATGAGCAGGTAAAGACCAATATATAAAATTTTATATTGTTGTGCTTCCTGTTTCACAAAAGGTAAGCTGCAACAAAAGTAACAGACTTATTAAGCAAGACATAAGGTAAAAAAACAGAAAAAATGTTCAAACCAAATTAATTATGGTTTACATGAAATAAATTAAAAAGAAAGAAAAATTGAAGGAATGAAGAATATTTAACAACTTCTTAGGTTTGTACTAACTCGGCTGTATAAAACTAGTTTGTAGTATCTATAAGATCCATTTATATCTTGTCTCTAGCCAATGTAAGACTTGATTTACCGATACATCCCTTCACACTCAATACTATTGAGTACAAAAAGTAACCCACCCATTAACGGATTTAAGATAGACTTTGAGACCTTACTAGGTTTTGAGTCTAACTCAAACCAACTTGTAAAGTGATGATTGTCTAAGCTTTATAGCTTTATTTAATCTTAATTTCTAGCTGGTGTGATACTTGATTTTTTCCCATACAGCTGATGAAAAATATTTTGAAAAAGAATATTAATTATCCCACAGCCACAGAGAATGATTAATTAACAAAAGGAACAGATAAAATATAAATTATTGAAAGCGAAAGGAGAATTAGATCAGTCAACATACCGAATATTGCTTTTTCTTCCCAAAAACTTGCACCAGTTTGTATAATTTTTGAAGAACTTTCTCATCAATTCATCCACACCTCCTTCTCCTAACTGACAGAACAAGAATGATTTAGTTTACATACTCAAAAATGTAATAAAGTAAATTCAGAAAAAGCATGTTCAACAGAAAATGCACCTTTAACATTGATGTCTGGTTGTGAGTGTGCCTTGTTTGCATGTTGGCTAGAAGTAAAATCAGATGTTCCCTTTGGTTTGCTACATTGGCTTCCTAATGTAAGACACAAGATATAGAAAATTGCATGTTAGAACAACAACCCTGGTTCAAAAGTAAACAGATGCAAAAAATGCAAATAGAGAAAACATGATATTTAATCATGGAGTTCGGCCAATTTGTGCATACGTATCGACTGCAGTACCTTCTTTATTATGATTCAACCTTAAGGTTTACAGTGTACAACTTGTATTTAAACACTACAGTCCAGTTTATAAGATTACCCCTAGACCTTCCTCATCATGGGAGATTATCAAAACTTTACTAAATCATTTCCTTAAAGCTAGATAAATGTGGAGTCCATTTTATACAACAATCAGAATTATACAGAAATGGAAAAATGGAAAGTTTTGAGTCCAATTTAACTGACCTGGAATCCAAAACAATGCTGAAGAAAATCAAACAGATCTACAAAGGCTCCATGTTTCTTGAAATCTTGGGCCGGTGGTAAACCTCGAACGTTGCGAATAACTGCAATGGCGGCCTTAATCTGTGACACTTAGATAGAATATTGTTAGGACAACAAATCCGGCTCTAAAGAAAACAGATAAATAAATAATCACACATAAGAATACAACGATTGATCACAAAGTTCGTTCAATTGTGCTTATGTGTCTGATAACAAAGTGAATATGAATCACATGCAACAAATATCAATAAAAAGGGATAATGTGAATCATTCAAGTAGTATCAAACCTCATTCTGCTGCATGATTGCATGCTGAATTCCCCCTTGCTCAAGTGGAAGAATGTTAAACTCAGTTTTCTTGTGGATTGCATTTCCTTCAATAAGTGCCTATTTTGGACAAATTGAGAAACTCTAAGAAAACAAAATACATGGAAAATTGACAATCTATACATACTTTTTGACTAGATTATGTTGTGGCATGTCAACAAATTAATAGAAAATGGAAATGGAAGATATTTTTATTATTATTAATTAAAGAGATACCAACGACTATTTTATTAGTAAAAAAATATATGAGAAAGAAAGAAAGAGAGAGAAGAGATCACCTGATTATTAGGTGTGTATGTAACCGTTTTAAGCACCTCAAACAGAACAGAAGCAATGGTTCTTGCACTAATCAATTTCTTCCTTCGACTGTTTAGATAAAAACATAACATTAGTTTGAATTTAATGCCATATAAATGTATCTTAAGTATTGTGTTAAAAAAATGTGCTTCAATTAGTTTTAAAGTTTAACTATATATAAAAGTCATCCAATCAGATTTCACCGTGATATCAATTTATTATTATATTTATTTCAAAAATATCTAAACAAACATCGATATGGTGATATCTGATTGAATGACAATGTAAAATTCTTTTATATTGTGAGTACATATATAATTAGTCTTTGTTTAAGCATAATTAATTACCTTTGTTCTAGATCAAATGCTTTATTACTTCTAGTAAAATAATCTCTGTAGACATGGTAAACACGCTTAAGTTCACGAATATCACCTATTCCACCTCTTTTTGTAGCATTCTCATCCTGTATATTACAATTCATAAAAAACCAGACATCATCAAAATAAAAATTGAAGTAAAAAAAAAAAAAAGCATTAACATGTTTCTTAACATGTAAATTTAAATATAATATATGTCACAACAAGTGAACATGTAAAATAAAACAAGACATAAAATTCCAAAGGCTATTTTTTTTACTATAAGCTTCAAGATTTTTGTTTACCTGTTCAAGTCTATGAAGGAGTGAAGTTTTGAATTGTCTAACACCTCTTCCACTAGAATTTTTGTCCAAGTTGTGTGCAATTACAAAGGCGTGAACACGACCTGCAAAAACGCGACGAAACAAACGCCATTCGAAAGTTGTTAGAACAACAACCCTGATTCAAAAGAATAAAGATACAAAAACAAAAAAATAATGAACGCACAATGTTTGGTAATGAAGTTCGGCAAATTATACACATCTCCGACCGAAAAACGGCTGTAGTTTCTTTGTACTAAAATTTCGAGCTTAGAGTTAAATACTACGGTCTAGATTACAACACTGTCCTTGAATTGTACCACTTATCCTATGAACTACGAGCCATACTTATCGGTAACTATGAGCCATATCCGAAAAAAGCTAATTAGCAAAAATGAATCAACCAAACACATTAAACATAAAAATAAAAAATAAAATAAAAATAAAGACTTACAAAGATATGCAACACGAGGTTCCTCTATTTCAAGCAAGTTAGCAACACGAAGGAACCTTTGAATTTCAGAATCAAAAACAGTAGGCAATCTTTCACTGTCAAAGGATCCTTGTTGAACTGCATAATCAACGTTATTACTACTAACATTGGTAATAGCCATAGCATCATCATAATCATCATCATGATGTTGTTGTCTAGCTGTTGATGTTTCTCCTTGCTCAAAATGAATTTCATGATGAAATATTGGTTCTACAACAACAATCTCTGACATTTTTCTTTGAACCAACAAAAGGGTGACAATGTTGTTGCATAGTATATATGTTGAATCTTGTTCATTTCTTTTTGTTTACTTAGTGAGGTATGTATACTTTTTTAGAGTGTGTGTTAGTGGAAAGGTGAATGGTTTCTTTATCTTTTGCTTTTGAAGCTTTTGATTTTGTTTATGTTTTTGTTTTAAGAGTTTTCTTTCCTTCTAAGGTGATATGAGAAGGGAAAAAAGTGTGTTTGAATGTGTCTTTGTCTATGCATGTGTGTGGGACTAAGAAATATAAGTGATTGTGTCGTTTTGAAAATGCAAATGGGAATGTATTTTTTTTTTTATAATTGGGTGAGTGTTGTTTTTAGGTGTGAGACTATACATGTGTGAGATGAAATGACCCATTGTTTAATATTCTTTAACTAATCCTCACTCAATGCTTTTTGGTCTTCAATTATTCATCATATGATTTTTTATATTTGTTTATTAATTACTATCTTTGCTAAGACTCGTCGGGGTTAACATTTTTTTCTATCTTATATTAGGGTGTCATGTATGTTAGAAATAAAAAATTTAAAGAAAAATTAATCTCTACAATAGGGCACAGAGATATTTTGATTTCCTTAAAAAATTGTAAATCACTTGGCTGATATTTTTTGTTTAAAGAGTGTTAATAAATGCTATTTTACATTTTGTTGTTGTTGAAATTCATGTGAATTTCATCTTAAGAAAAACGATTCTACATGAATTAATGGAAACCATAGATTTCTGCTAATAATAGAGAATAGTAAAATAAAGGACTAAAGGAGAGTGTGAGATTGTATTGTTATAGCTCTTTTTATTTTTAACTCTAAATAAAAAAAAGGTGAGGAATGACATTTACTTTGTTCCGTTCATGTACTCAGAGGTTCTCCACAAATTGCATGATTTTTTACTCATGTCAGTGTGGTAGTATGTTCATGTATGGAGATAAACGATTGTTTATGTAATCTAAAGTTAAATATAATTTTGAAATAATATAATCAAGTGCTTTATTGTCTTCTAAATTGTAACTTTAGTATATATAGATTTTCAGTGGTTCCAAAGCCACATTAGACACCTTACTCATACAGTCATACTAGAATTATTCATATTCATGGATGCATGATGCACATTCGAGGTCTCGAGTAAAATTTCATTCCATTTATGCACAACTCCTCATTTGCTTTTATAAAATAGATAGTACACGTGGGCCATATTCCCCATATAATCTTAAAATGTAACTTTTGATCTTGTTTACAGATACAGTATCGGAGAGTATCTGTCACTAAAAACTTTATCAAATTTAATGGCTTCATTTTCATGAGCATAAATTTATAAGATAACAAAATTTAACATTATTTTATAAAAAAAAATTGTAACATTACAACCAAATTGCACATAAAAGATTGATATATAAAGGAGCAAATAGATGCGAAAAGGTAGAAGAAAAAAGTGAAACAATTTAGGCAATTGAATGGAGGGTAGACACGTGTCATTGGCTCATTCGTTTGTTTTACCAAAATGCATATGGTACACCACCACTTTATCTCATATTTTGTTTAGCCACAACTACAAAGACAAGGGTAGTGAATTAAAAACATTTTACACATGGTCCTGTAAAGGGACATGCTTTTCTATACACACAAATTTCTTATTGCTTAAGAAAATATTAACAAATAACTTGATCAAATCCCAGCTAGAAAAATAAATTAGATTAAATTTTATAAATGGTTAAATATATTTAGTTCTTGTAAAATTAAATTTTTAATCATTATAAAATTTTCTCTAACTTTTAGTCCTAACAATATTTTTCATCAGCAATTTTAATCACTATAAAATCAAAACAAATCGATCATTTATCATAATGCTACCAAATGTTCTGCACCACCACGCTCTTGTTTTGACATGGTGATTCAAAAGGTCATTCGGGTAGTGCTCCCTGTGTGTTAGTCGTGCAAGCCTCTGTGCTGATGTGCACAACCTTACACATCCTTCTGCAGGCTGTGTATGTCTATTTTCCGCATAGAATTGATCCTTGACCATGTAGCCGTACATCGTCGTACAGATCTTGCAACTTCAAATCTTTACCTTTTTATTACATCCAAAGCTCATCAAGATGCACTCTTTTGTACTATTTTCCTTCTCATAGCTAATTCTGCAAAGATGAGAAATACATAATGAGAAGTATGAATCAAAATCATAAAATGGGATAATTTAGAGGACAAATACCCTTTGTAAATCATAAAAAATGAGTTTATTGGGAAGCCCAAAACCAGTCTAAATGTCAATACGAATCTCGAAATCATTGACAACAAGTTACCCTTGACAAACACTTAATACCAATTAAATTGATTAACCAATCCACAAAGGATAAAAGGTTTCATGGATTTTAAAAGAATTTAATTGTATGCATAGTCAAGGTATAGTCTTTTACACTGTCAATCAAATCATATTTCATATCATTAAAAATGTTAGACTTCAATCATAACTACCTTAAAAATCACATTTCAGATCATTTATAATTGGTTCATAGTGTAACTTTTTACAACAATGCATCAAAATTAAACTCTTGAAGAAAACATGATTAGAATGAAACTATACACTCTTCAAACTATAACAGACTATTTTTCAAAATTTCAAGATTGGGAAGAGTTGACTGCTTCTTTGATTTCATTGATATATCCACCAGAATCTTCGTACAAACAGTTGCGAACACATTATGAGAAATCATTAGACCTATCCATCATGCTAGTTTTTAAATGCTCCGCACCATAATTGGATGTAGCAGATTAGTCCCACACCAAAAACATGTGGACCAAAGGAAATAAACAGAAAGAACAGTTGTCAAAAAAAGGAAATGTATGGCAATGAAACTAAGACAGAAATATTGAAGAACATTAAATATTTTGCAAAAGAAATAAAAAGTCAAATGTACTAACTATGAATTACCAGTTGGTTGCGAAGAATTATCAACTTGAACCGTCATTCGAATTTTGAGGGCAAACTCAATTAACTTTAGAATTCTGCATATTCATCAACAAGTCAAAGCATTAACAACTAATGAATGCAAGCCATGAAAGTTCAATTATGATTGGAGATAATCAAAGTTGTACACATTACCGTTTCATCAAAAAGTTTTTTTATAGTAGTGTTAGTGTCACCATTCCAACGCCGTTGACCTTGTGAACTATGATCCACATGTACTCTTCTGAGTTTTGGTGCATTCAACACTCGATGTGAAAAAGTTTCCATCATGTGACATTTTACCACAATTAACTTCTGCAACAGTGGAAATTTAAGGCTGTACCTTCCCTTGTAAAAACTTCTTAACTGTGGTAAGTTATGCAATCGCAAATGTTCCAATTTCATAAAAGCTAGCTCGCCAGCATCATTCTCATTATCACTTGCAACTATTCCTTCTATCTTCTCACAATTATCTATAAATAATTCCCGAAGTTTTGGCAAATTAGTAGCAGTTGATGATGACATAATATTCTCCAATCCAACACAATAGGCCACCCTCAAATGCTCTAAATTCTCAAACCTCACCAAGGATGAAACTATATTCCTCAGTCTGGAACATTTAAATACTCTAAGATTTCGAACAAAGGACTGCATATCAGAATGGTCTACACATATAAACTCGAGGTTATGTAACTCAACAAGTACTAGACTTCTCAACTTCATTGTTGTTTCAGAATGACCAGTGTCAAAGCTTCCACCTGAGAAAATCTCTGTGAAGGAACTGCAAGTCACCATGAGATTTTCAAGATTAATAAATCTATGGAGGAAACCTGATGGAAATTTGTCGAACTCATTGTGAAAACATCGCAGGCGAAGATCTTTTACTGTGTAGATAGGTGCGTGATTAAGTTGACCATTGCATAACATAGTGACATCCCTGCCGTTCAGAATAAGCTGCCTTATGTTTGGGACAACCTATATAGATATAATACAAGTACTAAGATACAAGCAAATAGCAATATTAAGAAAAGAATAATACTCTGTTTTGCAGACAGAATTGCATAAATCTTAGGCTAACGAAAACAAGGACGAAAACATGGAATAAAGTTAACAGTTAATTTTTGTTTACTTTTCAAAAGAGAAAATAAAAAAGAAACACTGCACCTATCTATTAAAAATAACATTTTTGGTGTGCTGAATATTGAGATTACTTGTGATTAATCTTTACCTTTTCAATTGACAGTAGGGCTTGTGGAGCAACTAGTGCATTTCCTGTGTAGTTTAAAGAATTCGGCACAAATACTTCTAGCTGATCACAATGAAATACATCCAATTTTCTTAAGTCAGGCACACCCAAGGTGTGTAATCCATGATAGAAGCTTCTAAGTTGTGTTAAACATCGAAGACTCAAAGATGTTAATTTTGGGAAAACAAGTATTGGAACTGTGTCAGCCATTTCATCCTGTGCTACAATATTCTCAACGCAACATTCTTCTATATGAAGCACTTGGAGATATGGAAGTTCTTTGGCCACAGAAAATGGAAAAATGTAATTAAGGCTTTTGCATTCGGCGACTTTCAATTGTCCTAGGTTTTGAAACCTGAAGCATCCATAAGGATTTCTACTCCATATGTGTTTAAGCATTGGTAAATGCTCCAAAGTAAGATTCCTCAATTGCATTTCTAGCCCCATCTGGCTACTAGCTCCTGTTTTTAAATCTTGTATTTTAAATAGAACTTCAAGTGCAGGACAATTGGTTACAATTATTGTCTCCAGATTCAGCAAGTTTTCAAAAACATAAGATGGGATTACGTTTACTAATTTATTGCAGAATTTAGTTTCCAGATGCTTCAGTTTGCAGAAGGAGTTTGGAGCAAGTTGATTGTGCCATACTGATTTCAAGTGATCTATGTGGGAGATTACCAATGTCACCAAGTTTGGGAATATAACCTACAATCGATAAAAATATTTAGATCCTTTTCAGTTAAGTGTGCAACAAACAGATCTAAAATGGTAAGTCAAACCAAAGTTACAGACTAGAGTCAGAGATAGTTCTTACATCCTCATTAGAGAGTGGTTCTTCAGCTGAAGAATAATTACCCAACTTTGCGTCAAAGGCAAATATATCCTCCAACATTTGGCAGTTACTAATCTCAAGATACTGCAGTGTTACGAGTTCTCTAGCTACCAAGGATGAAAATATATGTCCAATGTTATCACATTTGTCAACTGTCAAACTTGTCAAGTTTTGAAAGCAAGAATGACCCAAGAGTTTGTCATCCCATAATTTCCAAGAATTGATCTTAGACAGCTTCAAGGTTTCAAGGTTGGGCGCCCCAACCTATTGACATACATAATATTGCAAATTTGTTATTTTTCATATTAAGTGATGTTGGGGGAAAACCGAAAATAAGATTGAAGATGATAGAACCAAATCAGTAATAGAAAAAATAGGAAGGATGATAACCAGAAAACAAGAGTATTAACAACAAATTTCCATCTGATCCGTGTAATCCGGAGGTAGAATGATAGGATACTGAATATTGGGCCTTAGCCCAATATATAGGTTGTTTGGAGAATAAGTACGAGGGAGGGGAAGTTAGGGGTATTCAGAAATATTGTCAGAAATCGGTTGGGAGAGATTTCTCTCTGGTTTAGTAGCTTAGCTCTGGTTAGGAGTTCATAGAACTCAGCTTTTTCTGCTATTCCGTACTGTTTTTACCATTGTAAGAGTTCCCTGCTCATATTTTCCAGAAATAATACACGAATTTCTTCCATTAAATTCTGGTTCCTATCATAGAAGGAATACAAACTACTAGTCTACTTCTCGGTGTCTCTTATAGAGCTGAAATTACAAACTCTGGCTGTTACAATTGCTTAGTTGGGGCATTTTTCCTAGTTAACATACATCCCTTTTTATTATTGGCAAACTATACTGTTGAAGAATTAAGGAAAATTAGATTTGATTTTCTTTTATTTTATATTATTCTATTTATTTTTATTTTATGATTATGTCATTATTACTCAGTATTATTATTGTAATTTTATTTTTTATATAAACAGCTTAGGGTTGTAGTAATAAAATATGAAAGTATTTTGCCTTTTACTTTCTTCATGGTATCAAGAGCTATTGGTTAGAGTTTTGTAAAGTTTTTCACAACCCACTAGGGTTTGCTGCGTTCTAACCAACAACTGAGCTATGGCACACAATACCTCATGGAAGGCATCCCTTACGGGTAGCGGCGACTATGGTTTGGGTGAAAAATCAGAAGTAGCCAACAACATCGGTTTAGGCACTGGCGGCGGCTCAGGCGACAACACTGGATTAGGCATTGGCGGCGGCGACTATGGTTTGGGTGAAAAATCAGAAGTAGCCAACAACACCGGTTTAGGCACTGGCGGCGGCCCAAGGGGCAGTGGTAGTTGGAATGGTTTATCTAACAACCGTTTTTCCAATTTTTTTGGCCATGAGGGAACTTCTAATGCCCTTGAAGTTGAAATCCAAAAACTTAATGGAAAAAATTATGTCGAATGGTCCCAAACCGCAAGATTGATCCTAGATGGTAAGGGAAAATATGGTTTCCTCACAGGAGAGGTGCATATACCTGCCACAATTGATCCTAATTACAGGTTTTGGAAATCTGAGAACTCTGTTATTATTGCTTGACTGCTTAGTAATATGGAATCAACGATTAGAAAACCTTTTATGTTTTTGCCTACTGCGAAGGAAGTTTGGGAGGCTGTCAAAGAAACATATTCTGATATTCAGAATTCTTCTCAAATTTTCGATCTCAAATCACGATTGTGGCATGCCAAACAAGGAGATAGAGATGTCACTACCTATTATAATGAGTTGATGACACTATGGCAAGAATTGGATCTCTGCTATGATGATCATTGGAAGTGTTGTGAGGACAGTGTTTTGTTTCTTAAGAGACAGGAGAACGACCGAGTATTCATGTTCTTGGTTGGGCTTAATAAGCGACTTGATGAAGTCCGAGGCAAAATATTGGGAAAGATTCCATTGCCATCACTTCGGGAAACGTTCTCAGAAGTTAGAAGAGAAGAGGCAAGACAAGGTGTTATGATGGGTAAGACACCTTCTGTTGTTGAGGTTGAAAGCTCTGCCCTAGTCACTAAGAATGAAGACGGGAAGAGAGATGGCAAGAAATCATGGTGCGAACATTGCAAACGTTCATGGCACACACGTGATACATGTTGGAAGCTCCATGGAAAACCTCTAAATTGGAAGAAAAAAGGAGGAAATGAAGGTCATACCCTCCAAGCTGGTACCTCTGATCAAGAGAAGCAGTCTCCTTCAAGCCCATCTCCTTTCAGCAAGGAACAATTAGATCAATTGTACAAACTCCTTGAGTCTCAAACTCCTTCTTGCTCTATAGCTCAGAGAGGTAATTTTCCAAATACTGCTCTACTTAGTGTCTCTCCCAGCCATACTTGGATTATCGATTCTGGTGCTACTGATCATATGACTGGAGAGTCGAGTCTGTTTTCTTCTTATAGTCCTTGTGCAGGTAACCACAAAATTAAAATTGCAGATGGCTCTCTTTCAGCCATTGCAGGGAAAGGTTCTGTTATTCTGTCACCTGTGTTAACCTTAAAAGATGTCTTACATGTTCCCAATTTATCATGTAATTTGTTATCCATTACTAAATTAACAAAGGATATAAATTGTCAAGCTAACTTCTTTCATTCTCATTGCACTTTTAAGGATTTGAGCACGGAGAAGATGATTGGCAATGCTAAGGAGAGTGGAGGACTCTATTATCTTAACAATGGACTCGACTTCAAAGACCAACCAAAAACAAGTACCTGCTTTGATTCTATTTTTGTTTCTTCTAATAATGATGATATTATGTTATGGCATTTACGGTTAGGACATCCTAGTTTTCCGTATTTGAAACATTTGTTTCCTAAATTATTTTCTAAGAAAGATCCGTCTTTATTTCATTGTGAAACTTGTGAATTTGCTAAACATCACCGTTCCTCTTTCTCTACACAACCATATAAAAAATCAAAACCGTTTGCAGTTATTCATAGTGATGTTTGGGGTCCTAGTAGAATAAACACTTTTTCTAATAAAAGATGGTTTATAACCTTTATTGATGATCATACTAGAATTTGTTGGGTTTATCTATTGAAAGAAAAATCAGAAGTTGGACAAGTTGTCAAAAATTTCTTTAAAATGGTGCACACTCAATACCAAACAAATATTCAAGTCTTCAGAAGTGACAATGGTAAAGAATATTTTAATATATTTTTGTCTGATTTTTTTCTTGCCAATGGAGTTGTTCATCAAAGTTCTTGTGTTAATACACCCCAACAAAATGGAATTGCAGAGAGAAAGAATAGGCATCTTCTTGAGGTTGCTAGAGCTTTACTATTTGCAAATAAGGTTCCAAAATATTTGTGGGGTGAAGCTGTTTTAACTGCATCATATTTAATTAATCGAATGCCATCTAAAGTTTTAGATTTTCATACCCCTCTTGATGTTTTTCGAAATTATTTTCCTTTGACTAGTGTATCTGCTGATTTGCCACTAAAAGTTTTTGGTTGCACTGCTTTTGTTCATGAACATAAACAACTTGACAAACTCGAGCCAAGAGCAATAAAATGTGTGTTTACCGGTTACTCTCCAACTCAGAAGGGGTATCGGTGTTTTGAACCAAAATTAAAAAGAATTTTTGTAACCATGGATGTTACTTTTGTGGAAAGTCAACCATTTTTTACTGACATTCATCTTTAGGGGGGAAATTATAAGGAAGATTCATCTTTTACTTATGAAAACATCATTACTTTAAGTGATATAGTGTCGCAAAATTCTGAGACTTATATTGATGCACCAAAAGAAAATGCCCAAGAATCCATATTGGAACTCAATCAACTTATGAATGAGGTTTCGACAGATTCGGGGCGACAATTTTAAATCAAAATCACACTGATCAAATTCTTGATCTCAATAATAATGAAGGACCACCTGAAATGCCACAACATAATGACTCAAATAAAGAGACACAAAGCAGGTTTACTACCATTGACCCTACTTGGAAAGGAAATGTCTTTGAAAGAAGAAACCATAAACAGAGAAATGAAGGACCCATTCTCCGACCCTTCCAAGATTCCGAACCAATAGATAATCCAACATATCATGTTGATACAGGTAAGTCCTCTTCTGTTCTTAAGAGTCATGTCGAGTATCCTGATATAGACCTTCCTATTGCAATTAGAAAACCTGTTAGATCATGCACTAAATATCCTTTGTCTAATTATGTGTCATACTCAAAATTATCTTCTTCATTTGCTGCATTTACCTCTAAGTTGTCTACTGTAGAAATTCCAAAAAATACACAGGAGGCTCTAAAAATTCCAAAGTGGAAGGAAGCTGTTCTTGAGGAGATGAGAGCTCTTGAGAAGAATCAAACTTGGAGAGTCATGACGTTACCTACAGGAAAGAATACCGTTGGCTGTAAATGGGTATTTACTGTGAAATATAATTCTGATAACACAGTTGAAAGATACAAGGCACGCTTGGTTGCTAAAAGGTTTACTCAGAAATATGGCATTGATTACTTAGAGACTTTTGCTCCTGTTGCCAAGTTAAACACTATTAGAGTTCTCTTGTCCTTGGCGGTGAATTTAGATTAGTCTCTTAACCAACTTGATGTAAAAAATGCTTTCTTGAATGGTGATTTGGAAGAGGAAGTATACATGGATAGTCCACCTGGCTTTGAAGATAAGTTTGGTTCAAATGTATGCAAACTACAAAAATCCCTTTATGGTCTCAAGCAATCTCCAAGGGCTTGGTTTGAGAAATTCACTCGGTCCGTCAAAAAGCAAGGATATATGCAAGGACAATCAGACCATACGTTGTTCGTGAAGTTCTCTAATGTTGGTAAAATTGCAATTTTAATTGTATATGTAGATGATATTATTCTCACAGGAGATGACATTGTTGAGATGGAAAGATTGAAGAAAAACTTAACAAAAGAATTTGAGATCAAAGATTTAGGCGCGCTCAAATATTTTCTTGGTATGGAAGTTGCTCGCTCAAAGAAGGGAATTGTTGTTTCTCAGCGGAAATACATCCTAGATCTCTTGGAAGAAACTGGGATGAGTGGGTGTAGACCAGCAGATACTCCTATGGAATTAAATACTAAACTTTGGGAGAAAGGCAGTGTTCCTGTTGAGATTGGAAGATACCATAGGTTGGTTGGCAAACTTATTTATCTAGCCTACACTAGACCTGACATCGCTTTCTCTGTGAGTGTTGTAAGTCAATTCATGCATTCTCCCTATGAAGAACACTTGGAGGCAGTTTATCGAATCTTAAGGTACTTGAAATCCAATCCTGGAAAGGGTTTGTACTTCAAGAAAACTAATGACAGAGAAGTCTCTATATTTACAGATGCTGATTGGGCAGGATCAATTACTGATAGAAAATCCACTACTGGATATTGTGCCTATGTTTGGGGAAATTTAGTCACTTGGAGAAGTAAGAAACAAGGGGTTGTTGCTCGAAGTAGTGCAGAAGCTAAATTTAGAGCAATGGCTCAAAGAATTTGTGAACTTTTGTGGATTCATAAACTCTTGGATGAACTGAAAATGAAAGTTGACTCACCCTTAAAATTGTTCTGTGATAGCAAAGCAGCCATAAGTATAGCTCACAACCCCGTACAACATGATAGAACCAAACATATTGAGATTGACCGCCATTTCATAAAAGAAAAAATTGATGCCGAAATTATATGCCTGCCTTTTGTGACTTCCAACCAGCAAATCGCTGATATCTTGACAAAAAGTTTGGCAAGACCCAATTTTGAGCGACTTATAGCCAAGTTGGGCATGACAGATATCTATGCACCAACTTGAGAGGGGGTGTTGAAGAATTAAGGAAAATTAGATTTGATTTTCTTTTATTTTATATTATTCTATTTATTTTTATTTTATGATTATGTCATTATTACTCAGTATTATTATTGTAATTTTATTTTCTATATAAACAGCTTAGGGCTGTAGTAATAAAATATGAAAGTATTTTGCCTTTTACTTTCTTCATATACGAAGATAAGAAAGATCATTATCTTTTACTATGATAGTTACCACTTACCAAGATATGGCTATCTGTTTATCAACACTCCTGATAAATAATGGTCAATGCTTGTCAGTTACAACTAGGGGCAGTTGTTTAAGGTGCTTCAGTCGGCAAATAAAATAGGAAATATAATTTGTAAACACATTCAAATTTAACAACATGATAATAGCTATATAGACATCCAGTATATTTTGAATCCACCTTTAGTGGATAAATACCTCAGGATACTTATTTTAGCATAAAAAGACAAATAATGAAAAGAAAAGACAAATCCTATGTTTACCTTTTGATCAATTAGTGCCACCGGTGTGGGCTCTGAGTCATCACACTTCTCAATACATTTTTTGAAACTAGTATCAACTGTCAAAGTCAATGGCACAGAACAGAAACTAATGAGACTAGGTAAACATTCAAGTGTAAGAGAATGCAACTTGGGGAATATAATCTTGTCAACTTCTTTATCTGTCTCGGATGTTTGCTCAGCTATGATTTGTGTGAATAGTTTGCAATCAGAAATTTTTATTTCTAGAAGTTGATGAAGGTCTTTAACTAGGGAAGACCAAAACAGATGCTTCAAATTATCACAACCTTTGACTTCAATAAATTTCAGTTTGCCAAAAGATTGAATTGGAATAGGGCCATGGCATATTTCTTCCAGATTAAACAGAGTTTGAAGAGACAATGTCTCTAAGTTGGGGAAGGTGGGATAGGGATGAATGCATCCCATTGAGTTAATGATGTACTTCAGTTCAGAACTGTCTTGAATGAGCAAATGCTTTAATTGTGAAAAGCCTTCCCTGTTCATCTCATAAAGAACATCTTTAACACACTGTAATTTGGCTAGGCACATGTCCTCAGTTGAATTCAACAAGAAGTTAAACCCTTGATCCAAAAGCATACCTATACCCTTATTCTCTGCCAGCTTAAGTATTCTAGAAGATTCAGAAGCACCTCCAGACCATTCCAAAGACCATATCCACATATCACCAATAAATATATTGTATCTCTCAAGCTTTGCAAAGACCTGCAAGTCCCTTGGCCAAACTGAGGCATCTTGAATCATTATGTCCAGAGTTGTTAGATGAGGTAGATTCCTTAGCTCTTCTAGACTTGCATTGTTGCTTTGATCTTTGCTTCTCTCGACATTCCATTGGATAAAGCAATTGCCCATGTACAACTCTTCCAAACACGTTAAGCTTGAAATAAGATTTGCAGGAATGAATCTCAGTCCAGAGCAGTTGGTTAAATTCAGCATTCGTAGATTAGTTAGTTGTCCTATTTCTTTTGGGAGCTGTATAATATCAGATCTTTCAAGGCTGAGAATCGCTAAACTTTTCAGTTCCGCAACTATTGATATGTCTTCTAACACACATCCAGCCAGAACCAATGTTTGAAGGTTTGGCAAGACGCCTAGAGATGGAGGTGGAGAAGGCGTGAACATCAACCCATATAAATGAAGAACCGTTACCTCTCTCATCCCAGAGAAAAACTCATTAGAGACTTCCAAGTTGTCACCTATATTATGAAGTAGAAGTAGCTTTAACTCTGGGCAATCCAGCTTCTCAGGAAGCTCGTAAATATAAGACCAAGGCAGGATGATCTGATGGCATTTTCGAAGCTGATCTATGCTTGGCCATTGTTTTACTTCAGTGTATCTTTTCACAGAATAAGTAGGATGAAACCTAGATGCAATTGATGTAGCTACATCACGTACAACATCATGCATTCTTACTCGTTCCCTTCCACGTTCAAGTAACAACGAGGAAGCCCTGAGGTCATTTATTAAGTTGAAATATCTGTTCCGTGCCTCTGTCAATGTCTGATCATGTCTACAAAACCATGATTTCCAATAACATTGAAACAGTATTCCGGAGTGGATATGGTCCAGTCCAAATGAACCAATGAATAAGAAGAGTGACTTCAGCTCAACCCTTTCTAAACAATTATAACTCAATTCCAAAGTAGAGTAGACTTTCTTATGCAACCCTTCGTGATCAAATCTCTCTAATTGATTTAAGGCATCCTTCCAAGCAGATGCATCTTTTCTTCTCAAAGCCTTTGCCACAGTAACTATCAAAAGGGGCAACCCAGCACAACATCTGGCCACTTCTACTGCAATTGGCTTTATAGTTAATTCTTGAACAATATCACCTGCCATTTTCTCAAACAAATTCCAACTATCCTCCTGATGTAATACTTCAAGTCTAAATTCTTTCTGAGTGCCCATCTCGCAGGTCAACACATTAAGACCTCTGGATGTCACCACCAACTTGCATCCTTTGTGATCATCCCCAAAAGGAATCCCCACTTCTGTCAAATCAATTCTACCCCAGATGTCATCTAGAATAACAAGAACATTCTTCTCCTTGCTTATCCTTTCACGTAATTGTCTTGCTCTTCCCTCTTTTGTCTCTTTTTTAAATTGTAGATCCAAGGCATCAGCAATTTGGCCTTGAATATTTTCAACATTTGGAGAACCAGATATGGTAGCCATAACTACAGCACCAAATGACCCGTCTTTTTCTGCTTGCCAAGCTAACTCTTTCATTAGTGTTGTCTTACCAACACCACCCATCCCATACACCCCAATAAGGAACATCTTACGATCCTTCAATTCCAGCATAATCTCCTTTAGAATTGATGTTCTGGTGTCCAGAGCCTCATAGCCTCTACCAAATGGTGTGATTGTTCCTTGAGAAGCAGCACGGTAAGAAATTTTGTCAAATTTTCCTTCTGCTAGGACTTCAGAAATCTCATGTGATAACTTTTTGGTCTTCTGGCTCAGCTGGTGCCTTACGTACAAATTAGGAAAATGTCCCATAGACCATTGAGCTTTTGCATGGCCTTCACTGCCAATAAGGTTCTTTGCCTCAGTAACAGTCTCGTCCAGTTTGTTCATCCAGTTCTGAACAATATGTTCAATATCTTCTCCGTTGCCTCTAGCCTCATCAATAGTGTGTTGCACAGTTGCTTTTGTTCCCTCCAGCTTTTGGACCATGGTTTTCATCCTTTCAAGGTTGCCCTTGTAGTAGACTATGTACCCAAATTGACGACCAATAGGTACAACTGTATACTCAGCAATTTTAGAAGCAACTGAAATAATAACATCCATGGCCACCCCTTTGCTAGCTGTTGGTTGAAACGAAAGTAGGAAATCAATCAATAAATAACATAATTCAAAGATAGCAACTTTATATTCCAGCTTTTCTTATATAATTTGATGTTAATTGTAAGTATTAACTTTAGGAATAGGCTAATGAGTGTATTCATGTCTCCGAAATAAAAAAACTAAAAAGTATTTATTGAATAATGCAGTACTCACTATTCAGATCCAATTTAGATTATCTTTTAGACTTCAGAAATTTCTAAATTGAAATAAAAATTTAGTTTTACAGATAAAAAAATTATACATACATACAATCACATTTCACCATGTAGATACTTTTACAGATATTTTAGGAACTAACATAACACAGTGACAGCATGCATGGTGTGAATTGATTAGGAGAGTGGCTGTGTGGGTAAGTGAGAATGAATCAATTGACAAGAGAGCGAGAACATGATACGTGTATCTACAATAATTGGGCTACGCATAACTGCTATGGTGATTACCGAGACTCAAACTTAAGAAGAAAGAGTGAGCAATAAATGTATCTCAGTGGGAAGTATGTTAAGTCGCAAAGAAGAAAACAAAGTATACGCATATCGCGGCCATATCAACATTGTGTCGCCAGCATACCGCTGACCTATCAGTAGTTTTTTAATTTTTTAAAATAAAAGTTTTGGCTCGTATCAAAGACGAAAAGTGATTCTAGTCATTTGTGTGTATCGATGCATCATAGATCTCTAGAACAACACAAACAGAATTCTCTGTTTGAACTAAGTGATTCTAGTCCTCTATTTTTTAAATCATTTTTTTTCAAAATTAAACAAATTTATCATTCATCTTATTCAATAATTATTTGCCAACAACGTGGAAAAGAATGGTTGTCCCCATATAGTTTCACTTATCTATTTTTCCTAAAGGTTGTTGTTTAGACATGATATTTAAGGTGTTTTGCAGATGGTAGCACCAAAGAGTTGCATATAAACAACTATTCTGCTAATAAAGGAGATGGTGAATTTCATGAATTTATGCAGAAGTTTCTTTAAATCAAATTACTTCATCACGCATTGTTTTTTGTGTGCTCGTATGAAAGAGCTAAAGAACTCACTAAAAGAGTTCTTTCATGTTGGTAATTGAATGAACTCTACTGTTGTAGAGGAGCAATTTCTCTTGCACCTACAAGATTGACGCCACAACAGAACTTAGCTTCTACTATTGAGCCAGTGAAGAAGAGAATGGAGGCAAGGAGGAAGGAGCTGTGTTGAACATGTTACCTGAACCAAACATAAGCGGTTTTCAACGGGTCAGGTCTGACCCGAAAGTGACTGGGTACGAGTAAAAACTGGAATGGATTGGGTTGGTTGGCGGGTCAACCCGCACCCATGTCCCCCCTAAATTCAGTGACAGGATGAAGGCATAAAACAATCCAGTCCGTAATATGAGACCTAAAGATTTTAATACCAAAAATTGGAATTACCAAATATTTAATGCAAAGGGTGAGAACTGGAATTGGATGAGGCATACTGAGAAATTGGAGGAGACAGTTTTTGTCTTAACCATTTGGTTCTCATAGAAAAGTGGTTCCGGTAATTCATAGTTTAGTCGGGAATTAAGTAATAACTGACCAAGGATTGTTTAAGCCAGAGCTCGAACACCCAAGCAATACGACCTTCACTAAAGCTCATTAAGCACTTACCCTCAACCACTCATTGGAGAAAACATACATAAAAAATTATTATATATATTATATATTATAAATTTACAAGGTAATGCAAAGCAACGGTCCCAATATATACACTCTTCCTTTTCCAAAACTCCCCTGGCTCCACCACCCTCTCTGGCATCTTTGCGGCAGTGACCTGTTTTGTTTCTAAGCTGCCAGTGAACGTTAAGCAGCAAAGAAACTTGAAAAAGATTCTGTCATGGTGGGTCTACGTGGATTAGGCGGTGGCGGTGGCAGTGACTGTAACTATACGATAATACAATGAATCAACTACCTTAGCTATGTCACAGCACAGGGATAAATAATCAAGGACTAGCAAGCTTTTCATAAAATCTCGTATGGAAATTTTATTAAGATCAGAGAATACATGAATGGAAAAAACAGAGCTTTTCTCATAAGAGTTGAATTGAAAACATGATTGATCAAGCTTATATAGGAAGCTGATCCGGTCTTATAACAAAATTTGAAAGCTAAGTAAGCACAAAGAAGCCCGAAATTCGGACACAAAACTGATTCAATAGTGACAAACCAGTAGTAAAACTTTGTAATTGAATTACTAATTGTTGACCTAAAAATATGCAGCTTGCGATTACAATCGATACTAAGAAAGTGAGAATTAAAAATAAAATAAAAAAATACAGCACGAGAGAAGCAAAAATCATCAAAAGAAAAATTGAAAAGTTTAGTGAAGGGAAGAAGAGAAAGGAGTACCATGGTAGTTGGAGATGATGGATGAGTGGAAGAAGGAGAAGACAAAGGAGAGTGAGATGATGTGAAGAGAAGAGAAAAATGGAGAACCATCGATATGCGTCTCTTTGGAGTGCCATTGGAATGAATCGCCGCCACAGAGACCAGACCAGAAAGGCGGTGGCAGAAACTGCGCTCCTCCTTTTCTTCTTCATCCTCACGGCGGATGGGTGCTCAGCAGCAGTACCTTTGCTCCACCATCCCATCATCATTCAAAAGGTTGTCTGCTGTTGCTTATTTAATTTTTAGTGGTAATATTAATCTGTCTTTAACTTTTTCAATACTATTTATTTGTTGAATTTTATTTATTTTTTCATTACTATTTCATACAATTTTAAACATAATGTTGTTATTTTTATGTAATTTGGGGGGTATTATAAGTTATATTTGTCTTTTTTTCTCTTTCGTTTAATTTCTCAATTCTTTATTTTTTAAAAAAGGTAATTTTTTTTTGTCAAAAATCACTCTTTTAAATTGTTGCTCTCATTTGTTTTTTCACATTGTTGTGGTATTTATTTGGCTTTAGATTAATAGATCAACTTTAGATTAATAGATTAATTAATGATTTTGGCGTCTTTAATATTTCAGTTTCAGATGCATGAGTATTTTGAGCACATCAATTTTGTCATATGAGCAAATCAATTTTATCATATTTATAGACTTTGTATATTTGTAGACATTTTGTCGTTTTATTTTTTTTTTTATCTTATGTCGTTTTATGTTATTAATATGGATTCATTTTTTTCGTTTTTAACGATTATGAATTTGATTGTTGATTGATATAATTTCTACTTATTTAAATTAATGTTTATTTTTAATAAAAAATTATATTCTAAATTGAATCTATTAATTTATCACGATTTTCTAATATAAGTATTGGTTGTATTTTTTATAATTATAATTTGGATCACCAAAAATTGAATCAATGTAAACTGATTTTAAATGGACCGGATCATCCAACCAACTCGCAGTAATTTGGATAATAGGACTTTTGTCCCAATCTTAACCGCACGGCAAACGCTCCTAATACTAGATTTTGAGGCAAAAATATATATTCGATTAAAAGATTAATATCCTATATTATTTAATTTGATTTGGAATGGTTTCTCAAAAATATCAAATTCATTTGATCAAATTGTTTCATTCGGTTTTATCAATCCATAATCATATATTTTATTAGAGTTTAATTTTTATGTATTGATAGTATAAAATATTTTTTACACAATCAATACATCAAAATTAATTATATATATAATTTTAAAATTAATTGTTATAAAAATTAAATATTTATGATAATTCAATTGTCGTGATTAATTGATAATATAAAAAAAATTCAAGTAACACAATATATATAAACTAAATCTTTTATATTATACCAAATAATATATTACCGGTTAAAGTATTTACTTAAGTAAATGTTCTACTACTCTAAAATACAAAAATTTGTTGATGGAAAAGCAATACCTTACCGCTTGAAGTAGTATGTAGAGAGCTAGCAACTAGCAATAACTGATAATACTTTCTATTTGTGGAATGCAATTACTAGAGAAAAAGGATGATTACAAACGATTGCACTGCACAGAACAAAAATGATAAATTATTTGCTAATTTTGTTTAAAAATAGAAAGAAAAAGATAATAGACTACAAAACAAGGAAGAAAATTACCTCTAAATATATACTCTCCGAAAATATATCCCTCAGATTCATATACGTTTGTAAAGTCTCTTAAGATATATATATATACATGGCACTCCTCTTCCTTCTACTTCTTAATCTCTACGACTTCAGTTATTTATTTTAATATAGGAGACCTTTTTTATTAGTTAAGAATAAATATAGGAGACTTTTATCTCAAATATAAAAATAAAACATTCATTTTTTTTTCTTAAATATAAACAAATATATCTTACTTTTATTTTAATTAATAATATATATTCTAAAATTCAAAAAAATAAAAATATACTCTATCTGATTCAGTATTTAAGCAAAAATAAAAGAGATATACACATATTGGTAAATAAGTAAATCAACTTTCAAAATTATCCTTACAATATTTTATAAACATAAATGTATTAATTATGACGTTGAAAATAGAAGTAGAAAAGTTTAAATCGAAGTGTATTATGAGAAAAATAATATTTAATGTAGTAAGAATTGTTAAAAATTGCTTATATTTTAGACCATAAAAGATTAATTTTTTTGTTTTGCTTATATTTAAATCGGAGGGAATATATCCTAAAATACCTTTCATTTAATATAAATTTTATTTTTAATGACTTATTTTCACATAACAAGTTTTTATGAAATACATTTTTGAGAATATATTTATATTTTCTATGCAATAAAAAAATTAAATGTTTAACTGAATTTTTTATTTAGTTTGATCCTAATTCACCCTTCCATCCCTCTATATCAAGTAATAGAGAGTCCATTACTCTCCATTTTATTTATTCATTTATCCTCTTTATTACTATAATTTTAAAGAGTTTTGGGAAGTATAAAAATATTTGAACCCACCGAATATCATATTATTATATTTTATATTTCTAAGACTTTGATACTAGAGAAAATGAATAGCATATAAAATGGAAAGAATGTTGTCCCACAACATATGAGTGCATCGTGATGGAAGCAAAGTTTTTAATTAATTGTATGGTCAATGCTCTTAATTGTTCGGTGTTACAATCATTGGTCATCTTTTTTTCTTTTTAGACATTAATTATTCAATTATTTATCATCTGGTTTGCTGCTTGCTGTTTTTCGTAAAAAAATTTCGTCACATGCCATATGGATTTTGCTTACAAGTTTTTTGTGCAGTCCTTATTCCATTAAACTAGTATATAGTACAATCAACCTTGCATATTGAATTCATTTTATAAATGCTAACATCTGCTAAAATTTGAGAATTCGCCATACAAGTTTCCATTTGACTTGCTAAAATTAACGTGAATCGGAAATTTATTAATTGATGATCTCATAGGTGGTAAGAACATTTTTGGTCTCTGAAAATTAAAGATTAAGGGGGTATCTGTTAATCTAGTTTGTTAACTCCGTTTTTTGTGTTTATGTGTCATGTTACCTTTCAATATGGATACCGGTGTGTCACGTTTGCAAAAGTCACCATGCTCTATTAGCCTTTTAACATCTTCAACTGTTGTTTTGAGTTTTGAAAAACGAGTTTGAAAACAATTTATGCCACCGAAAATACTACTAGGTTGAGTCGCGGACTAGGTCGCTCTCTTTAAGACGTTTCGCGGTACTGCCCAAATTGTGCAAGGCAGACTATCAACCACGCCGTCCCCAGGATAAAACAGCTCAGTTACTCTGTATCGGATTTTCACTGCACCGTGAAAAAACCGTTCTAGAATTACACCCTCAGTATGGCAGTCTAATGGTTGTCACTCGTAATATGGTACTAAGACCACTCGAAAGAAAGAAAATGTAGAAGTAAGAATATGGAGGGAGAAGAAGAGAAAAGCCTTAGAAGATGGAGTGCTTTTGGTGTGATTTACAATTGAACAGAACCATTTATTTATAGAGGAGATCTGCTACTGGATCTGAGGAATTTCAGGATCCAACAGATCAGACTCACACTAAAAACGTGCCCCATTATTCTAGGTTTGATTGACTCCGAAATTTTCAGGGTATTGACCAAGTACGCGGCCAAAAAACAAACGTGAAACTAGGAAGGGTTTTGACCAAAAACCGAACCGCGAGAAAAACAGGGAATGATTTATTGGATCAGAAATAAAGTGTTGACTCGGTGGAGGGCCAATTAAGTAAAAACGCAAGCATTCCATTTTTCATAAATTAAATATTAATTTTTAATTTTCTTTTTACTAAAAAATAATAATTCACCACCCAAGCTCAGGCCCGGCCCGGCCGAGCCGAGCCGAGCCGGCTGGACGGCGGCGCGCGCACGTGTGGTGATTTATTTTGCATGTGTTCTCGCTCCTTCACAAAATTGGGGGTACCTCTTGGGGCACACCCCAAGTGTCATACCTCCACGTTATATACACTACTAGAATGTGTAATCCATCCTATGTAGGACTTCTATTTTTTTCAATTCACAAACTAGCTCTTTTGTTCTTCATTTCCAACAATCTCCCACTTGTATTTAAAAAGTAAGTTCTGAAATAGCGTCAAACGATTTCATAAGATTGTGCATAAACAAAGGTGTCTATGACTTGAACCTTTGCATAGCGAGTAAGATTCTGATTTAACAAGAGTGACTCGTAGTCTTGAACTCTATCTCGGACATCAAACCCACACACAACCTTTTCATTAGGTGTATTCTAAAAAGTCCGTGCATTTATGGCCCTGCACGTCTATCCCAGTATAGTGAACGCTCTAGGAATTTTTGCCCCGAAATTCCATAGGAAACGGCCTCATTTCCACATTCACATAGGTGAGTCTATCAAGAGTACTCCTGTAGCAAGGTACTCCCTCCATGTAGAGTATAGATCTCATTAAGAGTTTCTATTATCTCAGTCTTCCATCGCTTCAGGAATCATGCTTCTGTTAAATATAATAACGTGTTCATCTCATATCACTATGACTTGTTATTACCCATTGAACCTAATTCTTGGGAGCTCCAGTCTTTTAGGTCGGGTTCCCATCATGAGTGACTCTATTTATCTATAGGCAATAGTCTCATTCTTTTGGATGTATTTATGACTTTCTCTCTAGCCAATCTTTTCGTCAAAGGATCTGCTAAATCATCATCAGTACGTACATGATCCACTATTACAGCTCCTTTAGTAAGTAATTCTCTAACTGTGATGTGCTTACGACGTATTTGTCGTCTCTTACCGTTGTAATAACGATTCTCAATTTTGGCAATAGCCGCGGTACTATCGCAGTTGATCAACACAGCTAGCATAGGTTTTTCCCACAAAGGAATCTCAACTAGCAAGCATCTCAACCAGCTTGCTTCTTCACTAGCAGTAGCTAGTGCTATCATTTCAGACTCCATAGTGGACTGAGCCAGTATCGTCTATTTCTTCGATTTCCAAGATACAGCACCACCGGCTATATTAAAAATATGGCCACTGGTTGCTTTGGAGTCATCTGATAAGGTGTTCTAATCAGCATCACTGTATCCTTCAAGTACGGCGGGAAATCTTTGATAATGTAATCCTAGATTCATGATCCTTTTAAGGTATCTCATGACTCTTTCGATAGCGTGCCAATGCTCCATACTAGGTCTATTGGTAAACCTGCACAATAGTCCTACGACGTAGGCAATGTCGGGTCTAGTACAATCAGTAGCATACCTGAGGCTGCCAATGATGCTCGCATATTCAGTTTGTCTAACACCTTCACCAGTGTTCTTAAAAAGTTTCATACTTGGATCATATGGTGTACAAACAGGTTTACAGTCAAAGTATTTATATTTCTTTAGGATCTTTTCAATATAATGAGACTGGTCTAAATAAATCTCATTTTCTGACCTAGTAATCTTGATTCCTAAGATTACATCCGCTTCTTCGAGATCTTTTATATCAAAGTTGTTACTCAACAATGATTTCACAGTATTTACAGCATGGATGTTTGAACCAAATATGAGTAAGTCGTCTACATAGAGACATATGATAGTGCAAATGTCATTTTCAAATTTGTAATAAATACATTTGTCACTTTCATTCACTTTAAACTCATTCGATATAATCAAATTGTCAAACTTTTCATGTCATTGCTTATGAGCTTGTTTAAGACCATACAGAGATTTATCTAACTTACAGACCTTGTTTTCTTGTCCATGAATTACAAAACCTTTAGGTTGCTCCATATAGATTTTTTCTTCCAGGTCACCATTTAAAAAGGTTGTTTTAACATCCATTTGGTGCATCACCAAATTATGAATTGCTGCTAGTGAAATGAGTACCCTAATGGATGTTATTCTCGTGACTGGAGAAAAAGTGTCGAAGAAATCTATATTTTCTCTTTGCCTAAAACCTTTGGCTACAAGGCGTGCCTTGTATTTATCAATAGTTCCATCAGGTTTTAGTTTCTTTTTCAAAATCCATTTACAACCTATCGGCTTGCAACCAGGAGGCAAGTCTACTATATGCCAGGTCTTGTTAGATTCTACGGAATCCATTTCATCGTTTATAGCTTCTTGCCAAAGATCTGCATCCAAAGATGACAAGACTTCATTGAGATTTGTAGGATCCTCCTCTAAATTATAGGCCATATATTCTGGTCCATAATCTTTAGCAACTCTCTTACTCCTTCGAGTTTCCAATTCACCTTGTATGTTGCTTTCAGCACTTTCTGTCACGGGAGTATGACTTGGTTTGCTGCCCCCACTATTTCTCTATTTGAAGGGGAATTTATTTTCATAGAAGTCAACATCATTTGACTCTATGATCACTTTCGCATTTAGGTCATAAAACCTATACGTTTTCCATTTCGCGTTAGTGTTCCATCAAGTTCACATATATCAGAGTGTATGAAATCTAAAGGTTCAGATTCTCTAACAACTGATTTATGTGAACTCTTAGTTATTTTAGCTTGACTGCAAAATTCACATTTTTAAAGTTCATTTAAAGATAACTTTGGAATTAAGCCTAAGTTACTTAAGTTTGCAATCACACGTTTGTTCACATGACAAAGTCTAGCATGCCAAATATTAAAATCACACAACATATAAGCAGAAGGAGACATTTTATTCATTTCAACATTTAATTTAAACATGTCATCAGCAGTGTACCCTTTCCCAACAAAAATATCATTTTTAGAAATGGTGTACAAATCTGCCCCTATAGCCTAATTAAACTCAACCTTATTAAGAAGATAACCAGAAACTAAATTCTTCCTTATTTCTGGAGTGTGCATGACATGCTTCAGAATTAAGGTTTTCCCGGATGTGAATATTAATTCTACATCTCCTATACCAACAACATTTGTGGTGTGGGAATCTCCCAACAACACTTTCTTATTTTCAGCAATAGTATATGTTTTGAACATAGCACAGTCATAACAAACATGGCGAGAGGCACCAGTGTCTATCCACCATTCATCTGATCCACCAACAAGGTTGATTTCAGTAATCATAGCAATGAATTGCTCTTTTGTCAAGTTAGCCTGTTACACAGGGTTTGGCTTGTTACTACACTTGCATGCCATATACCCTTCTTTTCCACAATTATAGCAGAGAAAATGTGCATTTCTAGGAGGTGGTTGCTGCTGCTTTGTAATTGGGACCTTTGGAGGGTTCTCATTCTTGTTGTTGTTTCTGCGATTCTGATTCTTAAGTTGTTTGTCGTTTGGCTTTAGAACTACTCCAATGAACGTCTTCTTTTTGTTATTGGTAACAAGAAGAACTTCTTCTTTTTGGTCTTGTTTACGGGATTCTTCCTCAATTCTGAGGTGGGTTATCAGACTTTCAATAGAGAACTATTTTGTTTTATGTTTGAGAGAATTTTTAAAATCTTTCCAAGCAGGGGGCAGTTTGTCAATAATAACAGCAATTTGAAACTGTTCATCGAGGGACATACCTTTAGAGACGATCTCATGAGCTATTTTCTGGATTTCATGGGATTGAGCTTCCACTAATTTGTCATCTGTCATCTGATATTTGAGGTAACGGCTAACAGCATAGTTCTTGGCTCCAGCTTCCTCAGTATCATATTTCTTCTTTAGAGCATCCCAAACCTGTTTAGCAGTATCGCTGGAACTATAGTAATCATATAGATCATCAACAAGTCCATTCAGAATATAATTCTTACATAAGTAATCATTATTATTCCATTAGGTTAATTAAGCAGCTTTTTTATCCTTTTCTGATTGTTCACCTGTTTCTAGAATAACAGAAATGTCATCTTTTAGAACGTTGGCAACTTTTTTCGTTGTTAGAAAAAATAGCATCTTTTGTTGTCATCGTTTGAAGTGATATCCCTCAAACTGAAACAGTTTGTTGAAATCAGAAGCAGAAGAACCTGTACCGGTAATTTCTTCGATAGACATGGCAGAAGGAAACGTCTTAAAATTGTTGTTTCGAGTTTTGAAAAACGAGTTTGAAAACAATTTATGCCACCGAAAATATTACTGGGTTAAGTTGCGGACTAGGTCGCTCTCTTTAAGACGTTTCGCGGCACTGCCCAAATTGTGCAAGGCAGACTATCAACCACGTCGTCCCAAGGATAAAACAGCTCAGTTACTCTGTATCGGATTTTCACTGCACCATGAAAAAACCGTTCTAGAATTACACCCTTAGTATGGCAGTCTAATGGTTGTCACTCGTAATATGGTACTAAGACCACTCGAAAGAAAGAAAATGTAGAAGTAAGAATATGGAGGGAGAAAAAGAGAAAAGCCTCAGAAGATGGAGTGTTTTTGGTGTGATTTATAACTGAGCAGAACCCTCTATTTATAGAGGAGATCTGCTACTGGATCTGAGGAAGGGAATGATTTACTGGATCAGAAATAAAGTGTTGACTCGGTGGAGGGCCAATTAAGTAAAAAACGCAAGCATTCCTTTTTTCAGAAATTAAATATTAATTTTTAATTTTCTTTTTACTAAAAAATTCACCACCCAAGCCCAGGCCCGGCTGGACGGACGGCGGCGCACGTGTGTGGTGATTTATTTTGCATGTGTTCTCGCTCCTTCACAAAATTGGAGTACCCCTTAGGGCACAACCTAAGTGTCATACCTCCACCTTATATACACTACTAGAATGTGTAATCCCTCCTATGTGGGACTTCTATTTTTTTCAATTCACAAACTAGCTCTTTTGTTCCTCATTTCCAACATCCACAATTCTGAATTAAGGATGATAATTAGCACATACCAACTGAATTAAGTGAATCGTCATAAGGGAGTCTAACTCAATCACCGCCTTTTGAATATTCTTTGTCTACATAATCAACAATTTCCCTATGAATAGCCTTTATTTATGCTTCCAACACTGAAGAAGCTCCAATGAAATCAATATAACCAAAAACATCCTTGATTAAACCACAAACACTTCAGATTATTTAATTTGATTTGATAAGGGAGGAGTAAAGATCAGTAAACTAGTAAAAAACTTACCTTGAGTGCAATTGGATTTTATACATTGTTTTGTATTCATAACAACTCCTTTGGGTAAACTAATCACTTTGGCATGTCAGTGGCATAAGGGGCTTAATACCTGAGGACTTATGATATTTTCCTTGGCTTTTATGTAGGACCCTAACGATGGACCCTAGGCTTTTATGCTAATATATAAGCTATTGATTCATGGACCATCTTTACAAATGGCACCTACATATAATCATCATTGTTAATATAGTTATGTTGTGGGTGGAGATAGAACTTTCAATCACTTTATCACTTTAAAAAGGTTTTACACTAATCTAATAAGAACGGAGTATTTGGTGGTTATTCTTAAAAACAGTTACAATAGAGATTTATATGGTAATATTAAATGTTCTCATTGAAAGACAGTGTAACAAGAAGTAAAGAACTTACCTCAAGTACGATTGGATCTTATAAATCATTCTGTATTCATCACAACAGACCTCATTTGAGTAAAACTAATCTATTATCACATGTCACTGGCATCAGAGGCCTATATAGATCCATCTATTTCTATTAAATGAAGCCCATTTGGGTATGTAGCAGTAGCTTCATGTCTTCATCATGGACCATCTTTACAAAGGGCATCCGCAAATAATCATCACAGTATCTAGTAGCTGCCAAAACTAGCAACCAGAAAACAATCAGGACATAAATGAAGCTTGGTTAAAACAGTAGCAGTTTTTGTAGGTTCAAGAAAAAGTTCAATGTGTAAAGTTTAGAATTTAGATGCAACTCTCAATATGCATACTTTTGCAAACAAAATGAATATTATAAAAGTCAATTCTAGTAATGATATATTGAAAGAATGATCTTACAACAGGTGAATCTGAGAATCTCTCATTGAAAAACAAGCTTGCTTGCACAGGCAATAATAACAGTTGTGCAACAGAGATTGCATTGTTAAGAAAGAAAAAATAGATTAGGTCAGTGCTCACAATAATACAACTACTGCATCTCTTTATCTATAGTCAAAATTATGGCTTTTATCTGTTCAATATTCCTGTGTGATTGATCCCCTGCAAGAAACAGATGAATCTCATCTTTAATAGTAATCCAACTACAACCTGGACTTTTTTTTATTCCTTTTAAATTCTTGGTCTTTCTTACTAAGTCACCCTCAATCTTTTGCCCAACAGCAGAATACATGTTGGATAATACAACATAAGGAGTTGCATTTGCAGGTTCCAGCTCGGTAAAACGTTGAGCTGCAAGCTTAGCAAGGTCAAGACGTTGGTGGGCCTTGCTTGCAGCAAGAAGAGCCCCCCAAACCCCAGAATGGGGCTTTAACGGCATTGAACGGATTAAATCAATTGCTTCGTCGAGCAAACCAGCATGACCGAGGAGATCAACCATGCAGGCGTAATGATCAGCATCTGGCTTAATTTGATAACGAGATTTCATGGAGTTAAATAAATTACGTCCGTCTGCAATCAATCCTGCATGAGTACAGGCTGAAAGAACACCAAGGAAAGTAACGCGATTGGGTTCAAGGCCTTCACTCTGCATTCTTTTATACATATTGAGAGCTTCTTCGCCAAATCCATTTTGTGCAAAACCATTGATGATTGAGTTATAAGAGACAACATTTGGTTCAACAACATCTATGAAGGTCTTGTAAGCATCGATTACATTTCCACACTTGGCATAGAACGATATAAGAGAATTTTGTATAGACAGATCATTTTCCAGATTCATCTTCAGAACATGAGAATGAATTTGAAGCCCTTCATTTATTGCCGCCAAATCAGCCGAAGCGGCAAGAACGCTGCTCATAGTTAAAGGATTAGGCCGGCGTCCTTCTCGATTCATTCGAACATACCAACGCAAAGCTTCCTCGTACTCCTTATTACTCACAAAACCAGATATAACAGCTGTCCAAACAAAATCATCTTTCTCTTCTAACATATCAAAAAGTTCAATAGCCTTTCCAATTCTTCCATCCTTTGCAAACCCCGTGATCATGGCCGTCCGTGAAATCAAATCCTTCTCTGGCATCCTCTCAAAAACTCCATAAGCTTCATCCACTTCATTGTTATAAACATATCCAGAAATCAAAGAATTCCAAGTAACTAAATCTTTATTTCCCATAGCACAAAACACTTTCTTTGCCATATCCGTGAAACCAAACAAAGAATACATAGTAATAACAGTATTACTCAAAACACTATCAAACTCAAATCCCATCCTTGAAACCAACCCATGAATCTGCATTGCCTCTTTCACCCTACCACAATTTCCACACCCTTTAATCATTATAGTCATGGTAGTTGAATTCACCCCAACAACACCTTCCTTCCTCATATCCAAAAACAAACAAAACCCATTTTCAAACAAACCTTTCTCCATATACCCATCAATCATTGCACTCCAAGAAACCACATTTCTCTCAGGCATTCTATCAAACAATCTTCTAGCACAAGTAACCTTCCCATCTCTACATAAACCACCAACAACAGCACTCCAAGAAACCACATCCCTCTCACTCTCACCTACATTCTCAAAAACCCTCAAAGCTTCATTCATTTCACCCATTTTCAAATACCCATTTATCAAAGCATTGGAACAAACCGGGTCACGAAATGCAATTGGAGCTTCAAGGTAAAGTTCTTCAGCTAAATGGAACTTCCTTGCCTTAACAAAACCCATTATCATAGCAGCATATGACACCTCGTTTCGGTCGCAAAATGACGTGAAAATCTCATAAGCTTTGGTTACATTACAACCATTGCGGATGTAAGCAGAGATCATGGCGTTGAAAGAAGTAGTTGTTCGTTGTGGCATTTCATCGAACAGTTTGCGGGCATTCGTGATTTGACCATTTTGGGCATATGCTGTGAGCATGGCTGTCCAAGTGACAATGTTTTTTTGAGACATTCTGTGGAATATTGTTTCTGCTGCTTTAATGTTGCCGTTTCGTCCATTTTCTGAAATCTTGATGTTACACTCTGTCACAAATTTGCTACCTTTTGAAGGGTTTGTGTGTTTTTGAGTAAGGTTGATGTGTTTGAGGTTTGATTTGGCTTTGGCTATTTGTTTGTGGAAGTTTATGGCGTGGTGTTTCATCTTATTATGGAGTTGCAACTTACAAATAAATTTTGTCAAAATAAAAAGTACAAAGAAATAAATAATACCCCATCTTGTCCTATATTCTTTTAATATGAAATAAAACATAAGACTTAGAATATATTTTAGATGGATGATTTCGAGAGAAGGGTTATTTTTAATGAAAAGAAGTATATTTGTTTTTTTTTGGTACAATAGAGGAGAATAAATGAATATATATATTTGAGACTAAGAAAATTATAAGAATAATATGTAGATAATCATATAACCTTAAAAACATATTTTAATTCTATTTAATTCATTTTGAGAAATATTTCCTTAATTTTGAATAGAAAAATATCATCTTTATTTTTCAAAAATATTTCATCCAAGCATATCCTTAATCACAAAGATCATGAAACAGGTCGAAGAGAGATTTAAATCACAAGTCACAACCATTACTAAACAAAAGTAATAGGAATGTCTAATACTTTCATTTCATAGAGAATGATGCAATTCATTTAAGCTTAAAGACATGATAAATTTTTTATACTCTTCTTTGCCGATTCATATGAACTTTTTGTAAGGAAGATGTTTATACCTCTCAAGAACTACTCTTAGACTTGAGAATCGGTCACTATCCTAATTGGAATGCCATGTTCATATGAACTTCTTTGCCATGTTACCAATATTTTGGAAAATTGGAATATATAATTATGAATATTTTTGTAAGAATAGCAAATTCAATTCTAATGTAAGACGATAAATGCACAAGAATGCAAAAGTTGATCAGAGTTTGATCAATTGTGTGTGTCTCCAATAACAAAGTGACTCTTGTAATATTTCTATTATGCAATCAAGAAGAAGGGTTACAAAGAACAGAGCTTAGTTTAAATATTATAGTTTATCTCCCTCAATTTTAATGAATTAGAACAATTGCATTGATTGTCTGCCCACTTATAAGAGAATATGAGTTCATAGTTATTGGTTTCAGTCCACGTGTTAGAAGGGTTAAGAATTTTCATAGTTAAAAAGGTTTTAGAAAAGAAAACTCCAAAATTAAAAAATCTCTAAAATTTTGTGGACTTAAGAGGGCCTATAGACTCACTTTTTCAATTTTTTTTAGAAAAAATGTTGACAAAAATTTTTTTGATTTTTTTCCTCAAAATTTTTTATTCGAGAAAAATAATCTCAATTAACAAAATATTAAATCTACAAGTCAATCATTTAAGCCTAAAAAAATAATAAATAATAAACCGAGATTTTAAAAAAATTATTTCAAAAGGAGCTCTGGAGCTTAATTGACATCTAGTTGTAGTTAGTCTACCAAATAAATGTTGTTTCTAATTGAAGAGTATTTTGTGGTGTTTCATTGTCAATGAACCATAGAGAAGTTGTGTTTTTATAATGATAATACATTTACCTATTCTAAAAGTACCCACATATACTCAAATAGATGAGAGGAGGAAACAACATAAGAAAAATACCTTATTTTATTATTGGTTTAATAAAAGATTCATTTGTTGCAAAAATAGTCTTCGAAATTGTTGTTTGAAGTAAGCAAAAGTGGCAACCATTTTTATTTAAAATGTTTTAGAAATTTAAAATGTTTTAGAATAGTCTCCGACATTTATTGACATGTAACATAAAGAAAAATTAATTTTAGATGAACTAAAAACGAAATATAATATATTTATACAAATCAAAAACTTATTTAAGTTTTTTAGAAAAGATTATTCCATTCCATAAGAATAAATATCATTTTGTTGTTTATAAGTATTATAACATTTTATCGTAAAAATATTCAATATTCAATATTATGAACAATAAAAATAAAAATAAATAAATTTTATTTTGCAACACTTTTGATAAATAATATTTAATTATTATATTTATATAAATAAGAAGAAAGAATTTTTTTCAATAAAAATAACTCATTTAACTATTAATTTAACGATCAAATGTATCCACACATAACAAATTAACTCATGTACCAGTAAAAATTCTCTCAAAATTATATTCTATTTATCTTATTGTGAAATCTAGTTTGTACTATATTTATAGTCGAAAAATATTGTTTTATAGCAGTAGTAGAAACAAGAAGTATGAAATTGAGAGTACAGTTATGTACAAAGGAAGATAGACGTTTCCTGACCAATTACATAAATTTGGAATGATTTTGAATACTTGCAACTCATGAAGTTATCTCAACTTTTCAAAGTGTCCAAATTGCATTCTCAATTATGTAATTTTGTGATTTGCAAAGTCTCGTGAGTAAAACTTTGTTTCCAACTGATAAAGTTCATCAATAATACTTAATTAATGATATATGAATCTCCATAATTGATTAGTACATATTTTCATTAGCATATCATAAACTAAGATAAGATATAACCGTGTTAAAAATTATAGTTTGAAGGTGTTTAAATTTAAAGCTATCAAATTCATATTATTTACACAAATTGAGGTGTTACAAAGTTAATCAAATCATTAGTTCGGTTCTTACATCCTTAAGTAAACCTTAGGAAATATGACAAACTACTTTTAATGTGTAATAATATAAATAAAATTGATCAAATAAAATAGATGTACGTAGTTTCGGTATAATTTTTTTTTATATTATTAATACATCAAAGTCATTCATGAATATGTTATAAATATATAGTTATATAAAAAGTTAAAAATTTATAATAATTTAATTACTGACCGAATATAAAAATTCTCTCATTGAAATATATTAATTAAATCCTTAAAAAGTTTATTATCTCTGAGCAAGAAGCACAAAATAAACATAGTGATGTACCTACGAAACAAACATGAAATTGAAAGGAAGAAGCCACGTACATGTGTGCCAACAACCCCACTTAGCTTGCCTGTGGTTTTGTATATATGACGCATCTTCATTGAAGCTTTCCAAATAGATTTTGACTCTACACCAAATTATTTTTGCTACCATGATTCTAAACCACTAAACGTGATATTGCAATGCAAGGTTTCAAATCACAATATAGTACCTATTATTATCAATGTGACACCATTAATATCATAGTCATCAATCTACATGGCGAAATATTATTTAAGACAGGTATAGTATTGATTGGCATTAACCACTCGACACACATGCATGTGTCACTCCATTATATTAAATAATAATGGAATCATAAAATCGAATCACTAACAACACATATATTTATAGATATTCATACTTAATCAAATTAAATAAAAATTTTATTAGTTCGTCATTATTCAATCATTGATCAATCAAAAATAATTTATACTTTCATTAACTTTTATTTTTTAGTCAATATTTATTTTAGTTTAACATTAAATATGTAATATGATATTTGATAATTTATTTTTTTATAATTAAATACATTTTATGTTGGAAAATCAATTCTAATTTTCAAATAATAAACATGAATGAAAATTTAAGAGATACACATTCAAAGAAGTTGATCAACATGTCTAGATACTTGGGGAATCCCACAACTATAAATAGAGGTAAGACGTTAATTCATGTGCGCTTTATCATATTTATTTATAAAGGTTACACCTCTCTCTTATAAATAGACTGAAAATGTGAAACATTCTCAAATTTGAGTAATCATAGAAAGATGTGAAGAATCTATTCTTGAGTGAATGTGTGAAGAGTAGAGACATCTCCAAACAATATGTCATAGAGAGAGTAGCTCTGAGAGATAATTTGATATGAGAGGGTGATACACAATTTGAGTTTCGTGTACAATCATTGTAATATTATTGGTGTACAAGAGGTGTTGATGATACAAGTTGTATAAGTATAGACACATATATAGTCTTGCATGGATTAAACAAAAAGAGAAGAATGTTAGCTACACGAGAGAGACAAACAATATGATGGACAAGCAATGCCGGTATAATGAGACATTCTCGATCATGTCCTAAGGAGAGGAGGTGTGGATGATCATTTGATATGTCACTTACATGAAAAATTGTCATTTCTTGTAACTCAGTAGTGAGTATTGTAGATGATACACAGTTTGAGACAATCATTGTAATATTATTGAGATAATGAATACAATATGTTGGGATATTTCGTAGTAGACAAGAGATGGTGAACTACATAAATCTTGTGTATTCTTTTATTTTCTTGTAGTTTGTTTAAAATTATTGGTCATGTCAGTTAATTATTTGGTACGTGCGATTTTTCAATTCACAATATTTTACCAAGTAAATTAATCATCCTAAAAATTAGACTAAATTTCTTAAAAATAATTTATATATATTATAATTTCTTAAATGATTAAATATGTTTGTGATACTTATGAAATTTTGATTTTAATTCTTATAAAATATTTTTTTGACTTTTAGTCTACAATATTTTTTATCAGTAGTTTTGGTCTCTAATATTAAATCAAATCACGTCTCTAATATTAAATCAAATCACGTGTACCACCTTTTCAATTTTGAATAACTTTTTTTTTTGAATTTGATAGAATTTTGAATGATTTTTTGTTGGAAGGTTTCTAACATTATAAACATCTATTGCACAAAATATTAGAAATTTTTAACAAGAAATGAATTAAATATAAATTTGTAAGCGCCAAAATTCAAATAATAGAAATTTGATAGTATTTTGATCTCATTTTTTTATGAGAGACTTCTATCATAATACATAAAGTTTATGTGCAAATTTTGATAGCATCAAGGTTGTTAGACTCATCAGCCTACGTAGACTCTTGAAGGGTCAGTAGACTTGACTAGTAAACTCATAAAAGTCTATAGATGATAAAAATTATATTCAAAATTCTGTTAACAACATATACATAATAGAACACCAATTACCATTAAAATAATTCAACATTTCAATTTCAAACTCTATAATAAAGTTGTTCTAAAAAACAGACACAACAAAAAACAACTAATACACCGTAAACAATGCATTGCAAACAAGGAAATAACTGAAACATAAAAGAAGAACACAAACCAATGTAGAATGAGAGAGATGTGTTGAAGTCAAAATGAGAAAGCATAACACAAGAGACACAAACATAATGCGATAACACAAAATGCGAAAAGCAAAATGTGAGAAGAACTCAAAACACAAGTGAGGAGCAAAAATGCATAACGCCGAGTAATGAGATGGAAGAGAAAGTGAAAAACCACTCAGTTTGATCACTTCTTTTAGGTTTAAGAGAAACGAAGAGACGAGACAAGGAAATAAGGATTAACAACCCTTAGAAGTCAAGGAAACAATGAAGTCCACTGTGTTTTTGGCATTTTTTAAAAAAATTCAGTGAAATCACCGTGGACTAGCGATTCTATCTGATTATGTTCGAGTTTACACGAGTCTCACAAGTATACCAAGAAAAAGAATCTATGAGCCAGTCAATTCGTTTTGAGAAAGTGGACTCATAAATTTGGTTGAGTCTACAAGTGGACTATGAGTCTAACAACCATGGATAGCATTCCAACAAAAATTCCAATTTATTTTGATTTTATAAGAAATAAAACTATTGACAAAAAATCTTATGAGAAACTGAAAATCATTAAAAATAATTACATAAAGTAAAATGAAATTTCAAAATCTATTTTACCCATTTCTTATATTCTCAAATTATAATTATACCCTTTTTACTTGATCTAAAGTGAAGAAATTCAAATGTGATCGTCCAAACTAACATGATAGACAGAGTTGTCTTAATGTTTTTAGAGGTCATGTTCGAATTTAAAAAATTGAACTCCTAATAAAAAATATAATTTTAAAAATTATAAGTTATTTCAAAATATTATATTTTTACCAAATAAAATACCAAAAACTCAAACTATTTTATCTAAATTTATCAAAATAAGTAAATGATAAATAACATATAAATGCAACTTCAAGTTAATACTAACCTTTTTGCTAGTTAAAAAGAGTCATCATTCTAACACTTTTTGAAGCAAATTCATCAATCAAGTCTTCATATTGCATTGTTTACAAAAGATCATTCTCAATTGCTATCAATGCTACTCCATTAATTTTGTCTTGTAACATGGTAGACCGCAAGTAAGATTTCAACAACTTCAATTTTGAAAAACTTCTTTCTACAGAAACAACTTTCACGGGAATAATGTAACAAAATTCTATATGTAATAATTTTATTAGAAAAACAATTTAAACCCTTCAAAAATCTTAATATATCAATAAGTCTAATTTTTTTCTCTAGGCAATATTTCTCTTTGTAACTTTAACTCCACAAATAACTCATTATCATCAATATCAAATTGCTCATTATATTTCAATTCTGTTCAAAATGACTACAATAAGACTTCAAAGTTGCATCGTCCAATGATTGTAACTTGTGAGAAGTAAACAAGAAACCAAAAATATTTTTATACTCTTCGTATTGCTCAAATCTTTTATTAAGAGAAACAACATCTTGATCAATAAGATAAAGAAAATAATCAAATATTAGTTCAACTGATGGACTATTCAAATTCTCATCAAATTTTCTTTTTCTTCGAATTGTACGCCTTTGAGAAAATATTTGATCAATATTCAATTCAATAGCAATATTCTTAGCATTATCCAAGGCATTACAAAAATCAGTTTCTCTATATCCCTCAAAAAATGAAATCAACCCCTTTATTTTTCCATAGCAACATCAATAAGCATTTCCTTTCATTGTAAAAGCTTACTGACCAAATTAATTACAGATAATATTTCAAGCCAAATAATTATAGGCATTAAAAACTCAAAATCACCAAGCTCATTTGTTGCTAAGGATTTAGCTTCACTTCTTATTTTAGTATCGAAATCATTTTCCAACACTTCCAATAAAGCTTATCTAAAATCTAACATTTGAGCTCTTATAGCTTTGACATTATGTACACGACTCTCCCACGAGTGGTTGATAAGGATTTTGGAGTCAATCCTTTTCCATTATCTTTCAAAATTTGTTATCTCTTAGTAGAATTGGCAAAAATTGTATAAATGCGTTGAACAACTCCAAAAAAATCTTTAGCTTTAATACAAGAGTTAGTCATATCATACAATATCAAATTAAGACTATATATCACAACCACAAAGAGTATAAAAGCTCTCGGATTTATGTCTAAAAGTTTATTTTGTACACCTTGATGTTTTCCTTTCATATTTGATCTATTATCATAACCTTGTTCTCGCTTATCAACTAAGTCAAGATCAAGATTTTTCAAAACATCAAAAAGTCATTGGCTAGTTGTATCATTCACATTCAATAGTAACAGAATTTGAAGAAACATTCACATACCTTATTATCAAAGACATTTGCTCTTGTTGACTAATATTAGGAGTACAATCAAGTATCATGATGAAATATTTTGCTTGTTTGATTTTATAACGATTTCAGCTTTAATTGCAAAAGCTATTAACTCATTTTGTATGTTGTGGCACAAGATAATGAAAGTGAAAATTTGTATTACGTGTAAGATGCTCTTAGACAATTGAATCAAATTTAGCTAACATTTCAAATAAGTCCAAAAAATTACCATTGTTATGTTAGTACAATCTTTCTCATTTAGTATTTGAGTCATTTTATCAATTGTTTGACTCTACTCTTTTTCAGTCTTTCACTATCTCATGCTCTGTAAGTCTTTCACCAATATGTACCCAATCACTAAAACTCTCATTTGTTAATTGACATTTACCAATCCCTTCTTTAAATTTCTTTACAACAAAAACAAAAATACTCTATTGAACTCTTGTATACAAATTAGCCGTAAAGCGTCTCTTTGAATTATTCTTAGGACCCGTGGAAAATATCTTTTAAGACCTTTTGTAACTAATAAATCAATCATTTTAGAATCAATAGCATCCCAATTTCTTAGATCAAACATATCAACCAAATATTTAAATGGGTTTGTTTGCTCTACATTGTCATCTTCATTATCAAGTGAATTATTCAAATTAACATCACCATCATCACAATGAACATTATCAACATTACCAACATCATCATTATCATTATCAACATCACATCATCATTTTTCAATTGGTACATTATCAAGAATTTCAACATCAACACTATCAACATATGATTTTCAACGGAAATTAATAGTCTTTTTATAAAAAAATTACTCTTGTTTGAGATTGAATTGACACTTCAAGTTTTTTCTTGTTCTCACAATTCTCATATTCAGAATCATACTTTCTAATCTCAAGAGGCATAGTAAAAAAAAAAACTTGAAATTTCTCAGCAGTATTTACCCGTAAACAATATAATAGATTGCCAACAAACAACCTATTAGTATCATTGTAAATCACAAAAACCTAACATTCACTTAAATCTAACAACAAACTGAGTTATTAAATAAAGAGGGGTGTGTAGTAAAATTATAAAAGTAATTTCAAAATTTGAGTATTATGAACGCAAATATAAAATTATTTTAAAATAGGTAAAAAAATAAAACAAAATAAAGATGTAATACAATTTTTAAAATTTTAGAGAATACTATAAAATAAAAAATTGAACTATTAAGATAAGTCATCCATCCAATCTTTTTATTATAATATTGTTGAGTGGAGATTGGACCCTTCATTCCCATTTTCTCAATCCTCCAATTATAATATAACATTAGAGGTCTATGTTAGGTAGATATATATCTCCACTTAATAAAGCAACGATAATTTGGTTCCTCATCAATAACTATTTGTGATCTTATCAAATCCTTTTACACACTTATATTATCTATCACTGTCACAATCAGGTTTCCAAATACCTAATAAAAATTTAGGTCTTCAAATAAAGCCGACACTCTTATAAATTATAAGACAACAATTATTTATATTTTTAAACAAAACTTTTTTTTAGATTTTTTATCTTATGCTCTTAAAACACTGTTAAAAAAGATATTTGTTGCTTAATTAATTATTGATCTTTGATGTGGTCGTTGATGGGCATATTGTCTGGTTTAAGATACCCCACTAGGGGGCATTATAGCTAGCTAGTCTTTTTTGCTCAACTAGAACCGTGCTTTCTGTTGCTTGACAAATAGACATTAATGGGTCAAACCATTAATAATTTTTTCCATCACAATTATACGATTCTTATGATCTTGCCACAATTATATGAATCTTATTTTAATTACATAATTTATTACTTATTAATGGCTATAATTGTTAGTCGTATTGATTGCATGTTCTCAAGTACATGTAGTTTTCTTGTCAAAATATTTGTATTCCTTCGATTAAAATTAAACAATTCATATTTTAAGATTACATTTTAAATTTAATAAAAATAATAAAATATATTTTAAATTTAGACAAATTCAACTTTAATTGATGACTATAATTTATATTGACCGCGTGACTCTTATGTAATTTTGACTAGGTTCAATATAAAGGTCCTTTCTTTACCTTAGAAACTCATTAAGCTTGCTTCAATTGCATTCTCACTTCACCCATATAATTGTTAACTTAAAAAAAGTGTCAATTTTTCTTCATTATAAGAATGCCTTCTTCAATTCAAGAGAGTGTATTTGAATCAGAAAATATTGATAAATTTTGGGAGGCCAATAATGTGATTCTCACGTCCTTGATGGAAGAAACACAAGACGATGAATTTGAAGATGAATATTATGGTGATGATAAACTTGTAAGTATGATCCAATCACTTGAACCAGAGATAAGTTCCCCTGAAATTTATGACATGGGACAAATGGAAGGCCAAGATTGTTCCACGTCATTCATTGGCCTTGATGATAATATGGAATTGATCTCTTCCTCACCGTTTGATGAGATGATGGAACATGTGGAAATAATGGAATATCAAGCTGAAAATGTAATTATTTTGTTTCAAAGATCAAATGATGCATTATTCTGAATTTACTTATTTATATAAGGATTAAGGAAAATGAAAGGATTAAAACTCGTATCCATCATAATTAGTGGTTTATATATATTTTATATTTTTTAAACTCGTATCTATTTAATTTTTTTCTCTTTTCTACATGTATGATTACCTCGCTAAAAACTATAATAACAGTAAAAAAATGAATAAATAAAAAAGCTAAAAACTAGAATGGTATAAATCGGGTTGTTTGTAAGTAATTCTAACACACACAACACATCTAAAAAAGTTTAATGACGTATATGAGATTGTTAGTAAAATATCAATATAAATTAAAGGAAGGGTTTACATACAAAAAGATGTAAATCATTGTTTCAAACATCCAAGATTGCATCACTACAACATTTTTTAGTTGTGGCAACAATAAAAAAGTGTCGTGTAAACCAAAAAAACCGTGGCCTAAAGGTTAGGCAACGGTTTACAAAGTGTGGTGTAGGTGGCCGTGACCTATTAGCAAACGCAACGGTTTTTTACTTTTGCCCACGAATTCTAAAAAACCGTTGCCGAAGACACTGAAAGAGGCAACGGTTTTGTTGAATAATTCAGGCAACGGTTTTATGAGTTGGTTTTGCCAACAATTTCATAAATGTTGCATATACAGTTAGGCAACGGTTTTGTGCATATTATATTTGTTTCACGCAAACATTTGTATGTGTTACATGTAACTTTAGACCACGGTTATGGAAATTTTGGTAAAACATTTTGGCCACAATTGTTTTAGATGTTGTCTAATTGTTTAGGCCACGATTTTATAAGTTGTGGCAACAATAAAAAAGTGTGGTGCAACAAATTTATAAAGTTGTCAAAAGCATAGGCAACGGTTTTTTGGATGTTCAGCTATAAATATTTTATAAATATTCATTTCATAAATATTTTATGAGTTGGTTTTGCCGACGGTCTTATCAAAATATTGTAACATAAATATTGAAAAATGTTTAGGTCACGGTCTTATCAAAATATTGTAACATAGATATTAATAAACATCCAAGAAAAACCAATACATGATAATCAAACAATTTACTTATCAAAATATTGTATGAGCTCTATTACTAGCTAGACATCCCAAAAAAATCAATTGTCTTATCAAACAACCAAGTCTTCGATACATTCCACTAGCTTCATGTATCTTGGTGATGATCTTCAAGTCCAACCTGAAAATAGTAAGTATTAAGTACACTATCAAAATATGTATGTGAGACTATGTGTATGTATGTATGCGTAAATATGCATGTAATGTAAATGTGTTTTACATATCAGGTATAGTTAGTTATATCATTCAAACTAATATACTTATACTATTTCAGGAACATGGGTTGATGTAGAAGAATGGAGTGTCGCACTATTTGCAATGCCTAAAGCATGTCCCATCATGTTATCAACAGCAGTTTCACTTAAACTTGGGTTTTGCTGCTTCAACACACATTTTAGAAGTTCCTCATATGCTTCCATCCTTTTCTTTGTAAATGATTCATATTCTTCCATCCTTTCCTTCATGCTACTAATTTCACTTTCATACTGTTTTTTAATGTTAGCAATCTCTTCATTTTTTTTTAACATTGTTGGTGTAGCTGTTCTTCCATAACAAGGAACTCGACCGGGCTTTTCTTTACCGAACAATGATTGAAAGGCTTGGTCAGGAGGCTCACTAGAATTTTGAATTGAATCTTGAAGTTTAGCCTGATAGGAAAAAAATCAATGTTAAAAGTTTTTAATGTAGACATTAAAAGTATATAATGAAAATAAAAACATACAATGGCATTATCTATTTCTTCATCAATTTTTCCTTTTCTTCGCTGATGTGTTATCACAAACATTTCAGCTTGACTGACTTCCTCCCCATTTTCCTTCTTTGCACGCTTTATTGGTAAAGAATTGAAAATAGAGTAATTAAAACTTATTATGACAACTTGTTATTTATATATAACAAAGACACATAAATAAGAACAAATATTGTACCTCTTTTTCCCGAATTCTAGCAAAATTTGTCGTCCCCATTAGATGCATAAACTTCTGTTTCGCCCTATTAACAACATTTTTCTTGCTAATGTTCTACAATGTAAGTGAAAAAAATTAAAGTAGGATATATATAAAAGATTCTATACAACAAAAAGTGACTAAAAGTAATGTAAACTATGTACACACTTACTTGGATGGTACTGTTATTCCAATATTTCAACAATTTCTTGAAATGAGGTTCTGGTATGCTTTCAGGCCTGTTTTTTATCCTTTCCTTTAAGGTTGAGTATTTCAAAAAATAGGTTCTCTTGATATAACATTTGTAACGTCTCCATGCATCATTTATCCGAGAAAATACGGCTTTCTTTCCTTTCTCAGAAATAATAAATTTACTCTGAAAAACATTATTGTGATCAACATGTGATAACTATTTGACGATCAAATGAAATACGAAAATTAGACTCTTATACCTGAATATAAGACCATATACGTTCCTCGTGATTTTTGTACACTTCCTTAAAGTTTGTGTAAATCAAGCGACAAAAAGTTGAATTCCTTTCGATAGTGCCAAGGAAATAACTCAAGTCAGTTACAACTTTGTCGTCAGGTCCTATCACTTCTCCGTCATTGTCTAAGATGACTTCTATACGGAATTTTCTTCCATGTATTTGCAAGCATTGAGTTGGTCCCCTTGTTTTTTTCTTAGCTGTCCTTATTTCGACATTAAGCATATATAAGATAAGATAAAATCCTAAAGATGAGTCACAAATATATATATAAAAAATTAATATATTTCATAAGTCACAAATATATATATATGAAAAATTAATATATAAGACAAGCTAAAATCCTAAACTTATATTTGATAATTACCACTACATTCGTCATCTTCATGCTGGTCTTCATTTTCTTCTTCCATGACATATTCTTCCTCTTCAATTTCTAAATCATTTGCCAACTCTTCTTCATCATGTAGTTCATTATTTTCGTTAAGAAAATCTTCAATTAACATTGATTTGCACAAGGGTATTGTTTTGGTTTTCTTTGTTGCACTTTGTTGAGTTGTCATTACCTCGTCATATTCATTCTCCACCCTTTTTTTGGCCTTTTGTTTTGTTCTTGAAATGTCATTTTCTCCCGATGCCTTTCTCATTGGTGACTGAACTTCTTCATTCTCCACTCTTTTTTTGCTTTTTGATTCTGTATAAGTGACTTACTTTGATTCATGATGGGACTCTTTGGATCTTGGTTTTGTCTTGATCCTTGATTGTTATTCATTGATGCTTCATTTGTAACTTTCTTGACATTGTCAAACTTCTTTTTTGTTGAACAAGAATCCTTATTTGAAGATATATTTGTTTGGCCAGCAACTGCAAAATTTGATAACTTGAATTGTGCTTGAGGTGCAATCTTAATAGAAGCATTCTTGAGTCCTTGAATTTGCATGTCTAACCCTGTAGCCTTGTCTAACCCTGTAGCCTTGTCTAACCCTGTAGCCTTGGAACTAATTATTTTTTTAGTTGATGAATTGTTTTGCTTGCTAAGGGGTTCTTTGGTTCCAACCATATCTTCATTAGTTACTGCAATGCCTCTGATTATCTTTTCACGTTTGATGTTGAATCTCCTTAATAATTCATTGCTTGATCTTGCTTGAAGTAGCTCAAACTTAGAAGTACTTCTTTCACCTTGGTCTTGAGCTTTCATCTTTTGTTTTAACCCTGCTGCCTTATTCATTTTCTGTAGAAAAAAATGAAATATCAGTAAAGCTACTTCAAGCAGTACCACAAAAACAGGAAATGAAATATCAGGAAATAATAAAAACAGTACCACAAAAACAGGAAATGATATATCAGGAAATAATAAAAACAGTACCACAAAAACAGGAAATGAAATATCAGGAAATAATAAAAACAGTACCACAAAACAGGAAATAATAAAAACAGTACCATAAAAACAGTGTCCCTTGTTGACTGTTTATTTTTATAAGTAAATAAATAATATGAACTATTGCTTCTCAAGGACAACTCTGCTAAACTCTCACAGGCTTTGTATTGTTAACAAGTTAAATTCCTTGTTATTTAATTTTCTACTCTCTACCGCACTGCTCTGTTCTTTAATTCCTTGTGCTAAATTCGGGAATGTTCAGATTAGGCATGGCTTCTTTCAATAACTCCAAAAGACCATTGAACGATACATTGCTCCACCCATGAAGACACTTTAACAAGTAAAGTCGAATTATAAATGATAAAGTAGTGAAGTTTTCACATCCCGGATGCAACTCTTGCTTCGCCTCATTAATTAAATTATAAAACTTCTTAGCATCCTCATTGGGTCCCTTGTTGCCACCCTCTACTTTTTCAACGTGCCTAAATGTGTCATAAAGTAAGCCATTGATTTCATCACGCGAGTCCTCTTGATCTTCCATATGAGCATCAATTTCCTTAGGCAATGATATTTGCTCTCCGTGGTATACCCAAACATCGTAGCCTTGTACAAAACCAAATCCTATTAGGTGATCACGAACGACTTCTCTTCTTCTCCAACAATGATTTCTACACTTAGCACAGGGACATAAAATCGTGCAGCCTTGAGGTTCTCCTTTGGTGAAGGCAAAATCTAAAAACGATTCTACACCTTTCCGATACTCTGAATTAAGTCTATGAAGTGTAGTCCACTTTTTGTCCATCACTCTAAATAACAAAAATAATATCAAGTAGATTGAAGTTTAATTAATTAGTCCAACAATTATGATCGATCAACTGTATAAATAATTTATATATTGTTTTAAATTTTTAATTATAATATATAATAATTATAGATATTACATATAGGTGTTTGTTGAGATCAATCCAGTAGAAAACCCCTTTCAAATAAATCAAATATATAGTAAAAAAAGTGTAGTGCATAAAAAGAATGAATGTAATTGGAAGAAGTAGAAAGAAAAAGGTACTTACAAAAGGTAGGTATAGAAGATGGATCACTTAATAATAGCATAGATGGCGTAGATAATTCCAGGGATATAGCCAAAAAGAGTGAGCACCAAACAGATCCAGAACTCAACCTGTATAATAATAATTTATGGCTTTATTTGGATAATTAAACTAGATACAGGGCTTGTTATAACTTAGCTCTAAAGCTTGGTAAATAAAACAAGAACCATTTAATCTGTGTGTTGGGTTAGCCGTTTAATCCTTGCAATTATTTTGAAGGGACTAATGTGATCAATGATTTTCAATTTCAAGAATCAAATTCTAATCATTCATTTGAAGCTAGTACAGAATTATTCAACTTCTCCTTGTATTTTTCATATATTGTAAATTGGTTCAACTATCTATCTAGTTTACTAGCAGAACCAGTATTTATTCATGCAAACTTTTATTGAACATGGAGTTACCAATGAACTAAATCAACCTGCAGCAGAGGTAACTACAGAAATAGAAAAGCATAACTATAGAAATTGACAAGTAGTTACCAATGAACTAAAACAAACAACAACAATTGTTTGGTTAATGAAGAAATTGAAAAGCATAAACACCTAACCAATTAAAGATCTACAAAGCAGTAACTTATCCAGGTACTACAAAGCAGCAAAATTCAGGTACAAAGCATAAACACCTTACAAAGCAGAAACTTCCTCAATTAAAGATCTACAAAGCATCAATTAAAGATCTACAAAGTCTAGTTATAAAAATATAACAAAAGGAGTAGGAACAATGTGAAAGGAGTAGGTGGTAGGTGCAAATCACGCATACTAACGGTTTATGACAAATCTTCCATGTCTGGAATTGAAGAAAGCTCTATATGATCACAACTTTTTTTATTCCTAGTGAAGAGGAAATGAGAGACTTTGAATCTATATTAGTCAGAAATGTTGATACAGTGACAGTTTTATAATTCCAGATTTTCTCCTGTCTTGTGTTACATGTGTCATATTTTTTCATTAATTATCTATTACTATTAGTATCAAATATTCACTAACCTCTAAGTTAATTTTTTAGTCTTCATCTTTTACCACTACAAAAAATATATAAATTGAACAACCAAATATCTGCTTGTGACATAAAAATTGAATGTTATTTCATGACCATTTTCGCGAACTACTATGAACTACAATGTTGGATGCAAGACTGCAGCATCAAACATTGTAATGTCAATAGCAGTAATGTTGACATTGTTATTTCTAACACCCTTGTTCCAATACACTCCTGTAGTGGTGCTAGCATCCATAATTGTAGTAGCAATGCTTGGACTCATTGATTATCAAGCAGCTATTCATTTATGGAAAATTGACAAATTTGATTTTTTAGTATGCTTCAGTGCCTATATTGGAGTTGATTTTTTAGTATCTATTACTATTAGTATCAAATATTCACTAACCTCTAAGTTAATTTTTTAGTCTTCATCTTTCACCACTACAAAAAATATATAAATTGAACAACCAAATATCTGCTTGTGACATAAAAATTGAATGTTATTTCAGAACCATTTTTGCGAACTGCTGTGAACTACAATGCTGGATGCAAGACTGCAGCATCAAACATTGTAATGTCAATAGCAGTAATGTTGACATTGTTATTTCTAACACCCTTGTTCCAATACACTCCTCTGGTGGTGCTAGCATCCATAATTGTAGTAGCAATGCTTGGACTCATTGATTATCAAGCAGCTATTCATTTATGGAAAATTGACAAATTTGATTTTTTAGTATGCTTCAGTGCCTATATTGGAGTTGTCTTTGGCAGTGTTGAAATTGGCTTAGTAATAGCAGTAAGTGTCACTGTGCTCATATATTTTTTTTCCTATGTTTTTTGATATAAAATGTTATTCAAATTAATATATGTTTTTTTTGTTAATATGCAGGTTGCAATATTTGTACTTAGATTACTTTTATTTATTGCAAGGCCTAGAACATTTGTTTTAGGAAACATTCCAAATTCTGCAGCATACAGAAATGTAGAACATTATCCAAATGCGCATGATGTTCCTGGAATACTAATTCTTGAAATTGATGCACAAATTTACTTTGCCAATGCAAGCTATTTAAGAGAAAGGTAAGAGACACTTGGAGGATTTGGAGTTTTGCTCTTAGTTGCATGCAAAAAAATAATCTCCCTTCAATAAAATTGGAAACTTATTAGAAAACTTTGTTCATAGGATCACAAGGTGGATTGATGATGAGGAGGAAAGAATAAAAGATTCAGGGAAGACCAGTTTGCAGTATGTTATACTGGATATGACTGGTAAGTTATTGATTAAAGTAATTAAGAAATTAACAGTTTTGTTCCATGATCCACTCAGATTCGGTCTTTGTTGTTTCGATTCGTGAAACGAATAACAAAATAAGTCCACGAAGTACTAACTCAATGTTAAGATTTTGACCTTGTAATCTCTAGACACGTATATGGACAAAGTTCTAATTTTCTCGAAAACAATTGTAAATGATCGTTAGTGTCACTTTAGGCTCGGCAATGACTTCCTCTGCATTCTGCAGATTATGAACTGGTTTTACCTAAATAAGGCTGAGACTCATTTTCATTATCAACTAAAGAAAACTATCGATATCCTGGCAGACTGAACTTAGAAACCAAACCTAAATACACTATCTATACCTTTTTATTCATAGACAACAAGACCTACATCATTAATAATAAGCAAAGAGGGAGAAGATGAATACCTCGAGCGAATACAGAGAAGACGGAGCGAGACAGAGAAGACGGAGCAATGCGCAAAAGGGGAAATAGATAATGAAGAGGAAATAGTTCTGATTGAAGTTGAAGGTTCTGTTTCTTGGTTCCGATTGAAGGTTGAATGTCGAAATTTGGTTAGGGCACCGGGCACGTACTGATTTCGCGATATAGGTTAGAAATGTTGTAGTGAATGGTTAGGGCATCGGGCACGGAGCAGCTAGCATATGCTTTGTTTCTATGGTTTTGCAACCATAATAAAAAATAATGAAACTATTAGGAAATTTTTCAAAAAATAAAAAAAAATACAATTAATTAATTAATTATTATTTAAACTAAATAGGCAACGGTTTTTCTTCGTGGTAAAACAACAACACTTTTAAAATTGTGGCTTAATCGGTAACAATACCAAATACGCAACGGTTTTTCATTCAAAGTTAAAAAATTGTACTCTATAAGTAAATTATAGGCAACACCCAAAAAACTGTTGTCTATTTCTGTTTCCAGCCACACTTTTTTACCCGTTGCTAAGTGAAGTGTGACCTAAAATGAAAAATGTTGTAGTGCTTGTTCCAATTAGAAATGTGAAGTTTTGATCTCATTAATATTTATCATACAATTAAATTTAGATATTTGACAAATAATTCTTCAAATTCATTTTGTACATGAACATATGTTACAAAACATTGATGAACATATAATATTTATCAAATCCTTTATGGATATTTAGAAAATTACTCAGTTTAATTGGATAAACAATCTTACAAATTTTTAGTTGTGAGTTGACAATTAATATACATTTAATTATCTAATTGATACATCAATTAAAGTCATAAAATATCAAATAGTTCAAATGATAAATTGATTAATTTAAAAATATCACAACGTAAGTGCTTTTAAAATTGTGAGAGATTCATTTTGCCAGATATCAACTTTCTTTGAAAATTAATATTGCACAAAAGTTATTTGAAGAATCTATTTAAATACAAGTTCATATAAACTTTTATTATTTTCCACGTATTCATAGACTTGAGATTGCTCAATGATCTTGCCAATAAAAAATTTGTTATAATTTATAAACTTTAAATTTACAAAATCACGTATTTCAATTGTGCTAATATAGTAAATATTTTATAGACTAGATTTATCTTTTATAATATCATACATATATCAAATATTACCGTATATAAATAAACATTTGAGAACAAACAATTTTCTTTAAAGAATAAAATCATTAAACTAAATCAAAAATAAAATAAAGTAATGTGTATTTGAAATTATAGAAAAATACATATATGAAATAATGTATATATTCATGAAAATAATCTTTCTACTCAAATCATCAATTCCAAAAATTCCTCCAAAATATAGACATGTCAAATATCATATAAGATGCAAAACTGAGATTAAATTAACAACTTTCAAAGGAAATATTTGAATATTAACTCATAATCAATAAAAAGAAAATTATAGTTTAAATAATTAGATTCATTATAATACTTCATAAATAACTAATATATTATTAGATCCATTGCTCACATGTAAAATTTAGAGACAAATATTCATATTTATCTTTCTTTGTTGAAACTCAATTCAAATTTTGTAAACTTGACGTATATGACTAATGTCATTTTGTGCATTATAACATTAAGGTAACTTACAAACTAAGAACATAAAATGCTTTGAAAATTAAATACATAAAATAGTCTAGTTTTTAAGGAACTAGTCAACCCTATTACTTGTTCTTCTTTTCTCCTGCGAAATAGTATCACAAAATCATAACATGCATATATGGAGAGATCGTTACACAGAGAAATTAAATTTTTCCTTATACTACACCATTAAATTCATAAAAAAATCTACTACACCATTATTGAGTTATAAGTTGATTTAGAGATAAAGATTTATAGATATTGGAGTAATAATAAGATAGTAAATTTAAATAAAATAAAAGAGTTAAAACTACATTTTTATTATTTTAAAAATTATTGTGATTAGGTATACATCTCAATTTTTTTCTCAAATGTGTACAAAGAATCACAATAATTTTTTAAAAGGTAAAAATACACTTTTGACAATCCTATTTTATTTTATATTATTTTAATTAATAATTAAAGCTAGCAATTTTTTAAAAAATGAGCAAGGAATTTTATTTTATTTTTTAAAAATGAGCTAACCATTTTTAAAGAGGCTAAAGTTAAGGGGGCAAAATTACAATTTTTAAATTAGGAGAGACAAAATCGTCAAAATTTAAAATTTGGGAGACCAAAAGTGCATTTTAGCCTATTTTTTATAAATATTATAATTATATATCAGATTTTGAACTTTATGTTAATTTATAAGTTTGTTAACCATTTGGTAATTTAATCATATTAGTCTACATTAATTTTTGATGTATTTAAAAGTATTATTATAAAATAGAATTGAAATATTATGTCACACAAAGTCAAATTTTTTAACTGTTATGTTAAATATAAAACTACATACATATTTTTATTGACCTAGTATTAGCTGGTTAGTGTATTTAAAAAAAATGTATCATTACTTATTTAAAAATATTAATATGAAATAAATGTTTAAATAATATGTCATATTAGACTTTCACAAATATCAAACTTGAGTCTAAAAAAATGTCTATAATAAATCATAAATCAAACTTCGGTCTTAAATTTTGAAGAGGCCCAATTCATGGTTTATAAAGCCTAATTCGGCCAAAACTTATTTTCGCTCTCTACATGCAACACATCAAACATGGTAGAAGACTAGTGAGCAATGAGTATCATAAACATAGTTGCAATTGTTAGATTAATTATTTGATTAATCAATTATTAATCGACAATAATCTATTATTGAAAATTATTATTAATATAAACTATAGTCAATTAATACTAAACACTAATTAATTGATAAATTATATATTAAATTATGTTTTTGAATTCATTGCAACGGAGATTATATATATATATATATATATATATATATATATATATATATATATATATAAAAGAATGGATTGAACTATTCTATTAAATTCAATAAGAGATATTTGTTGTTGATATTTAATCATTATCTAATTGAACGATTAATATAATTTTGAAACTCTAGACAACAATAAAAATAATTTACTGTTCATCTTAATTCTCTAAACCACCATCTATCAAATGCTAAAAATATGCTATTCATAACTATTCTTTAATATGTAAATATATTATAATTTGTATTTAACACATCTTTAAATTCTATCAGCAATATTCTTCGTCATCATCATCACGTTTCTTTCTTCTTTTTTTAATAATGAAAATCATCATGTTTCTTGTTACGATGACTACCTTTTGACTAATATATATTCCAGTGCATGAAGAGTCACCTTTTGCAATAAAGTAATGGTATAAGATACACTGGCTTCAGACCTGCCATTTCATATATTAGCACTTGGTTGTCAACAGCTTCAATTAGTATGATAAAATAAAATATATGCTTAATTATCTCCTCTCAATGATATTGTTTTATGTCGAAAGGTGTTGGATTTGACATATCACATGGCAATAGGTCCATTTGTCATCCATTAATATATCACTTAAAGTCATGTATTAATTTAAGGCGATTAATCTAAAATATTGTAATTAATTAAATCACACAAAATGTTGTAGTTGCAATATATGCATCAAAATGTGAGTTGGGTGGTCACAAAAATGGGTATCAAGTTCTTTGTTACTTCTAATGGGTCCAAATCTTTTTTATGATTTAACTATTTCATTCGAAGCATATCTTTTGTAAAAGTTGGACAAAATCTTGGTGGGACCCACAAACCAGATTTTTAGTACTTCAATAGCAAAATAGGATGATATGGAGATAGATTTTTTTATTTCTATTTTCTATTGACAGAAGAATTTGAGGTTTATCTAAAATTAAAAAAAAATTAGTGATTTAAAAATTCAGTTAAATGTAATTAATTTTTTATATTTAATATAAAATATAAATTAAATTTATTAAATTGTTCATTTTTAGTGTAAAATATTGAACTGTTTTCTTTAAAATAAATATATCTTTTTAGAGTTGGATCGTATAGTAGATTTTACGTCAATTTAATTAATAATTGTACATCATCCATTGTGATCAATAAATTGTCGTCTCATCTTAGTTAAAACTTGAAATATGATAACTATCAATCATGTGAAACAGATTTCCTTTAATAAATTTCTCATATTTTGATATACTTAATAGTAAAGTTCATAATAAATAAGTTTTGACTTAGTTCAGAACACATATCATATAACACCTAATTTTTCTAACAAAAAATATCATAATTATAAATAAAAAATAATAATATTTATACACACTTATTTTTTTTTTCACGTATATTACATTATTTTCTCTATATTTTCTTTTTCAAAATAGTGATTGGGTGGACATCTCCATCGATAATTTTCCATAAACAAAATCATGTTATGTTGTGTGTTATTATTATGAAATTAGAAAAATATAATACACTATTGTAGGTGAATATATAAATGAAGCTTCCTTTATTTATTCGAATATTTAACACCTACAGGCATTCATTATTATTATTACTATTATTATTATTTCTTATCAAATACAATTTTGTAATTGCAAGTTGACGTTTGAGTCACTGAAAGCTTTGTCTTTTCATGTTTCCTTGTCCCACCCACCCCTCAATTGAGGTTTTGGGGTCAGATTCTACGATTTCCACAAGATCTTGCTTACTTCAAGCCGTTCTTATTGCCAAAGTACACGTACATTATGCCCATATTTCTTTATCTATGCCACAACTTTACTTTATTATTTTATTATATTAAAAAAAACTGCTTTATTATTTATGCGATATTACTATGTACCATGATCATCTATATCCCTATATATTATATTTGGAAAAATTATAATTTTAGTTTTTGAAAGGGTAGGATAATGTTATTTTATTTCTTAAATTAGTAAAAAATTAAATTAGTTATCTGATCATCAAATAGTTAATTAATTTAATTTTTAATTATCAAGACTATTTTGCTTGTAATTTGTATTTTTCAATTACTATTATGATAATAAATTCTATATATCTTTTAAGGAATATTTTGACAATTCAATATTAATTTGAATTCTTTGTTGAGTTCGGAACTAAAGTGATAACATTCTACACTTTTAATGACTAAAAGAGTGATTTATCTATTTATATATGAATAAACTAATATTTTAGTTCTAAAAGTGCAAGACGTTGTCAATTTGGTCATTGATTCAGCCAAAAACTTAAATTAACTATTGAATCATTAAAACATCGATCAGTTTAGTCATTGATCATATAATGGTCATAAAATATTTTAATAATAAATTATATATTTTAAATACTTTTATATTTAATAATTCAATCATGCAATTTTTAAAAGTGGTTTACCCATTTATATTTTTATGTGCACATGACTAGTGGGTCATGATGGATGTAATGTCCCCTTCATGAAGTGATATGGCATCTCATGAGACCTATATAAAACCCATCATTCCCTCATTCAATTCAAAGCATCTTAAGCCTTTTGTTACATAGATATATTCTCTATTTTCTTTATATTATTGTTCATCATTTTTTCTCTTCTTGTCCAAAGTCATAACAAATTAAGCCAATTTGATAATTTGTACCAAAATGGCTTCTCTAGTTTGTGAGACTTTGGCTTATGATGGTGTCAAAGGGGTGGAAATCAAGGGTGATCTTCTCATGTCACTAATGGAAGAATTACCATGTGATGAAAGTGATGATGAAAGGTTAGATAGCTTAATAAGATCTTTTGAGGATGAAATAAGTGGAAGCAAGATTGGAAATCATGATTCACAATTGAAGAATGGCCATGAAAAAAGTAGTGAATCATGGAACATAGGACAAGTGGAGGAGGGAGAGGACTATGGTGTGGAATATTGGGTTGATATGGATTTAATGCCATCCTTTCAATTTGATGATGGAAATTGGGGAGCTATTGAGTCTTGTGGAGATGAGAAGGATGTGATGGTTGATCATTTAATGATGTGTGATGATGGGTTTGATATGGAAGAAAATTCATACAATTCTTTTTGGCAAGATAATTATGAGATGGGGTTGGTGCATTAATTTTATAATTGCTTATGTATAGACTTTAGTTATGTTGTAATTAATTCTCAATCTTTTTTATTTGCTATGTATAATTGGGCTGAGATATTGTCAAAAACAAAATGAGCTGAAATTATATGCAATTAAACTGAGTTTATGAATTTGGAAATCTAAATACGGCCCTGTTAATTACAAAAAAAACTAAGTTTATTTTTGCTATAATTACATCAGTTTTTTCTTTTTAATCTTTTTGTCTCATTTCAGTCTTCTATCTCTTAAATTATACACGAAGTTGTCATTTTTTTATTTTTCATTTAAAAATGTTAATATGTTTGTGACATTTCAGCAATTTAACCATTTTTTAATTGTTTTTTCGTTCAATTTTAGAAAAAATCTTTTATTTTAGAAAAAAAAAAGTCAAGAACATTTGAAATATTTTTTTTTCTCTTCATCTTCAACCTAAAAATCCATTACATGTAAAATTAAAAAAATACTACAAAATATCAAAGATTTAATTCACGAATTTCTCTTCTAACAACACCTACTTCCAACAATCATCATCTTTATCATCAAAATTTAGAAATTCCTAAATTAAAAACTCAATTTCTGTTTAAAATCTTCAAATTTCAAATAAGAACAAACCCATATCCTCCAACCCTTTTTCCTTCCCCTTCTATAATCTATTCCTCTTTACCAACACCAAAATTACCACCGCCACACTCAAAATAGACCCAATAACAACACCATTCAAAACTTTACTAATTAACCTCTTTTTTTTTAAATCCCTCACTAGAAACCCTAACATGTAATACATCCCCGTTTTCCAAATAAGTTAAATTTTGAAAATAAAAAAGAGACCAAAAGTATTCTTACAAAAACCATGCCTTTCATAAAAAAAAATTAAATTTTTTTGTTGAAGAAAGATGGAAGAAAAAATTTGGGTTTTTGGTTGAAGAGAGGTGAAGCTTTTAAATTTTTTAAAACTCATAACTTTATATGAAAATAATTATGTGAACAATAAATAAATAACAAAATTATTATTGAATCACAAACACAAGAATTGAAATTCATAAAATGATTGAATCTTCATTCTTTTAAATACTTGAAATTATCAATAGTTGAATCAAAACTACAATGATTAGCTATTTCTTTTTCAATATAAAGCTATAATATTGTTAGCAAAAATTCTATTCTCCATCTTATTACACAATTTTGTCGTGATTATCTTTATTGTTGAAAATCATCTTTCAGAAATCGTTGTAGAAGTTAAATTAGCCGATCAATCAAATAATATGCATGTGTTTTCCCTGTTTTTTATAGCTTCACACAATTTAAATATATTTGACAAGTTATTAATTCAAAGATCGAAAGAAAACAAATATTATAACTCAAAAACCAATAATCTCATGCTAAATCAATCAATCTCGTGCCCTAATTTGAAAAGAAAATTAAAACCAAAAATCAATTAAAACTATAAAATTGGAGAATGATCAAACCATGAAATCAAACCAGTATATGGAATAGAACAGTAAAGGAAGATCAACAATCTCATGCTAAAAGTTCAATCAATCAATCCTATTCACATATGACAGAAAAAAGGAAAATAAGGTTACAAACTCAGTTATAGGCACTATTATTCACGATCTTCTTGTCCCACTTCTATACTACCCTTCACTCATTTCCACTACCAATTGAGTTGAGAATGAATGAATAAGGATATTTATCTCCTAGGTACCAGATTCGATTTCCCCATAAGGGAAAGTCAATAACAATGTCGGTAAATGAAAAACAAAAAGATAAAAGACCTTAGGAACTATTTTTACATTTTTTCGGAGTTGTCCCCCGTTGATTTAATATAATTTGACACAATCCTTAAATTGGTGGTGATCTATGCATTTTTTTAATGCTCAAACTAAGAGAGACATGGTAGAATAAGATATTATATATTATCTCAATTTCATGTTTGACGAACCAAAATTATATGATAACTTAATCATAGACTTTATCATATCTTATTTCTCTAATTAATATTATTATATTGAATACAATCTAAGTTAGAAACTAATAAGATAAGATACAATATAAATAAGAAAACAAAAACAAAAATAATATATTAAATTAATATTGTCATTACTTATGAATAATTTTTAAGGTTAACTATGTTTTTAGACTTCAAAAAATTTTGATATTTTAAGTTTAGTCCTTGCAAAATAAAAATACATTTTTTATTCCCTACAAAATAACATCGCAAACAATTTTAGTCTCTGCTGAAACAAAACATGTTTACTCGACTTTTAAATTTTTGAATAATTTTTTACAAGCATGTTTAGAACATTATAAAAAATTCACCCAAAAAAATTTAGAAATTTTTAACTTAGAATAAATTAAATGTTAACTTTTTAAACCCAAAAAACTCGATAAAGTAATAAACGTAAAAAATAAATTTTAAGCTTATTTTTGTAGAGAAACTTTTTAAACATTGTAAACATGTCTACAATAAATTGTTCAAAAATATATACGTTGATTTAACAATAAAAACTAAAACTGTATTGTATTTTATAATTTTCTTTTTAATGGACTAAACTTAAAATGTTTGAAATCTTATAGGCAATAAAAACATATTTAACTCTAATTTATATTATTTCAAATTACATTTTCAAAAACTTTTGAGATTAATAAGAAATTGAGGGTGCTCATAAAATAGTTGGAATAAAGCCCAATTGATTATCTTAGTTTGGTTGGACCAGCCCTGGACTTTCATGTTCGGTTTAAAGGCCCAACCAATTCAACAAATTGGTTACCTTGTTAACTTTTTCAAACCTCTTCCTTACCCCTTCAAACCATTAATTTAGTTATTTGTTTTGCTTTTTATTGATGTTCACAACCTTACTCATCTGAGACCTTCCTTCCCACTTTATCAATTTATTATTTTTCCCAAAAAAATTCTATAATTTATTTATTTTATGTAAATGCAAAAATTCTGCTATTCTATTGTCCCTAACAACTATCAATCAGATTTGTTCATGTGACTGACCCCTTTTGAAATAACTATTTCCTTTTTTTTTTTTTTTAGATTTAGGTTTTGTAGTTTTTAGATGTGAAATTAGGCAAAACTCTAAGGATTTATTTATTTATTGAAGTAGTAGTACACGATCTTCCTCGTTCCTGGGACTAAGAAAGTGACTTGATAGACAGACGATAAAAGCAAAGGAAAACAAATGTATTTCTAAAAACTTTCGAACCGAAGTCTATCAAGTCACCGTTTCAGATGATTTTTAAGCATTAGGTCTACTACGGTGGATCATATGTTGAGTGAGTTTGTATGCATGGACAGTTAGGAAAATGATGATTATAGCAGGTACTCCTGATATATGGTTTGGCACATCTAGTGGTTTTTCTTTTGGTGTAGCTTATTGTATTGTAGCTGTGCTGGGAATCTGGATTGTGTCTGCAGCATGATTATATAAATAATAACTGCTCACTGATTTGTACACTGCCCAATTTATTGCTGATATAATTAATACATATGCAATGTAGAATTATGCTAGTTTAATTGCTGCTTTTGATATATCCATAGTAATATAGTATGAGTATTGGAATCATTCATATGCAAATTTGTAAAAAGTCTTTCTATCAGGTGGGAAATGTTTTTCATCATAAGACCATTTATTTTATCACAAATTATGGAGTAAATAGTGATTTTGCCATTTTGGTCTTTAAGATTGAGTTGTTGTTACAACCTTGGATTTATTAGAGTTATAAAAATAACATACCTATATGTGTCATTTACTGGTTAGTTTAATTCTCGAATGTGTTTTTCGTTAGTTAATTTTCTCTATAAAATTACTAACAAAGCAGACACTTGGAGATGTGTTTGTAATTTCAACATTTAGAGACTATATTGACACAACAGGAATACCGAATTTGTCTTGAATATACTCTAATAAAATATTGATATTGATGTTTTATGATCCTATCTAGTGGGATTAGCTGTGATTGCATTTATTGATGTTGTTGTTTGATCTTAAGGCTTTGAGTTTTGCTGGCCCTTTTGCATAATTTGCTAGTGCAACTAATTAAACTTCCTAAGAACCTTTTAGCAAAGTTTTCCACCATCAATAACACAGACCAATGTATTCACATTATGTATCTGATGCAATCCAGGGTAGTATCTGAGTGTGTGTGATTTCATTTTGTTTTCATTACCTTACCTTGTGATAAAATTGAAGCTTAGCTTTTGGAGTATATGTTCTAAGGGGAGAAATCTAGGATTAGGAAGCTCAATAGACAATAGCTAAAAATTTGTTCTTCTAAATTGTGTGTGTATCTGTAATGAACCTTCCTTTGGCAAGGAGAAAAAGAAAGGATCAACGTTTGATCATTTGATTGAGCTTGAAGAACATGTAGTTTCGTTCGGTTCTTGTTTTGGTAGCTTGATCTCTCCCAGCAGATTTACTGCCTTTGTTTGAAGAAATTTGAGAGAATGAAAGGACGTTGGAGTGGAGCAACTCATTGTGGCCAGAACCGAAGAATTAAGACAGGAAAATCTTGCCACAGGGAAGTTGTATGTTAAATCAACTAGTTTTTTATACTTCTGAATCTCAGTATATGATTTTTTTTCCATTGAATACGGTTGAATACTGTTGAATGTTTATGTTTTTGTATTAAAGGTTCTTTGATAAAGCTATATTAATGTTTTAGACAATGATTCTTTATGCAAACCACTATACATACATGTCCATTTATACTCCCGACAATAGTTGTTCCAAGGCTCACACTTGTGCAGTTGAAATCAAAGTTTCTCCATTTCATTTGTTTGTTGCTCTTAATGATAAATAAATATTACAACTTTCAAAATCCATCATTAATGTTCATAATTTTAATTGAGTATCCTGCACCTCCAAAGAAGTCTAATCTAGGTGAAAAGAAAATGTCAGTTAGCTTTTCCAATGATGAGGATCAAAGTAATGATAAACATGATGAAGAGCCTTTTTTTTTAATTAAAAACAAAACTTTTTTTAATTATTTGTTCAAGACATTGACTGTTTCTGATGTTTTAACATTGGTATGCTACTTCCTCATAACATATTCATTCTAATTTTTTTTATAGGAAACATATTCATTCTTTTCATTTAGTTTATGGTTAAATATATCTTTAATTCTTATAATTATCTTGGGTTTTGTTTTTAGCCACTATTTAGAGATTAAAATATATAGTTTTGTGATTTGTAAGGACTAAAAAGTAGATGTAAAAGATTAAAACAAAAACTTTAATTTTAAAGGTCTAAAAAATATATTTTTTAACCATATGGGTTTTATGTTTTTTTGGTTATTCTTCAAATGTTAGAAGTAATCTTTTTAGACAATGTAATTTGTTTCTGTGCTATTTCCATCAATCAAATCATATGACTATTAGATTCCTAAATAGTGGACTGATTCACCAGATGCAGTTTGTTCTTCGATGTGTTCTATACTGTTCTCCAGGTTAGTAGATGGTAAGCATTAGATATCATGATCATGAGTGTGACATATTTTTTTGTGCTACTCATTTGTCATATGAGCACTAGATGATCTCTCTTTTTTTTGTTGTCACAACTGCAATTTGTACTACTCATGTCAATCATACAACTAACACTAGATGATCTTTCCAAAACAATTCTGCCAAAATCGAAAATGTTCAGTATGTTGATGGTTTAAAACATAACTTGTTAAGCATTAGCCAACTTTGTGATAGTGGATTTGAAGTAATTTTTAAACCCACTCTATGCGAGGTCAAGCACTCATCCTCGGGTAGAGTTTTATTCTCAGGCATAAGGAAAAAGAACTTATATGTCTTATATTTAGATGATTTACCTTCTGAATCTTGTTTTATGGCTATTGAAAAGGATAAATGGATTTGGCACAAACGGGCTGGTCATACTAGCCTGAATACTATGTCTAAATTATCAAAATTAGAATTAGTTAAAGGTTTTCCAAAAATAAATTTTGAAAAGGATAAAGTATGTGAGGCTTGTGCCAAAGGAAAACAAGTTAAAAGTAGCTTTCACTCCAAAAATATTGTTTCAACAAATCAACCACTTGAACTCCTTCATATTGACCTTTTTGGTCCTATCAAAACTCCAAGTCTTAGTGGAAAAAGATATGAATTTGTTATTGTTGATGACTTTTCACGATTTACTTGGGTCTTGTTTTTAAAACACAAAAATGAAGCCTCTGAGGCTTTTCAATATTTTTGTAAGAAGATACAAAATGAAAAGGGATCAAAGATTGTCTCAGTTAGAAGTGATCATTGGGGAGAATTTGAAAATGAGTCTTTTGAAACCTTTTTTGATGAAAATGGTATTTCTTATAATTTTTCTTGTCCAAGAACTCCTCAACAAAATGGAGTTGTTGAAAGGAAAAATAGAACTTTACAAGAAATGGCTAGAACTATTCTAAATGAAGCCAACATTGAAAAATATTTTTGGGCTGAAGCTATCAACACAGCATGCTATGTTTCAAACCGAGTTTCAATTAGAAAAATTTTAAACAAAACTCCATACGAACTTTGGAAAGGTAGAAAACCAAATATTTCTTATTTTCATATATTTGGATGTTACTGCTACATCCTAAATAAGAAAGAAAATTTGGGAAAGTTTGATCCAAAATCTGATAAAGGTATATTTTTGGGATACTCCACATCTTCAAAAGGTTATAGAATCTATAATCTTAGAACTCAAACTGTGGAGGAATCCATGCATGTTATTTTTGATGAATTTGATGACTTGTGTTTAGAAAACATGGATAAAAATGAAGAAGATGAAAATACATCCTCTAAAGTTCACAACCCAAATGAGGAGGACATTTCTGATCCAACCTCTCAGCAGCCTCCAAGAGGATGGAAGACTATAACATATCATCCTCCAGATATGATCATAGGTGATACTGCTGATGGAGTTAGAACAAGGCAATCATTGAGAGAAGATTCAATCAACATGGCCATGATATCTCAAGTTGAACCAAAGAACATTGATCAAGCCATAAGTGATCAATCATGGATGAATGCCATGATGGAGGAGCTGTCTCAGTTTGAAAGAAACAAAGTGTGGAATCTTGTGCCCTATCCTCTGGAAAAATCCATCATTGGAACCAAATGGATCTTCAGAAACAAACTGAATGAGGATGGAGAGGTCATACCGAATAAAGCAAGATTAGTGGCACAAGGTTATAACCAACAAGAAGGAATTGATTATGATGAAACATTTGCACATGTTGCAAGACTCAAAGCAATCAGAATCCTCTTAGCTTATGCCACACATAAAGGAATAAAACTGTACCAAATGGATGTCAAAAGTGCCTTCTTGAATGGATTCTTAAATGAAGAAGTGTATGTTCACCAACCTCCTGGATTCAAGGATAAACAGAAACCAAATCATGTGTACAAGATCTCAAAAGCTCTCTATGGATTAAAGCAAGCTCCCAGAGCTTGGTATGAAAGGTTGAGTTGCTTTCTAAAAGAGAATGGCTTTTCAAGAGGTCAAATTGATACTACTTTGTTTAAAAAGATTCATAATGAGGATATGTTAATTGTTCAAATTTATGTGGATGACATAATCTTTGGATCCACAAATGAGAAAATGTGCAAAGAATTCTCCATCCTCATGCAAAACGAGTTTGAAATGAGCATGATGGGAGAATTAAAATGCTTTCTTGTATTACAAATAAAACAATTAGAATTAGGAATCTTCATTTCTCAAGAAAAATATACCAAGGATCTCCTGAAAAAATACAACATGAATCTTGCACAATCAATGAGCACTCCTATGCATCCATCCTCCTCACTACATCAAGATGATGAAGGAACCTCTATTTCTGAAAAGGAGTACAGAGGAATGATAGGATCCTTGCTGTACTTAACAGTCAGCAGACCTGACATTGTGTTCTTAGTAGGTTTGTGTGCAGAGTTTCAATCATCCCCTAAAGAATCACACCTCAATGCAGTAAATAGGATATTCAGGTATCTAGTTGGAACCACAGATTTGGGAATTTGGTACAAAAAGGATTCAAATCTTGATCTTCTGGCATGTTGTGATGCTGATTATGCTGGTGACAAAATTGAGAGGAAAAGCACAAGTGGAGCATGTCAATTTCTGGGCTCATCTCTCATTAGTTGGGCATGTAAAAAACAAAATACCATAGCTCTCTCCACTATAGAAGCTGAATATGTTTCTGTTGCTCAATGTTGCTCTCAAATGCTCTGGGTAAAAAATCAATTGGAAGACTACTGCTTAAGGTACACAAAAATTCCTATCCTTTGTGACAACACTAGTGCTATTAATCTTTCCAAAAACCCTATTCAACACTCTAGATCTAAACATATTGAAATTAAATATCATTTCTTAAGAGATCATGTTCAAAAAGGAGATGTTGAATTAATTTTTATTGAAACTGAAAATCAGCTTGCTGACATTTTCACCAAACCTCTCCAGGAGGATCGTTTCAAAACTATTTTAGAAAAACTTTCCATCTTAAATCTTTCAAAAATTGTCCAAGAAATAAAAATCTGAGGATGGACAACTCATATAAGTCTCTATCCTCCTCCAAGATTTGGAAGTTGCAAAAGTCAGAGGCAGGCAAGTCACATCACTGCTGATTACACTCCTTTCTGCAAAAAGGTGCCTCGATTTCAGTTTCTTACTCACTGCCCAATGGATAAGTGACCTGTGCATCTCCCTAGATTTTCATGATTAACCTATGCCTCCTTACTTCTTCCCTCCAAACGGTTCAAATTTTTTCTCTATAAATTAACTCATTTACCCTTTGTAATTATTCAAAACCTCCTGTATTCAAAAATGGCTCACACCAAATCTGCTGGAAAAAGAAAAATTTCCTCAAACTCTTCTGAAATTCAAACTGAAAACTACTCAAATGACTCTGAGGCAACTCACTCTGATTCTTCAAAAACTCCTTCCTCCAAACCTACCATTTTAGCTACTTCAAAAAGGAAAGTTATTCAAAATCAACCAGCTTCAAAATCACCCAAAATCCCTCTCTTCGAAAACTCTCTCCTATAAGCAAATTTTTTAGAAAAATGGCAGAACAAAACTGTTATAAATGGAAATATTATTGACCTAAAAGGTCTAACTCTAGGAGGAGTTTATGTAGAAGATATCTTTGATCAACTTGGTTGGTCTCCTTTCATTCTTATCAATGAACCTCAATATCCAAAACTTGTGAGAGCATTCTACGTTGTTGCAAATGTGTCCAAAGGGGACAACTGCATCAGTGTTATTCTAAAGGGGGCACATATTGAGCTCACCCCAACTTTGCTATGTCAAATCTTTGACATTTGTGATGAAAGCCCCTATCTTTTTTCTGAAGCGTGGTATTCCAGCTACATGATTACTCGCTCAGCTGTCCTTGCCAACATTTTTGTCAATCCTCCAAAGCCCCAGGTTGCATCCAATCTACTTCCAATCTGTAGGGTGTTGCACAATATTTGTGTACACTCTGTTGTTCCCAGGACTAGCAGTTATGAGAAAGTAACTGAGTTGGACATTCTGATTATTCATCACCTCATTTCTGGAACCCCTCTTCATCTTGGAAACATTATCTTTAGGTTCATGGTCAATGCTGCATATCTTGGGAGATCAGCTCCATATGGAATGATTCTCACCAAAATCTTCAAATTTTTTAATGTACCATTAGAGGATGAATACTCTATCACCTTCAACAACACATTCTCTGCAAGAAATGTTAACCAAATGCGGCTTGATCCCACTGAAAAGCACTCTCACAAACAGCCATCCAAGAAAAAATCTAAACAGATCTCAACTTCCAATCCACCATCTCAACCTCCAGTCGCATCAAATTCTTCTTCAGACAAAGAACTAAATATCTCGTCCTCACCACCCTCCAAAAATGTCCACCCTCTTGAACAACTTCAAATTGTCCCTTTTGAAAATCAAAACCATTGTTCAACAGAAGGTGAAGACCTCAGTTCACCCTCTCAACTTGTGAAAAACTGTGCCAAACACTTTTTTGATCTGAAAGGCTCACCTCCAGAAACTACGCTTCCGTCTGACCCTCTGGACACATCCCAAAATCTACAAGAACCATTTTTCTTTCCTTATCCTCCTACTAGTCCTTCACAACCAGCTCAACTCTCGTGCACCATGGCTCAAATCTTCTCATCTCCTTCAAAAATGGACCCTACAAATTTTGTCCCTACTCCCTCTGCTCATCAAACCATCTATGAATCGGCTCCTGCACCACTTCCTGAAGTTTCAGGACGATTCAGCTCACTTGAATCCTTCCTGGCTAAATCTGGAGAAAACTCTTCACAAAACAAAGGAACCTGCTCCCAAATGAAAAGCACCAGCATCAATGCTGATCCTATTCCAGATGACTTCACTCCTCCCACCACTGATACCAAGCCTGAACAACGCCGCTCCCACAAAGAACTTCGAGCTCTGAAAAAGATCCGCAAGGATTAGAAAAAACTTTTTTCAACAATGGCCACTTTTCATCAAACTCTGGCGTAGTTTAGCACTCTGCTAGAATGGGTCACAGCGCACCTGGTCAAGCCTATTGCTCCAGAAGCACGGCCTCCAGTACCCTCTATTCATCCTTCTTCACCACTGCCTCGTCCCTCAACCTCCTCCTCGTCTGATGATTCCTCTCCTTCAAAGTAGTTCACCATCCTTTGGGCTCCCATTGACTTTTTGCTGTTGACAAGGATTAGGATTTTAGATAAGAAGATTTTTTTTTTTTAATTATCGTAATTCAATCCTCTATGTTTTTTTTTCTTTTGAACCATTTTTTGTATGATTTTATTATAATCAATATAAAGTATTCGGATTGGTTCAAAAATCTTTAAATTCTTTTATGCACTTTCTGAGGGGGAGCCCCTATTCTTTACAGCTCATACTGAGGGGGAGCTTCATACTCAAAAACAACACCTTTACAATTTTATTTTAAATAATCTAAAGAAATTTTGTCATCATCAAAAAGGGGAAGATTGTTGAGAAAAAATCTCTTTTAATGATAACAAAATTATCTTAAGATTATGATTACACTAATGCGTGCATTTAAGTTTTGTACTAAGAAAGGAACAGGATCCAAAGATCGCAACCTCCTGTCCAGAAGATTGAATGCATGCAGGAAACAAAGCTATTTAATCCATAAAGAAAATCTGAAGTTAAAACACCAGAAGCAAAACATATGGAAAACACCAGAAGCAGAACATCTGGGAAACCAGAAGCAGAACATCTGGAAAACACCAGAAGCAGAACATCTGGGAAACCAGAAGCAGAACATCTGGAAAACACCAGAAGCAGAACATCTGGGAAACCAGAGGCAGAACATCTGGAAAACACCAGAAGCAGAACATCTGGGAAACCAGAAGCAAAACATCTGGAACAGAAAACCAGAAGCTGAAGCAGAAAACCTGAGAGTTGAAAACACCAGATAATGCATCCAGAAGATACCAGAGGATGCATCCTAAAATCACCAGAGGATATCTTTGCTGGCCCATATCAGAAGGAAACAAAATCAGAAGGAGACATGGACCAGACCAGAAGGAAGCCTGCCAGAGGAAAACTGGATCCAGACCAGAAGATATCATAAGTCAGACTTATTCAACAAGTTCTTCTGACCAGAAGATGGCCTGACATTGAAGTGAAAAAACAGTCCTGGATTAATCAGAAGTTAAGCTAAAAGGTCCAGACTGAAATATCTTTTGTCCAGAACTAACCCAGACCCTGTACAGTGTTGGCCAAGATCAGACTATGGCCCATTGTTGGTCGAAATCAGAAGGTCATAATAAATGGCCCAGTGTTGGTCGAAACCAGAAGGACAGAATAAATGGTCCAGTGTTGGCCGAGATCAGAGGATCTCAGCAGACCAGTTTGCTAGTCCAGATTGGCCGATATCAGAAGATGAAAATCATAAATGAATATCAGAAGATATACATCTGAAGATGAATTTCAAAAGAAACATATCAGAGGATAAAAAGATGAACATCAAATGATAAAACTCAAAAGACAAACTTCACATGAAATACACCAGAAAATGAATACCAGAAATTCAGAAGACAAACTTCACATGATAAACATCAGAAGATGAATTCCAGAAAATACACACCAGAAGATAAATATCAGAAGATCAACTCTGGAAGGTAAACATCAGAAGTCAGATACCATAAGGTGAACTTCAGACGCCAAAAGGAAATTACCAGAGGATAATTTCAAGCTGCTCATTCATCCTCTCACATTAAGAACAACTAACAGTTCCAGAGTATCAAAAGCTGCATCATCCACGACCAGAGAAGGGTCATGACTTGGAACCAGAAAAGAGCATTGACCAATTGTTAAAACCATATGGAATGATCTATCCTCCTGGAAAGCCAAGTAAAGAAGTAATCTCCCATGTGTCAGGCTGTAAAAGAACAAATTGGCAAGGCTGTAAATTTGCAACAACAGTGAGGTTCATTACATCTTGAAAAAACGGTCAGAAAGGAAAATTTTCTTGAAGAGAAAGTTTCCTTCTCCCTATAAAAGGAAGGCTGCTCTTCTTCAGCAGACACACACAACTACACGAGCAAAAAACAGAAAAATATCAGAGGCTATCAAGAGCAATTATCAATCTCCTTTCAAGCTTTCTACAATCTTTCACTAGATCTTTGTTTCATCTTTATAGAAAGTAAATCCTGTCAAACTACTTCATATCATTTTTAGTCCTTCAAGTGAGTAACACTTCAAGAGAAATCAGAAGGAAAGAATTGTAAGCTTGGTGAAGCTTAAGAATACACAGTTTGTAATCAACCTCAGTGAGAGGCTGATAGCTTTTGATACTTAGTAAAAACTCACAAGAGTGTGAGGACTGGACGTAGCCATCTTTGGGTGAACCAGTATAAAAATTCGTGTGTCATTATTCTCTCTCTCAACTTTCAACATCTGATAAATCATCCTCTAAAAGAGGACAACAGATTAAGAACAGTTACAGAATTTTAAAAACCTTGAATATCTCTATTCAACCCCCCTTCTAGTGATATTCTAGCCACTTCAATCTTTTGGTGTGTATTTTCTGGAATTCATCTTCTGATATTTATCATGTAAAGTTCGTCTTCTGAATTTTATCTTCTGGTATTCATTTATGATTTTCATCTTCTGATATCGGCCAATCTAGACTAGCAAACTAGTCTGCTGAATCCTCTGACCTCGGCCAACACTAGACCATTTCTTCTGACCTTCTGGTTTCAACCAACACTGGGCCATTTATTCTGACCTTTTGATTTCGACCAATACTAGGCCATGGTCTGATCTTCTGATATTGGCCAACACTGTACTGGGTCTGGATTAGTTCTAGACAAAGGATATTTCAGTCTGGACCTTTTAGCTTATCTTCTGATTAATTCAGGAATGTTTTTCACTTCACTGTCAGGCCATCTTCTGATCAGAAGAACTTCTTGAATAAGTCTGACTTATGATTTCTTCTGATCTGGATCCAGTCTTCCTCTAGCAGGCTTCCATATGGTCTGATCCATGTCTCCTTCTGATATGGGCCAGCAAAGATATCGTCTTGAGATTTCAGGATGCATCCTCTTGTACCTTCTGGATGCATTATCTGGTGTCTTCAACTTTCAGGTTTTCTGCTTTTGGAATTCTGCTTCTGGTTTTCTGTTCCAGATGTTTTGCTTCTGTTTTCCAGATGTTTTGCTACTGGTTTTCTGTTCCAGATGTTTTGCTTCTGTTTTCCAGATGTTCTACTTCTGGTTTTCTGTTCCAGATCTTCTGTTTTCCAGATCTTCTGCTTTTGGTGTTTTAACTTCAGATTTTCTGCTTCAGGAATTAATGGCTTTGTTTCCTGCATGCATCCATTCTTCTGGACAGGAGGTTGCGATCTTTGGATCTTGTTCCTTTCTTTGTACAATACTTAAATGCACGCATTAGTGTAATCATAATCTTAAGATAATTTTGTTATCATTAAAAGAGATTTTTTCTCAACAATCTCCCCCTTTTTCATGATGACAAAATTTCTTTAGATTATTTAAAATAAAATTGTAAAGGTGCTGTTTTTGAGTATGGAGCTCCCCCTCAGTATGAGCTGTAAAGAATAGGGGCTCCCCCTCAGAAAGTGCATAAAAGAATTTAAAGATTTTTGAACCAATCCGAATACTTTATATTGATTATAATAAGATCATACAAAAAATGGTCCAAAAGAAAATGGTCCAATTGATTTTTTACCCAGAGCATTTGAGAGCAACATTGAGCAACAGAAACATATTCAGCTTCTATAGTGGAGAGAGCTATGGTATTTTGTTTTTTACATGCCCAACTAATGAGAGATGAGCCCAGAAATTGACATGCTCCACTTGTGCTTTTCCTCTCAATTTTGTCACCAGCATAATCAGCATCACAACATGCCAGAAGATCAAGATTTGAATCCTTTTTGTACCAAATTCCCAAATCTGTGGTTCCAACTAGATACCTGAATATCCTATTTACTGCATTGAGGTGTGATTCTTTAGGGGATGATTGAAACTCTGCACACAAACCTACTAAGAACACAATGTCAGGTCTGCTGACTGTTAAGTACAGCAAGGATCCTATCATTCCTCTGTACTCCTTTTCAGAAATAGAGGTTCCTTCATCATCTTGATGTAGTGAGGAGGATGGATGCATAGGAGTGCTCATTGATTGTGCAAGATTCATGTTGTATTTTTTAGGAGATCCTTGGTATATTTTTCTTGAGAAATGAAGATTCCTAATTCTAATTGTTTTATTTGTAATACAAGAAAGCATTTTAATTCTCCCATCATGCTCATTTCAAACTCGTTTTGCATGAGGATGGAGAATTCTTTGCACATTTTCTCATTTGTGGATCCAAAGATTATGTCATCCACATAAATTTGAACAATTAACATATCCTCATTATGAATCTTTTTAAACAAAGTAGTATCAATTTGACCTCTTGAAAAGCCATTCTCTTTTAGAAAGCAACTCAACCTTTCATACCAAGCTCTGGGAGCTTGCTTTAATCCATAGAGAGCTTTTGAGATCTTGTACACATGATTTGGTTTCTGTTTATCCTTGAATCCAGGAGGTTGGTGAACATACACTTCTTCATTTAAGAATCCATTCAAGAAGGCACTTTTGACATCCATTTGGTACAGTTTTATTCCTTTATGTGTGGCATAAGCTAAGAGGATTCTGATTGCTTTGAGTCTTGCAACATGTGCAAATGTTTCATCATAATCAATTCCTTCTTGTTGGTTATAACCTTGTGCCACTAATCTTGCTTTATTCGGTATGACCTCTCCATCCTCATTCAGTTTGTTTCTGAAGATCCATTTGGTTCCAATGATGGATTTTTCCAGAGGATAGGGCACAAGATTCCACACTTTGTTTCTTTCAAACTGAGACAGCTCCTCCATCATGGCATTCATCCATGATTGATCACTTATGGCTTGATCAATGTTCTTTGGTTCAACTTGAGATATCATGGCCATGTTGATTGAATCTTCTCTCAATGATTGCCTTGTTCTAACTCCATCAGCAGTATCACCTATGATCATATCTGGAGGATGATATGTTATAGTCTTCCATCCTCTTGGAGGCTGCTGAGAGGTTGGATCAGAAATGTCCTCCTCATTTGGGTTGTGAACTTTAGAGGATGTATTTTCATCTTCTTCATTTTTATCCATGTTTTCTAAACACAAGTCATCAAATTCATCAAAAATAACATGCATGGATTCCTCCACAGTTTGAGTTCTAAGATTATAGATTCTATAACCTTTTGAAGATGTGGAGTATCCCAAAAATATACCTTTATCAGATTTTGGATCAAACTTTCCCAAATTTTCTTTATTATTTAGGATGTAGCAGTAACATCCAAATATATGAAAATAAGAAATATTTGGTTTTCTACCTTTCCAAAGTTCGTATGAAGTTTTGTTTAAAAATTTTCTAATTGAAACTCGGTTTGAAACATAGCAAGCTGTGTTGATAGCTTCAGCCCAAAAATATTTTTCAATGTTGGCTTCATTTAGAATAGTTCTAGCCATTTCTTGTAAAGTTCTATTTTTCCTTTCAACAACTCCATTTTGTTGAGGAGTTCTTGGACAAGAAAAATTATGAGAAATACCATTTTCATCAAAAAAGGTTTCAAAAGACTCATTTTCAAATTCTCCCCCATGATCACTTCTAACTGAGACAATCTTTGATCCCTTTTCATTTTGTATCTTCTTACAAAAATATTGAAAAGCCTCAGAGGCTTCATTTTTGTGTTTTAAAAACAAGACCCTAGTAAATCGTGAAAAGTCATCAACAATAACAAATTCGTATCTTTTTCCACTAAGACTTGGAGTTTTGATAGGACCAAAAAGGTCAATATGAAGGAGTTCAAGTGGTTGATTTGTTGAAACAATATTTTTGGAGTGAAAGCTACTTTTAACTTGTTTTCCTTTGGCACAAGCCTCACATACTTTATCCTTTTCAAAATTTATTTTTGGAAAACCTTTAACTAATTCTAATTTTGATAATTTAGACATAGTATTCAGGCTAGTATGACCAGCCCGTTTGTGCCAAATCCATTTATCCTTTTCAATAGCCATAAAACAAGATTCATAAGGTAAATCATCTAAATATAAGACATATAAGTTCTTTTTCCTTAAGCTTGAGAATAAAACTCTACCCGAGGATGAATGCTTGACCTCGCATAGAGTGGGTTTAAAAATTACTTCAAATCCACTATCACAAAGTTGGCTAATGCTTAGCAAGTTATGTTTTAAACCATCAACATACTGAACATTTTCGATTTTGGCAGAATTGTTTTTACCAATAATACCTGTTCCTTTGATTTGAGCTTTATCATTGTTGCCAAATGTAACTAATCCTCCATCTTTTGATTCCAAAGAGATAAAGCAATGCTTATCTCCTGTCATATGTCTTGAGCAGCCACTGTCCAAGAACCAGGGCTTTCTTTTGTTGATCAGAGGATGTACCTGTGTCAGAGTTTAGAAGAGATTTAGGTACCCATATAGAATTGGGTCCTTGGTGGTTAGTCCTTCCTTTTGTAAGGATTTTCTTTTTGTGATAGCAAATGGAATCATGATGTCTATGCTTATTACAAAATGTACATTTCCTTTTGTTACTTTCAGCTTTTTTCTTAGCAAGACATACTTCGATAGTATGTCCATGCTTTTTACAAAAAATGCACTTTGGTCTATCCTTTAGATTCTTAGGTAGAAAGAAGTTTTCATATAGTTTTTGTTTTTGAGAACTTTTAAAACCAATTCCAGCTTTGTCAAATATACCAGATTGAGATCCCATAATTTGTTTAAATGTTTATGTGGATTTGACAAAATTGGTAATGTCATTTTTTAGTTCTTCAACTTTGATTTTCAAATCCTTTTTTTCTGTGTCCTCTTCAGGAGGATGGATTTTGACATTCTCTTTGTTTAAAGTGTTTTGTTGCTCAGACAATTTTTTATTTGATTGCTGCAAGTCAAAAATGATTTTTTTAAATTCTTCATTTTTAGCTTGAAGTTCCTTATTCAGTTTCTTTATTTCATAGTTTTGGTTTTTAAGAAAACCACATTTTTGAGATAAAGTGTTTGAGTCATTCAAGAGATTATCAAATTCTATTTCTAACTTTTCACAAGAAGGACATAAATCAGTAATGCTTACCTCATCTGCTTCTGAGTTAGCCATGAGACAAAGGTTGGCTTCTTCTTCCTTTTCTTGCTCGGAGGATGATTCATCATTGTCATCCCAAGTTGCCATCATAGATTTATTCTTGTTGTGAAATATTTTTATAATCCTTTTGTTTAGAGGACACTCAGTTTTGTAGTGTCCCATTTTATTGCATCCATAACAAGTTATCTGGCTTTTGTTAATCTTTTCTTTCTGAGAGGATCTTTTGTCTTGTCCTCTTCTGTTGATTATTCTTTGGATTCTTTTGGAGATTAGAGCCAGTTCATCCTCCTCTTCAGAGAGAGGATATTCTGAGTTATCCCTTTTTGAGATAATTTTAGAGTTTTTGGAGGATGGACTTTCAGTTTGACTGGACTTCAATGCAATCATTTTTCCCTTTTTGCTTGGTTTATCAGCAAGCAATAGAGGTTCATGAGCTCTAAGAGTTCCAACCAGATCTTCTAACCTCATGGTGGCTAAATTTCTTGCTTTTGTGATGGCAGTCACCATGGGTCTCCATTCCTTTGGTAAACTTCTTAATATCTTTCTTATTCTCTCTTGGACAGAGTATTCTTTTCCCAGATACCTTAAGTTGTTGAGGATGATTGTCAGTCTTGAGAAAATTTCATCAATTGTTTCTTCCTCCTTCATTTCAAACAACTCGAACTCTCTTACTCCCATGTAAATTCTGGCTTCTTTAACATGACTTGAACCTTCATGATGGATCTTCAAGGTGTCCCATAGTTCTTTAGCACTTTGGCATTCTTCAACTCTATCATACTCTTCCCTACTCAAAGCACACGTTAGAAATAAATGAGCTTTAGAGTTTAGAAGTACCTTGGCATTTTCTTCAGCTGTCCATTGTGTTTGAGGTTTTTCGTCAGAGGTTGGATCTGCACTGTTGATTCTGATGACATGATTTCCTTTTTCTACCACAGGCCACATGTTGTTATCTTGATATATGAAAAACAATCTCATCTTGCCTTTCCAGTGGTAGTAGTCAGTTCCATCAAAATAGGGAGGTCTGTTGGATGATCCTCCTTTTGGGATATACTTAGCTTTTGACATTTTTTCTTTTTTGGATCTTTTTCTCTTACACTGTTATGTGTAGTTTTAGAGAACCTTGCTCTGATGTCAATTGAAGTGGCTAGAATATCACTAGAAGAGGGGTTGAATAGAGATATTCAAGGTTTTAAAAATATGTTACTGTTTTAAACTGCTGTCCTATTTCAAAGGATGATTTATCAGATGTAGTAGAGTTGAGAGAGAGAATAATGACACACGAATTTTATACTGGTTCACCCAATGAAGGCTACGTCTAGTCCTCACACTCTAGTGAGTTTTTTACTAAGTATCAAAAGCTATCAGCCTCTCACTGAGGTTGATTACAAACTGTGTATTCTTTAGCTTCACCAAGCTTACAATTCTTTCCTTCTGATTTCTCTTCAAGTGTTACTCACTTGAAGGTCTAAAAATGATATGGAGTAGTTTGACAGGATTTACTTTCTATAAAGATGAAACAAAGATCTAGTGAAAGATTATAGAAAGCTTGAAAGGAGATTGATAATTGCTCTTGATAGCCTCTTGATATTTTTCTGTTTTTTGCTCGTGTAGTTGTGTGTGTCTGGCTGAAGAAGAGCAGCCTTCCTTTTATAGAGAGAAGGAAACTTTCTCTTCAAGAAAATTTTCCTTTCTGACCGTTTTTTCAAGATGTAATAAACCTCACTGTTGTTGCGAATTTACAGCCTTGCCATTCTGTCCTTTTACAGCCTAGCACATGGGAGGTTACTTCTTTACTTGGCTTTCCAGGAAGATAGATCATTCCATATGTTTTTAACAACTAGTCAGTGCTCTTTTCTGGTTCCAAGTCATAACCCTTCTCTGGTCGTGAATGATGCAGCTTTTGATACTCTGGAACTGTTAGTTGTTCTTAATGTGAGAGGATGAATGAGCAGCTAGAAATTATCCTCTGGTAATTTCCTTTTGGTGTCTGAAGTTCACCTTATGGTGTCTGACTTCTGATGTTTACCTTCCAGAGTTCATCTTCTGATATTTATCTTCTGGTGTGTATTTTCTGGAATTCATCTTCTGATATTTATCATGTGAAGTTCGTCTTCTGAATTTTATCTTCTGGTATTCATTTGTGATTTTCATCTTCTGATATAGGTCAATCTGGTCTAGCAAACTGGTCTGCTGAGATCCTCTTATCTTGGCCAACACTGGACCATTTATTCTGACCTTCTGGTTTCGACCAACACTGGGCCATTTATTCTGAGCTTCTGATTTCGACCAATACTGGGCCATGGTCTGATCTTCCGATATTGGCCAACACTGTATTGGGTCTGGATTAGTTATGGACAAAGGATATTTCAGTATGGACCTTTTAGCTTATCTTCTGATTAATTCTGGACTGTTTTTCACTTCATTGTCAGGCCATCTTCTGGTCAGAAGAACTTCTTGAATAATTCTGACTTATGATTTCTTCTAGTCTGGATCCAGTCTTCCTCTGGCAGGCTTCCTTCTGGTCTGGTCCATGTCTCCTTCTGACTTTGTTTCCTTCTGATATGGGCCAGCAAAGATATCTTCTGGAGATTTCAGGATGCATTATCTGGTGTCTTCAACTTTCAGGTTTTCTGCTTCTGGAATTCTGCTTCTGGGTTTCTATTCTAGATGTTTTGCTTCTGCTTTCCAGATGTTTTGCTTCTGGTTTTCTGTTCCAGATGTTTTGCTTCTGGTTTTCTGTTCCAGATGTTTTGCTTCTGTTTTCCATATGTTCTGCTTCTGGTTTTCTGTTCCAGATGTTTTGCTTATGTTTTCCAGATGTTCTGCTTCTGGTTTTCTGTTCTAGATCTTCTGTTTTCCAGATCTTCTGCTTCTGGTGTTTTAACTTCAGATTTTCTACTTCAGGAATTAACGGCTTTGTTTCCTGCATGCATCCATTCTTCTGGACAGGAGGTTGCGATCTTTGGATCCTGTTCCTTTCTTTGTACAATACTTAAATGCACGCATTAGTGTAATCATAATCTTAAGATAATTTTGTTATCATTAAAAAAGATTTTTTCTCAACAATAAGGTTAGACTTTATTAAAAATAACTAAAGTGGATAATGTTTATAACTTAAGAGAGTAAAGTGTTTAATGATTGTAAAAATGATTAAAATGAAACGAAAATAATTTGATGACCAAAATGTTTAATGATTGTAAAACAAAATATCAAAATAAAACGAACAAGAGACTAAATTGAAACTTAAAAATAACGTAAGAAATCGCAATTTAGCCAAAAAAACACAAATATGCTTAAATATAATTTTGATTTTTTTATCTTTTATCGAATATTCGTTTTAGTCATTTATCTTTTTTTAATTCATTGTTATCTTTTATAAATAATGAATGTTAATATTCTTCATAGTAATGTTTTCAAATAACTCTATGACAATTGTCATGAATGGTGAATCAATTATAAAGTTCAATGTGCAAACTTAACAAGGACAGATAAAAATACAAATAACTTTGATAAATATATTATTTCAATGTCAACAACTTTATATCTATTTCAAAGCATTTAAGAAGAGTTTTTTCAAATGTAAATCTATGATTAGGTTAAATTGATATTTTTTGAAAAATATTATAATAAACTCATATTGACAATTGTTAGAAAAAATTATAATGATTAGAAGTTACTGTAACTTTTGTTGTGAATATGAAAATAACTAAAATACATTACTATATAAAAATGTAAATGTTAAATATTAATTAAAAAAATAAATGAACAACATGAATATTAAAAAAAAAATAAAGATTATATTTAAATAAAAAAGTAAGAGAGAGAAAAAGAATCCATCAAAATAGATAAAAAAAAAAAAGTAAAATAGTGTGGAAATAGAATTTTTTTATTAATATATCCTCTTTTTTTTTTCTTTCTCCAAATGCCCTAGTCTGAAAAACTATTTTTCGGATTGCTCTACTTTTTGGATTAAATAGATCATCGCAGGCTCAGTGTGCGACGACCTGAAGAATTTTTTTTCTAGGCCAGTTGCTCATCGCACCTTAGAGTGCGATGATGTGAAGACTTTTTTTTTTTGCAAATTATAAATATTTAAAATAATTAATAAATCAAATAAAACTATTATTAAGTGAAATAAAATAAAAAACTTTAATAAATAATAATAATAATTATAATAAATTATAAATATTTAAAATAATTAATAAATCAAATAAAATGATTATTAAATGAAATAAAAAAAAAGATACTTTAATAAATAACAACAATAATTACTGATTAAATAATAATAATAATTAAAAAAAGAAAATTATAATAATAATAAATATAATTAAAAAAATAAAATTATAAACATAATAATAATAAACATAATAACAATAATAATAATAATAATAAAAGAAAATTATATTAATAACATTAAAAAAATACATTAATTTGAAAGAAAAAAAAAATATCAAATTGAAAGATAAAACTACATCAATTTAAAATTAATTATTTTCATCTAAATGTCCTCCAGTTCCACATCTACGCGGTCGTCGATTTGCAAATATGGTATTATCACCGCATTTGATCATTTGTAAATATGGTAATTTGAAATTAATTATTTCCATCTAAATTAATTATTTCTATCACGTGAACAAAAAACGAAATGCGGCGATATTATCATATTTGCAAATAATCATTTCAAATTAACATATTTGCAAATTACTAAATGTGGCGATATTACCTCTAGTTCCATCTAAATTAATTATTTCCATCACGTGAACAAAAAACCAAATGCGTCGATATTACCATATTTGCAAATCGACGACCGCGTAGATGTGGAACTGGAGGATATTTAAATGGAAATAATTAATTTCAAATTGATGTAGTTTTTTCTTTCAATTTGATGTATTTTTTTCTTTTTCAAATTAATGTATTTTTTTAATGTTATTAATATAATTTTCTTGTATAATTATTATTATTATTATTATTATTATTATGTTTATTATTATTATGTTTATAGTTTTATTTTTTTATTATGTTTATTATTATTACAATTTTTTTTTATTATTTTATTATGTTTATTATTATTACAATTTTCTTTTTTTAATTATTATTATTATTTAATCTGTAATTATTAATATTATTATTATTTATTAAAGTATTTTATTTAATTTAATTTAATAATCATTTTATTTGATTTATTAATTATTTTAAATATTTATAATTTATTATAATTATTAAAATTATTATTATTGAATTATTAATGTAGTTATTATTATTTAATCTGTAGTTATTTAAAATTATTATTATTATTTATTAAAGTTTTTTATTTTATTTTATTTCACTTAATAATCATTTTATTTGATTTATTAATTATTTTAAATATTTATAATTTATTATAATTATATATTAAATATTTTAAGTATTAAATAAATAAATAAAAAAGTCTTCACATCATCGGGGGTGTGATGAGCAACTGGTCCAGAAAAAAAATTCTTCAACTCGTCACACTTTAGACCTAATCTATTGAGTCCAAAAAGTAAAACAATCTTTAAAATAGTTTTCAGAGTAGAGTATTTGGAGAAAAAAAAATATATTAATAAAAAATCGGTGAAAATAAAGTTACCGCATAGCGTTCAAACCTTTCCATAGATGCATCAAACAAAATCTAGTGGTGAATACCAGGTTGAAAAAAAAAATGAGTAAGAAATAACGAGCAGTAAAAAAATTAACAGTTAGAAATTGTGAGCAGTAAAAAAAAATTAGCAGAAACAAATAAAAGGACGAAAATATGGAAGGACGGAGACACGATCCTCCCGTCGCAGACAGAAGAAGGTCGTTGTGGCGAACAATGTCGACGCCAGGCGTAGCCGCCGGCGGTGGCGACAATACGGCGAAGGCAATAGTGGCCGAGCAGATCTCTCAGACTGTTCAATCCACATCAAACCTTCTTCACCTCATGCAACAATCTTCTCCTGCTCAGGTACTATCATTTCCCTTCATCAATTCCATTCAAAATTCAAATTCAAAATCGAAATAAACAAAAAAAGAAAAGTTGAATTTTATTCCAATTAATTTTAATTGAAAAATGTTGTTAAGGCGTGATTGTTGATGTTGTTGTTTGGTTTTTAGGGTTTTGAATTTTGACACTTTTGTAGGCCAAACTTGTTAAGCTTCCCAAGAATCTTTTGGCAAAGGTTTCCACTATTAAGAATACAGAGCAGGTAATTGCATTGATATAAGATGGTTTGTGAGTGTGAGCAAATGTTTAAAGTGTGTGTAATGGTTGATGTTTTCTGTTGTGTTGTACAGGTTTTAGAGCAGTTGCCTCGAGTAATATCATCACTTGATGCACACATGGAAAATGGGTTGCAAAAGTTAGAATCTTTTCTTGTTTAATTGATTAATGATTATCAATATGCTGTATATATTTTGAAAATAAGCTGCATTTGAAGTGTTATGATTTTGAATGAGCTTTAGCTTTGTGCTAAAATTGTCATATTTGTCTTGAATGTATACTGTATTGATGGCTACTGATTGGAAGCCATGTTGTCGGTCATGGATCACGGAAAATAGTAGTTTGTTCAAATTCTGCTACGCAATTGTGCGATAGCACCTCTATAGCTGTTATTTGACAATACTCTGTGCTAAATCGTGTATTGCAGAACAATAGTGGTTTGTTCAAATTCTGTTGCACTGTGGGGCTACTATTTGACAACATTGATTGGGAGGCACAACAGTTTTTTTCTTTTAAGTTTGTTTTGGAGTATGATATGTTTTATTTTTAATATTGCTGATGTGAGTTACAAATTTGTAGTGTTCCACATCTGAAGACTGTGGTTCAATTACTTGCAAATATGGAAAGTAGCCAGCTTAGTTCAATATCTCGAACCCATGTTCTTGAGAAGGTATGGATATAATAGGTTTGTTGCTGATGTAGTCATGAAAATTTACCTTATGATTGAAATTGAAGTTTAAGATATGGAATATATGTTATAATTGTGGAAATCAAGGAACAACAAGCGGATAAGAGGGCTTAACATGGCTTAGTTGGTTGAATCCTTGACAGCAAAGTCTTTGTTGTTCATCTATATTTAAGTGTTGTCAATCGTGAATCGCGGAAAATAGTGGTTTGTTCTAATTCCGCTTTGCAACAATGCTACATCATTGTTATGCCGCTATTTGACTACATTTTGTACTAAATAGCGTACCGTGGAACAATAACAAGTTGTTCAAATTCTGTTATGTTGTAGTTCTATAATGCCGCTATAGCCACTATTTTACAACACTTGTCTAATGATGTCCATAGTGAACCTTTATCACTGTTAGAGAAGAAAGAAAGGAATGACACTGTTTTTAAGAAAAACCAACCTGGGCATGAGATCAGCTTTAATAATTGAAGAAAGCTTCTTTTCTCACCCCCAAGTCTTCTCAAAAGCCCCCAACTTTTGTTCGAATTGGCTAATCCGGAAGTGTATTTTACACGTTCAGATTGGCCAATCCAATCCGGACATGTATTTTTGTGTATTTGAGAACATGGGGGTGAGAGAAGAAACACCCTAATAAAAATTTGGTGCTTTGTGTGATTGATCACAGGCTCACCCCATTCTATATATAAAAGAGGGTCAAATTTCAGACATCTAACTCAAATAGCTTCCATCATCTTCACTTCACCATTCTAATGGTGGATTTTCGCCAGACCTTTCCAAACGATTTTTTTATTTATTTAAATTTTCTTTTTCTTTTTCTTTTTATTGATGTGGAAAAGTGTGTGGAAGGAATGTAATGAAGATTCATATGTTGTAGATCCTGTTTCAATAACTGCCCAGCTTATTGCTGATGGTGGTTTGTTTTCTCTTTCAGGATTTGATTTACACCTTACTCATCTGAGACCATCCTTCCCACTTCATCAGTTTATTATTTCTATTTTCCCTCAAAAATATATTCTATACTTTATTAGTTTGAAAATGCAAAAATTCTGCTATTTTATTGTCCCTAACAGCTATCAATGAGATTGGTTCATATCAACCCTTTTTTAAAGAACTATTTTCTGTTTTTATTTATGGATCAAGGTTTTGTAGTTTTGATAGGTGAAATTAATAAGGTGGATCACTTAATAAGTGGTTCAGCATGGACGATACTTGAAAACGGTCAGAACTCTATTGTTTTATAGAAGTAAAGTTCATGAATTTTCTCATTCCTATGTGTGACTGATCATTTTCAATTGTTTTCCCCTATCAGGAACTTGAACCAGGAAATCAATCTCAAGGGATGGATTAATTGAACTTTCATTGTTTGAGAGTTTCACCTCTGATCAATTCAAGCAGAATTTTTGGAAGCTTCGGACTGATCATCCTTGATTTCATCAATAGCTGCTATGTTTCTTCTCGTGTGTTTCTGCAAATCAAATAACAAAGTGCTGTCCCACATTCCGATAATGTACATGGTGATTTAACTGGAGAAAGCTGTCAGTATTATTAGTTAAGACGATGTGCCAAATTTTCAGACTGGAATCGTGTCCAATGAGCTCGATGTCAAGCTATTAATTGACGGAATACAACTGCTAACATATGTATATGTACACATTTTCAGCATCTGTTTTTTTTGGTTTTCCAATTATCCAACCTTTGCCAAATGTATTGTGCATATTTTATTCTATTTCCTTAAATCAATTTCCTTTTTTCTTGTTATGAAATGTACCCTTTCCAGAGCAGAGAACACAGAACAGCCATCACTTCTATGATAATAGCACTTCTACTACCTAATACAAATGTATAGAAACACTTCTACTTCTATGATAATAGCACACTGCCATTTTTTATTTATGTACAGAAGGAAGAAAAAAATGTCGAGTTGAAAGATCATCAAGATGCTTAGTCATTCTCATGACATTTTAAACTGTTTCCGCAGAGAAAAATGCAATACATAAACTCTGCTATTGAAAACTTTTAAATTCAAGAGTTATAGCATGTTTTGATTCAATTTTGTTAGTCCTGCAATGATCTTAGATCCTGCTATCTGAAGACAAGTTATGGGATTATTGTTGATTAAACTGGAGTTTTATTTGATTGCAACCGTACAACCAGGAAAACAAGACAAAGAGCTACTACCCTTTTTGTGGACAAATCTTCTCATAAATTCATTTCTCCAGTTTTATTAACAGAAGGATTGCAAGGTTCCCCTAATTGAAGATTTTTGCAATTTTATAGGAATAATATTAAGACTATTACCAGTGTCCACTTTTTCAAACTTCATATTAGTCAAATTGGGTGCAAACCTCCTCATAGAAGTCTAGCTAAGTAATTTTGCAATATACAACAGACCAACATGTTCTACTCTCACTGAGCCAGATGATTTTGCCGTGAACAGATCAGGATGTTTTTTCTCATTTATTAGATCCACAAAAATTAGAGGAATCAAGATTTTCTAACCTGTAACAACTACTCCCACCATTTCTAACAATTAGTCTGAAATACTCTTAGTCCCTTAAATTGTTTTTCAATTTCACTTTGGACTTTTGTTTCTTTTTTGTTCCCGTAACTTAACTTTATATTTCACTTTGATCCTTTAATTTTTTTTCGATTTATTTTGGTCCATTAATTTACAAACGTTAAACATTTTAATTATTAGTGTCAATTTTTCATTTGAGTCCATAAAATATTTTCTTTATTTCTTTCTTGTAGTTTTCTGGTTTGAATAACAAAAGAAAATGTACCATAGAATAGAGAGATTGCAAAGTTATTTATTTATTTTTGGGTTAAAATTGCGAAGTTATTTTATTTAATGAGAAAACTGATATTTAAATACAAATGAAAAAGGGCAGCAATGAAGAGGTGGAACAACTTTTGAAAACTCCGTGTCCGATTCAAAGAGTATCCAAAAGGTAACCACAAATTACACAATTTCGTTCTCACCTTATTCTCATTACTCAAAACATATGTTATCACTAAAACTATCTTCAAAAGGTGTCTAAAAAAAGTTACTTTATGAAGATCACAATATTTCAATTTATGAATGAAGAAAATAATGGAGGCAAGAAAGTTGGAGAAGAAGATCTATGTTGATGTACAAAAGTTTGTTTGTTGCAAAGTAGTTCTCAATATTATTATTTTTTCATTATGCACATACCTTAAACTTTGTTTTAAAAATTGTATCATAATGATCCCTAGTTCAATGATGTGTGAGAAAATATGTCAAATCACTAACCTTAACTCTTTTAGTGACAGAGAGATTAACTTATTACACACTATCAAAAACTATCTTGAAATTACCATAAAGTAAATAATTATATTAAAACAAGTGGCAAAACTCTTAGAGAAAATTGAGTATTTACTCAATTTTTTTTATTTGCTTGTATTTTGTTTATACCTTGTAATCCTTTATTTGATTATCTAGAGCCGGCCCAAAGGAGAGACACGTAAAGTTTTTGTTTTAGGCCTCGTCAAAATATATATTTTTTACTTTAGTTTTTATATGATTCAGAGACCCGATAATATACTATAAAAACTCTTCAGGTCTTCGCCAACTATAGACAAAAACAAAAAAGACTCTTAATTTTCAATTTTTACCATTAGAAGAATCTTATGACATTAAAGGTGTTGTTTTTTACTTAAAAGGTCTTAAAATGTCATATTGAAACTTTCATATAAAACTTTGTTATGAACACGAAAAAACAATTGTTTTTTCACTTTGACTCTACTTCCTAATTCTTTGCTTTGATTTTATTTTTCGTTTTGAATTTTAATTGTGTGATTAACTCTTGCCACTGGCCATAATATATTCTTTAGGTATGTATTTCTAACTTATTCTTCTCTTTTTTGTATGTTAATATATTGCTTATATAAGAAGGTTAGATTCTTTTCCAAATACATATGTTGTTTACAGAATAACGTTAACAATTATTGTAATTGTCGTTTGAACATAAAGAAATTTTTCAAAACTCAAGTTAATTAAATCTTATCTAAGATCAACAATGTCATAAAAAAGGTTAAATGGATTAGCTTTATTATTGATTGAAAAATAATTGTTAAACGAATCAATTACAATAATTTGATAAATGATTTTGTATAAAAAAAAGTACAAAAGATAAGTTTTAAATAAAATATTAATTTATTTATTTATTAACTTTGAAAAGTTTTGATAGTTTCGCTTTAGGCCTCATATTGTATTGGGCCGGCCCCGTGAGCATTGTAATTTTAATTTAATATTGCTTTGTTTTTTTTTTTTTCAGAAATAGAGCAATTTTTCTCTAGTTAGTGTCATGTAAAAGTACAAATGTTGTCCATGCAAAATTTTCAAAAGGAAAATAATTTGGCGGCAATATAATTAAAGCAAGCAATTTAATTTTTAAATACACAAAAAAATAGTAATATTAGTAAATAAAATGTACATATTAATATATGTTAAAAATTTATATCATTATAATTAATATAATAAAATAATTATTATTAGATAATAATAAAAAAATATTTTTTTATAGATATGAGATTATAATTTTTAATATTTAAAAAAATATTAAGTATATTTAATATGTACATGTATATAAAATTTAAAAATTATAATAATATTATTAATTAAGCGGGTTCGGGTATAAGGTGGATAACAACACACCTAGGGATGACACTTAGACCCAGACCCAATGGGTATCCACAAAAAAGAACCCGTAATGGGTAGGGTAAAAACCCGCATAATGGGTATGGGTATGGGGACGGGTAATTACCCGCAAAAATTGAACGGGTATGGGTGCGGGTACGAGTACTATAATACTCACCCCTCCCCGTCCGGCACATATATTATTATTATTATTATTATTATTATTATTATTATTATTATTATTATTATTATTATTATTATTATTATTATTAGTAGTAGTAGTAGTAGTAGCTTAAATAAAAATGATTTTTGTTTTAAATAATTTAGACATTATTTTTTAGAGATTTTTTAAAATATGATTTTTTTAACTCCCGTTTGTTTCCTATTATAAAAATGATTTTTTTTGTACAATAATTTTTAACCTGTTTGTATACAATTTTATAAAAATAATTTTTTAAACTAAAAAATTACCATAAATGACATCAAAATGATTTTCAAGAAAACATGTTTGTTTGAAAAAATATTTTTTAAATACACGATTTTTCTAAATACACATATGTCTCTCTACTATCTTATGCATATCTATCTCCCCTTCCAATCTCTATCTACTATTTCTCCCACTCTCTACTATCTTATTTCTCTCTACCTCTCCTTTTTATTCCAAACAAATAAATGAATTTAGGTCATTCATTTTGTAATTTTCAGATCCTCTTGAAAAATAAACATATTAGTAAATCATCACGAAAACATGTTAGTAAATAGTAATAGATTTTGGAGGTCCTGTTCTAATCTTAAAAATCGGGCCCTTAATAAAAAAAGTATAATTTTAATAATTAAAAAAATTGGAAAAATAAATTTTAGTCCCTATACACATATCAAGCTACATGATGCTAACTTTTAGAATCTGCTTTTAGTATTGGTGGTAGGTTGTTGAGTCCTCAACGGTCTAGACTTCATGAGAATACTTTGGAGGAACTTATGTGTTCACAAAGTTGGATAAAACATGAAAAACAAGATAATAATTGTTGCAATATAGTATTTATTCAGTTAAATTTGTGTTTAGTTTAACTATTTATTTTCTTTTATGTTTTAACAACTATTAGTATCATTAGACCACTACAATATTTAGAATTAAAAGATAAACGTTTGCAAACTTTTCAAGAATTTGATTCTGATGAAGAGGTAAATAATTGTGATTTTATATTTAAGAGTTTTTTTTATTATTAATCGTGACTTTATAACTATAAATAACTAACATAATACACATATCAATTTTTTTATAGATCTCGGAGAATACCGTACAAGGACTTGCAACTTCGTAAAATATTATTTCGAAAAACATTATTTCGGATGTTTTGATATTTATTGTAGTAATGTACTAATGTTGGATCATGATATATTTTGGATGTTTTGAGTTAGACAATATTTTGGTTTGTAATACTTGTGATTTGGATTTAAAATATTTGGAAAATTTTTAAATTTAATCACAAATTATTTATCGATATATTTTTGTTAAAGTGCGGGTAATGGGTATGGGTACGGGCACATAAGTACCAAAAGTGCAAGGGTACGAGTATTAAAGTTGATATCCACGAGGGTACGGGCACGGACACAGGTATTTTTTTTAAACTGCGGGTACGGGGACGAGTACTATACTATCTTACCCATTGCCATTCCTAAACACACCTGCACCCGTCTCCGCCTCTAAATTTCAATTTTGAGAAAAACCCGCACCCAATCAAAGTGAATTTTCTCTACTCAAATTAAAACCAATTCAGATAGGTACATATGTGAGTTATATTGTCATTGTTATTATGTTAATATGAACCCACGAACACTATAACAATACATTAAACTAAAATATCATACAAAAACCACAAACAAACACAACACAAACTAAAAAGATAAAATTACAATAAAAAACAAAATAAGAACTAAATACAAGTGAAAATATTTTATTTGATAAAGAGACTAAAAAAAATTAGAATTAGACAGATGATTTGAGATAAAAAAAATTGACTCTAAACTATTTTTTTTTTAAATAGTTAAGAACCGACCAAGAGACTATAAATTAATTAAATAAAAAAAGTGATTAATTTGATTAAAGCAGCAGTCATAAATTATAACAATGCAAAATAAATAAATCAAGAAGAAAGTAAAAATTAACAAGATTGCAAACTATTTAAGAATAGTAGTTGCAGTATTTAGAGAGTTTCTAAAAATAAGTTTTTTTTTTCACATATAATTTAAGCTAAATAGCACCCGTGGTCTCTTAACTTAATTTCACTTAACGTTTTAGTTCTTTATCTTTTTTTTTTTTTTTTTTTTTTTTTTTTTTTTTTTTTTTT
>JBBPBO010001984.1:55742614-55784324 GCA_037974295.1 Cicer cuneatum
AATTTTGATGAATTTTTGAATTTTTGTAAAAAAAAAAAGGATAATATTGTTGACATTTTAAAATATAAAAGATCAAATTGTTACTTAAAATTAAAATAAAGAACCAATTTAAAAAAAAAAAAAGATAAAAGACTAAAACGTTACCTGAAATTAAGTTAAGGGACCAGGTGCTATTTAGCGTATAATTTATTATTCCAAATTAGCTACCCTTTTATTAATATTAAATTCTTTTTGAAGGTGTTATATCTCGAAATATAAAAACTGTTTTTCAGGGAAGACATATACAAATTTTGAAGTCATGATTAAGTGATCATGGCTCCGATAATACCTTTGCTCTTCATCTAAATATACCAACATTCTCTTCGTGTTGCTTCATCTGGATATCCATACAATTCAATGAAACACCATTTTCTATTATGCGATCCACAATGTCATCATTGATGAAATTTGAAGAATAGCTATGAACAGAAAGCATAGTCAAATCCTATCTTAATATTATTTTATTCAATATTTGTGGTAAGAACAAAGAAAATAATTTTTGGTCTCTGACATCAAAAGTTGAGATGTCATCTTTACCTTTTGTATTCTAATTTTTTGTTAAATAAAAGGTCCTTAAATATTGAAACTACTCGCATCTTATTCATACTTTGACAATTCCAATGGATAAAACTTATTTCTTCTAACAAATTTGAGTACCAGTAACTATCAATAAAAAATGTTTGTAGTTTTATTTGTGCCAATGTTTGTCACGTCTTACCTCCACACATGGATATTTTCCCCACTACTTGATGCCGTTGTCCTCCTCTTTGTCAAACAAAAATCGTTTTGCTGCCCTAATCAGCCATAATAGAAAATAGAAAAGACTAAGAGTTTAGTGTAATTATGGGAGAAAATGATAATTAAAATTAATTAATTAAACGAGAGAATAACGATTAAGAGATGTAAATAAAGTTACCAAAATTAAAAGATTCAAATGCAGAAAATTCTATTCCAATTATCTTTAGCACATTTTATTTATCTTGAGATTCCCAACTAACATAAATATGGCCTAGTACTTTTTCATAACAACGTGGTCGAAAAACTTGTACTTTTTCTAAATATAATACAAATTTAATTTATATATATTATTAATATAAAAAATTTATGTCATAATCAATTATAATTGTTTAAAATTATTAAAATTATAATAAATATAATATTTTATTTAAATTATAGTTATTTCTAAAATTATATCTATAAATAATTATAATTTTTGATACTATAAATTTTTTTAAACTTAATAACGCATAAAAATTAGAAGTTAGTACATAAATTTTGTACGATCATTTAGATCCGGTAGATATTTGATCTCATTTAGTCAAAAGAGAAATAATTTGATTTAATAGTAAGAAAATAAACGAAGTCTATAAAAACACAAGTACATGAACACATGGGTCTAGGTAGAATATTTAAACAACGATGTTAAAAAAAAAAAATACAAAAACTCCCATTTTGGTCCCAAATTCCAACTCTCTTACCACTGACATTGTAATATTCGGAGCAAAGGACTGTCACAGCTCTGTCACATCACATGACTCAGATCAAAAAGTTTATTATTTTAATAATTTAATAACTTAATAATTTAATTTTCTTCCTTCATCACACAATTTCAAAAAATTCATTCCTATCTCTCTCTGACCAACAAACAATTATGCTCTTATTAATGCATCACCCGTACACGTGGCATCCATGACAAATCATTGGGAACATAATCGAACATGGTCCCACACACTTCATCTACGCTCACTAAAACTTCGAGATCACCAACCGTTAATCTAATGCCACGTGTACGGTGATTGATTTGGACTCATGATTTTTGTTGTTGTAGGTTAGAATATCCCGCTCTAAAACGTTAAAGAAGAAAAAGAGTGGTAGTAGAAGAGGAAGGTTTTGTGCTGAAAAAAAAGAATCTTTTTGAAGAAGGAAATGAGAGTAATGAGGTGAAGTGTTGGTGGGTTTTGCTCAGATTTCTTCAATGTGTTGAAGGTTTGTTTGTTCAAAGTTTTTAACTTGCATTATTTTGCTTGTTTGTGTCTTCTACTTACTTGGATCTCAGCTTCAAGAAAATGCCTTTATTTTTTACGTTTTTTTTTATTGTGGAAAAAATTGATTTTTTTTTGTAGGTGGAACAAAAGGGTTTTTTGTGTTTTTGGGGCTGAAATTTGTTTATATGGAAATAATTAAAAAAAATTGATTTTTTTTTGGGGTAGTTCACTGGTTTCTTTAGTTGAAAGCATCTTTTTTTGGTTGTGTTTACCTGAAATGGGTGTTTGTTGAATATAAAATTGGTTTTGTGGTCATAGAAATGAAAGAGATTGTCTTTTTTTTTATATAATTTTTTTCATTGTTGTTTGACTGTTGACATAATGTGTTTATTGGTGAAATGATATTTTATCAATGCATCTGTGTGCCTTGTTTTGTTGAACTGGTTGATGTAAACATGATGGGAAACTATGTTGGTGGCAGTAAAAATTGTTGCCAAATGTGGAAGCAATTGTTTCTTGTTTGTTCATGAGATTGGAAAAATAGATCCATCTAGCTAATTATGCTTGCACTACATTGTAAAATGGGCAAGTATACGTTTTTGTGTTTTGGAAACTCTTTGTTGAGTTGGTTATTTGTGATGTGAAAGCTGAAAGCTGAAACCTGAAATTCTATCAGGTGATTAGGTTGCTTACTTAAAGAAGGAGCATAGCTCAACAGTTTTTACTTTGCACTGTTTTTTTTAACATTAAATCAACTAACACAATTCATCTAAAGTTCTACTTTAATAAATTTATCAGAAAATGAGGATAAAATTGAGTTCTGTGAACTTGGTTCCATTGTAAATGTACTATATAAATGCTGTAGTTTTAATGTCTAAGACAAAGTACTTGTGGTTAAATATGAATCTAGTTCACTTTGTAAGTAGGTGCATGTTTGGATTGACAGTCAGTTTGGCGAAATCACATAACATTCATAGATTTAGTCATTATTGATTTATTATTGGAAAGCTGACCCCACTTAAGGTTTGGTTGTTGTTGTAAGCCTGAAGTACACTGATTTTAAGTAGCTGAAACTTGACAGGTTTGAATGGTAGGTCATGGCTTATGCTGCACTTGAAGTTGGTGGTTGTTATTTAGATCCTGTTTAGAGGGATCACATTCTGATTTAGTTATTTTGGGAGGAAACTGGACATGAGTATGCTTGTGGGGATATGCTTGAACCGCGTGAATCTGATATTCCTGTCCTGTTTCTGGTCCTGGTTGTGCTTCCTTTGGTGGTTTATATCTTACTTGGAAAATGGAGTGAGACTGCTTCGAAGAGAAATAGGATAACTTTGCTTGCTCAATTGGCTGCTGAAGAAGCCTTTAAAGCTGAAGAAATGGCTGTTACCGATGTAATTCCTCAAGTGTGTTCTCCGAAGAATGAAGTTCATCATGAGTGTGCTAGGTGTTCTGCTCCTGCGAAAACTCGCTGCTCCAGATGCAAGTTTGTTAGATATTGGTAATCCTTTTAACAAATTTTAGCTGTGAATCTGTTTTCTTTTTCCTCTTTTTTATTTTTTATTCTTAGGTACAATGTGCAATTATGATTTGAATTCTAATCATGATATCTGAATAGATAACAAAGATAAATATTCATGAATTAGATTACAATTTTATACTACGACAAATGAAAAATACACAACCTTAGGAAAAACGTTCAATTCGTATTCAGATAGGTAATGTCCACTCAATTTTTCTAATTCTTGTAAATTCACCATGGCTATAAATTATAAATACACCATTGCTAGATTTTGGATAGGTTTCTTGTTGATAATTGCTAATTTAGGACCTTTATTGGAACAACTATTTTGATTTCACCATGACATACTACTTCGAAGTTTTCAAGCGTTTATTCCGTGAAGTGGAACTAGAGAACTTTGGCCTTTTTCTTTCTTTGTTCTGTAAGGGTGGCCAGCCGGGTTATATTTTGGCGGGGCTGATTGCAACTTTCCTATCTATTATTTAATGATTCACTTTTTCTATATCATTATTGTTAAGCACATTTTTTTGTTTGACATTATGATTATTTGTTAAAATTTGAGCTGTAAGTGTTTGCAGCTCTGGGAATTGTCAAATAATCCATTGGAGGCTGATTCACAAACAAGAGTGCCAGCCATTGGAAACTCATAATTCAAGTTTGTTTCCAATGGTTGAGGAATTTGGTCATGGAAGTGTGTTTTACGAAAATATAAACAACCCGTACTTTGGTCACAATTTGAACCAGACGTTAAGGGAGAGGGAGCCTTTGGACAATATGGTTTATGGTCATCCTTTGACCGGCACTGCACCTTCTGCTATAGCTGATTTTTCCCTATCTAGTAATTCTCAACCTCTCACTTTGGAGAGAAAAACTTCCCGTAAATCCAACAGAGAAACACGAAGAAGAGATACTGGTTCTGTACGGGAATCTTCCGTTGAATCTTCTGATTATAAATCTACCACTTCTCAGGAGGCATTAATGAGACAGAAGGTTTACTTTGATATCCAATTTGCATACACTTTGTAAACTATTCTACATTGAAATTTGATTATAATGCTTAATTGTTGCTGCAGTCAAGAAATAGTGACGATTTTATGTTGGAGGAAGAAACTTCAAAGGTCAATTCCAATGGCGTTGGAGTTTATATTTATGAACAAGATGCTCCGAGAAACACAATGCATGAAGACAATAACTATCAAGGTCAATATGAAAATGCCTTTGCACCAAGAAACAAATATGGATCCTCTAGTCTGTCAAGTGCTGTGAATAATGATGAAGGTGTAGGTGAATTTGAAACAAACATCGTTACCAAAGGCGGAAACCATCATTCTGATGAAGCAGCACTACACAAATGCTCGCCTGAAATGACAGTTAAAGGAAGTGCAAAGGCTAAAAAGCCATCACATCCTTTGAAGGCCAAAAGTTCTAAATCACTGAAGTTAACATCAAAGACATCAATTGACTTTTGTGGCCCGGAAATAGAGAAAAAAGCGAAAATTCCAGACGAACCAAGTTAGTACTGTGGACCTATAATTTGAGTTTGCTTTTGTTCTATGTTAAGGTATTCTTTTATCATCAAAGCTCATTTGAAAATACAATCTATGCTCATCGTGCAGAAGTTGCTGGAAACAGAGGTACTGTACCTTTGCTTGGTATTAACGGGGTTACAAGCACTGGACTTATGAAAATGATGGGTTTGAGGAAATCAACAAAACATACTGTACTGGTCTCCTCAGAAGATAGTGGAGTAAGGTGCAAGAAGGCGAAGAATGTGAAGGTTAGTGTTCTGTGGATGCTTTCAAGTTTTAATTCCTTCTACTTGAAAAATAATTATTGTGCCACAGACACTGTTGTCAAATAGAGGCGTTAGAGCGTAGCAGAATTTAAACAAATCACTATTGTTCCACAATTTAGTACAAAGGGTTGTTTAATAGCAGCTATAGCATAGTAGTTGAATTCAAACAAACTGCAATTTTCCGTAGAAATAGATGCCATTACTAACAAATTAATGTCTTGATCATGTCTCAGATGCTATTTCCGTATGATGAATTTGTTAAGATTTTCCAGAGTGAAGTGTTTGGCATATTCCCCAGGGGCCTTTTAAATTGTGGTAACAGGTAATGCTAATATATTATGTAAAATCTTATAGTTGTGATGAAAATAGAAAAGACCTTTGATTATTTTATAGATTAATAAATAAACCGTAGTATCTGTTCTCGAGCTTCATATGCCCCTATTTACTTTTGTTATTTATTGCTTGCATTTCCATAATGAGCATTGTTTTCACCGAAGACAATATTACGGGACATCCTTATTGTTCCTTTCTGGTGTATCTGAGTCATTGTTAAATATGATTTTGCCTTTATTTTGCAGTTGCTATGCCAATGCTGTCTTGCAGTGCTTAACTTCTACAAAGCCTCTTGTCGTTTATTTGCTCTATGGATCACATTCAAAATCCTGTATTTCCATTCACTCTCAATCTTTTTCACTTAAACAATAATGTCAAGACTCAATTTGCTTCAAATGCATTGTTTTTTAAAGAAAAGACGTCTACTTTTTCATTGAATGGCAGGTTGTGCTAAAGATTGGTGTCTCATGTGTGAGTTAGAGCAGCACATGATGATTTTGAGAGAAAATGGGGCTCCTCTATCTCCGAGTAGGATACTTTGGCACATGCGGAGCATTAATTGCCACATGGGTGATGGAAGTCAGGAAGATGCTCATGAATTTTTAAGGTTGTTTTGGATTATTGCATATTTTTCTTCAGAATAGTAAATTATTGATTAAATTGACCGATATGCAGTCTGTGTAATACGAGACTGAATGCTAGGGGTAGTAAAGGGCCAACAAAAACTAAGCTTGATGTTGCAGAAATGAGAATGTTATGATAAATGAGTCAACACGTAAGACAAAATAGGATTAGGAATGAATGCATTACAGAGGAAGTTAGGGCAGTACCTAAAAAAGATATAGAATCTTTCTTTTGGTGGTTTTAGAATGTGTGGAGGAGAACTATATAGAGGCCAGTAAGTAGAGTAGTCCAATATTTAGAAGTTCATTTGACATGATTTACTTTAATCGGATATTATGATATCTTTTGATTCATATAGCTGACTCCACCTAGTCGAAAAGGGTTTATTGCTGTGTACTGTAATTTTTCGGTGCTTCTTTGAAACATAAGCATAGTCAATGCTAAATTATATGTGTTGTTTATATAGGCTTCTAGTTGCGTCGATGCAATCTATATGTTTGGAGGGACTTGGTGGTGAGAAAAAGGTCGATCCTAGATTACAAGAAACAACTTTCATACAACATACTTTTGGTGGTCATCTTCAATCCAAGGTGTGTGTATATCCTTTGTCTCATTTCCTTCTTGCGTGTAGTGTCCTTAACTTGACATTATTTTGATGTGATAGTGGAATTTTAATATCTACAGGTTAAGTGTTTGAATTGTAGTCATGAGTCAGAAAGGTATGAGAACATTATGGACTTAACGTTGGAGATATTGGGATGGGTTGAGTCACTTGAAGATGCACTGACTCAGTTTACTTCCCCTGAAGATTTGGATGGAGAAAATATGTACAGATGTGGAAGGTATGGTTATTTTAGTTTTGTATTTTTTGTCGCAATTACATGTGGTTTAGTTGGTTAATTTTGTTACCTCTTTTATACATTATGAATCAGGTGCACTGCGTATGTTCGAGCTAGAAAGCAACTGAGCATACATGAGGCCCCTAACATCTTGACCATCGTTTTAAAGAGGTTTCAGGTAAATTATAGCTCTTTAAGGTTGTTCTCTATTTTTTCGATCTTCTTTGCTTGCTACACTTGACTTTGTCTTTTTTATCTTTCAATAAAACCGTCTCTTGGAGATTTGAACTCCATCTCTTTGAGATTACAAGGTTAAACTCTTACTACTGAGCTGATACCTCACGAACAAGACTTTGTCTTTTAAATAAGTATTACTAGGAAATAATTCTATTGATTAAAACTTTACCTGAATTTGGCCTTCACCAATATCTCATGTTTGTAATTGTTCTCTTCTATAATGTATGTCTGGATCCTATACTTTTGGATACCCAATAATGTTTTTGAATATCATTTATTTCTATATACTAACCCTTTGAAATATCTTTTTTTCTGGCTGTGTCTTCAGGAAGGAAGATATGGCAAAATTAACAAGTGCATAACTTTTCCTGAAATGCTAGATATGATTCCTTTTATGACTGGGACTGGTGATGTTCCTCCACTATACGCGCTTTATGCTGTAGTTGTGCACTTGGACACACTGAATGCATCTTTTTCCGGACATTATGTTTCGTATGTGAAAGATCTTCAAGGCAATTGGTTCAGGATAGATGATACCGAGGTAATGTTGTTGCCTTGTTTGCGTTCATAGTTCATAGTTCACAAAGATATGATACCGAGTGTCATGAACTATGAACGCAAACACTAGACACGACACTCACTGAATTATTCTGCGGTGGACACTGATTTTATTACCAGTTAATTTTCTCTTCAAGAATAAGCTATGAGTGATTTTTTTATGGACATGGACTAAAATTGATTATGAATTCAGTTTCTGATACACTTTCCAAGTTATGTCTTGTTAATATATATCTTCGTTCTACAGGGAAATAATACATGTTTTTAGTCATATTGACCATATTTCAAACTAGTTATTTGCCTGAACTTATGTTGTTTCATTAGTTTGAAAATTCTTATATTATCTAAATTTAACAGGTTCAGCCAGTACTAATCAATCAGGTGATGTCAGAAGGAGCATATATCTTATTCTACACAAGGTAGAGATTTTGTTGCTGTCACAGTTATTTATAATTTGTTTCCTTTATCTGAGTACACCGGCGCTTAATATGCATATTGCATGATAAATATATGTTGGGTTCTTTATCTTTATTTTATTGCACGATGAATATATGCTCCCTTCAGGCTTTAACTGTTCAGTGTTTGGCAGGTCTTGTCCTCGTCCACCAGTAGAATTCACCAGGAAAGCCATGCGGCAATCGGTGTCTGATTCTTCAAAACACTATCCGTTAGAAATGCAGAAGCCTTCTAAACCAGGACACAGCAGACATGCCAGTCAAAGTTTTGTCACCGAGCCTTCCCCCAATGCCAGGCAAGAATTTTCCACTCGCTTTATCGACACCTCTAATGGCTTCCTTAAAAGCACCAACAGAAATGTCCTGCCTGTAATACAAACATACGCTGAGAACATCAGGCACGAGTTCTCAGACGCCACATCAAGTGACTGGTCCATTTTCACAAGCTCAGACGAGGCGGCTTCTTTCACAACTGAGAGTACTAGAGACTCTTTCAGTACTGTTGACTATGGTGATTCCTCAAACATGGATCCAATTTCATCTCTCTTCAATTACACACCAGAAAACAACTATATGAAGATTTCACATACTAGGCCACTAACAAGGTTCTTCCCTAAAAAGGGTCATATTGAAAAAGTGCAGAGAAGTAGGTGTGAACTCTAGTCCTTATGGAAAACCTAACTGGTTGAATATGATTAGATGGAGTAGGTGCTATGTCTCAAAATTTTCAATATTTAGTTGATTGAGGCATATAGCTCTTTTAAGCACATATGTATTTTATATTTATTTTTATCTTTATTGATAATTGTAAAGATGACAGTAATGTTCTTCTGATTATCTATTAGTGCATGGAAGTCTTTTTCTTGGAAATTTGGATTTTCTGCAGTCAGAAATACGCACTTACTGCAGTCGCCGAATATTGGAATTTATTGAAGTTCAAATGTGAGTTGTCTGATCTTTATCTAACGGCTAATATTGGCTGACTGCATTGGTTGGGTTATTATCCAACTGCAATGAATCCAGGTCCGTAAGTAAATTGTTTTTTTGGGATTCATGCTTATGTGAGACATGCTAATTTTCTTTTAGAATGTGTCGTCAAACCTGTCAAAGATACTCCTAAATTTATTTTTTAAGATTAGTGTAACTAAAAATCATCAATTCATAATACTATGTAGTTGCACATACTATGTGTCATAATTATTATACATTTGAAGTAATGGTGTATCAATTGTTGATTAGTTTAAGATTACATAATAGTTAAGATTTACAAATAAAAGAAAATATATAGCGATAGTAGTATGTGGGTTATAAATTTGTGTGTTAGGGTTAACTTCTCTTAATATAGAATGATGAAAGTTGCAAGCTCTTTGTTTGAGATGATGCATTGGACAGGGAGAATACAAAAGTGTTCAAGGTTAAGTCTAATTATTGCTATAATTGTTATGAAGGATTTTGTGAAGGAAGTTGAGAAATATGTCAGTAAAGGTTCCTTTAATTAGGGATGACAATTAGACTCAGACTTAGTGGGTATATGCAAAAAAAAAAACACCTAATAGGTACGGGTAATTATCCACAAAATTGAACGGGTATGGGTATTATAGTACCCACTCCGTTGCACCACCCCGTCGCACTTATATATTTTTATTATTATTATTATTGGATATGTTTATTTGAGTTTAAATAAAAATGATTTTTGTTTTAAATAATTTAGAAATTATTTTTTAGAGATTTTTGTAAAATGATTTTTAACCTGTTTATATATAATTTTATAAAAATGATTTTCAATAAAACATGTTTGTATGAAAAAATATTTTATAAATACATGATTTTTCTAAATATGTCCTACTTTGTTATGCAGTTTTATCTCTCCTCCAATCTCTATCTAGTATCTCTCTCACTCTCTATTATCTCATGTCTCTCTACCTCTTCTTTTTATTCTAAGCAAATAAATGAATTTAAGTTTTTCATTTCATAATTTTCGGATCCTTCTAAAAAATAAACATAAAAATAAATCACTACGAAAATATACTAGTAATAGATTTTGGAAGTTCTGTTCTAATCTTAAAAAATTGGGCCCTTAATAAAAAAAAATGCAATTTTAATGATTAAAAAAATTGAAAAAATAAATAAATTTTAGTCCTTATACACATATCAAGCTACATGATGTTCTATCCATACCAATTTACATATGTTCTACCCATATCAATTTTTTAAATTTAATCACAACAATAGCGATTATTTATCGATATATATTTGTTAAAATGTGGATAATGGGCATGAGTACGAGTACTTAATTACCCAAAGAGTAAGAGTACGAGTATTAAAGTTGATACCCACGAGGGTATCGGCACGAACACGACTATTTTTTAAAACTGCGGGTATAGAGAAAGATACTACACTATCCTACCCATTGCCATTCCTACCTCCAACCATCCACCTTATATACTATATTATTATTATTATTATTATTATTATTATTATTATCACATTTTATATAAACTTTATATTATATGTATATAGTTTTAATATGTTGGACTATTTCTTATACTCATTTTTATTGTTATTAACCTCTAAAACAATTATATATCATACATTATTTAATATTATGATGGAGGATTTGCTTAATGTTAAGAATTTTCACAACTTGTGTTTGCCGCAACAAAATTAGTGTAAAAGTGATTTTGATTACAATTCTCTTGTTGATGTTTTGATTATAATAAAACAAACAAATAAGAACAATTATCCCCTAACTGTATTTGTTAAATATGTAGATTAAGTTAAAAGACAAAAAATTATATCAATGAATATCTATTTTAAGGTAGAATAACTAATGAGTAAATTAGAGATAATAATCTAAGCGTTTTCAACACAAAGAATATTATCACCTAATAGACAACTAATTATGTTTATTAATAAAATAAGTCATACTATAGCGATAAGAAGTATTACAACAATCATATGTTAATCTACAGTCCGTCAAAGCATTAAAACAAATGAAATACAAGTTAATGATTGACCTTCTAAAGACAAAGAAAAAGAACGTTGCAATGGTTATCTACTTATGACTAAAAATCCATGTTGATCTTCTGACTCAAAGATCAAAAGAAGAAAACTCTAAATGAAGCATCTGATAAAGTCAATATTCAATTACAAATTAGATCCTCTGATGAACAAGGAAAGATAATCTACTTAGCAAGTTCACAATGACTCTAAAGAATTTATTAGAGTTGTGATTGACTCAGATAAACACGCCTTTGACGAATCTGTTAATACTAGCTCACTCAAATGACTTTACGTTTAATAAATTTGTTAAACTAGTTGACCGTCTCGTCAACATTTCAAGTCAACACTTTGATATAGTCAACATTATGATAAAAAGTCAACATTCCAACATCATCTGCTCGTCAAGAATGGACTTATCCTCTAACTAAAGAAGTGCATGACATCCTTTGATATTTGTTTTCTTAATTGAAGATACATTGAATTAATAATGAAGATATATATGAATATGTCTTAAAGGTTGATTTGCATTAAATGTTGATTCAAGATCTCCAACGGTAACATTCTCAATGAATACAATTCTAAGTATTTAAGTAGAAATCGATCAATATGAAAGTGTAGCTGAGAGAATGAAAAAGACAATGTGTTAAGACGAATGTTTGTAAAAACATAGAACACATCTAAAGAAAAGAATGAATGAAAAAAATCCTCTTAATAGAGAGTTATTAGAATTGATGTAAATGAATCAAGTTGTTTGATACACTTGAATTGATATAAGATTTCAAATGTAATATTCTCTCATTGAGTTAAAATCCTAAAAACAAACTTTGTGTCAATTCAGACACAAACTAAAATTGATGTAAATCAGTCCGATAGTGACAACAACTCTTTTATCCATAAGAAGGACATGAAGAGGTATAACAATACTCATGAACCTGAACGACAACCTATCAGAAAATTGAGAAGGGTTCTAATTGTGACAACCTAAAGAGGCTAAATAAGAATACTCAAAACCAGAAGAGACAAGGTAAATAATACATGTATACTATTGTTTAAATATTAGATTAAGTTATGGATTGCATTGAAGCAAAATCTATCTGTAAGGGAAAGACTAAATGCACCAACAATTTGTTGTGAAGGACCTTGGGTCCCGTTCCTCTCTCTCTCTCTCTCAATTATTGTAATATAAGTTTTTTACTATTCAACTTTATTTTACTAAATCTATTTTATAATCGTAAGTTGAATAATTTGATAAACAACATATCTTTTGGTTAAGCAACTCAAGTAATTTTTGAAAATGGTAAAACACAATTCAAAGTCTTCATTTCTTATGTTTTCCCGCACCTTCACCTACAACACAAACAAATATATTGATACAAATTATGGTCTATCACATAATCAATTATGGATCGTATAGTTGGCTCTAACTATACAAATTGAATGGAAAATATGCTCTTTTATGGCCAAATTGTGTCACCTCTCTCATAAATAAAAGCCTTAGGTTGACACTTTTCCATACCATACCTTTGACAATATTTGTCAACTCTTTCTTCATGTCACATTGCTATTTCTCACTCACATTTAGTTTCTTTAAAAGTTTATATACTACATAGTTTATTTTTTAATTGTTTAATCTTTAATTTGTTTCATCTACACTTGGTCCAATCCCGTATATTGCTTTTATTTTTATTAAGTGTGATTATTGAAAGAGATGACATATCCCTTAAATTAGGAGATTTTTCTATAAAAAAAAATAATTTTGGTCTCCAGTTGATCCTATTTTAAAATTTGATTTTCTTTCTTAGGAATAGGACGTATGCCTTAGTGTTATTGTGGTCCAACCAATATAATTTTTCGTGTGCCTTTTCTTTTTTCTTCCATCTCTTTGATTTTTTTTTTAAAGTTATTTTTCCATGATTTATTTTCAGCATTTATATTCTTAAAAATATATATATTTATATAGGAAGTGTATTACGTGAGAGTTTACTGTTATTATGATAATGAGAGTTTACTGTTATCATCATGATAAACAAAAACTCTCAATAATAACCATTAGATTTAAAAATAATGATAGATATTCTTTTTATACTTTAAAATTTTAAGTATTATCTTTGTGCCCTGTTGGAAAAGATTGTATAACAAAGAGGAATTGAAATTGAGAGAAGAGAGTAAAACAAAATGTTCTGAAAAACGGAGAATGATTATTGATCTTGACACACGGTTTACAAATTTATAGAAAAACAGTTTGTATAGCTGCACTTCAACTAACTAACTACCTTTCTTAACAACCTCTAAACTACCATAACTAAATTACAAACACAATTAATCATTTTAGAATTAACTACATCTAACACTCCTCAATTCAAAATGATTAGAGAGATGTTAATCCAAGCTTGTTCTTCATCTATTTGAAGGTGCAAACACGAGAAGGGTGGTTGAATTGTGTTTGACTAACTTGATTACTTTTTATGTTTTTGCAGTTTTATAACAAAACATGATATATGAATCAAACAGAGTTAGCAGCGGATGATAAGAACCTCAAGAGTATGAAGATGATCCTTATTTTAATAAATTAAGATGAACTTTATTTATTTTAATTTGGTTTGTAATAATTCTTAGTTTGCTTTGATTTGGAATTGTAATAGTTTTATGATAGATTTAGTTTATGTTATGTGTAAGTGAAGATACTTTACTTCCTTATTGAAGGTGCAAACACGAGAAGGGGGGGGTTGAATTGTGTTTGACTAACTTGAATACTTTTTCTATTTTTGCAGTTTTAAAACAAAACTGGATGTATGAATAAAACAGAGTTAGCAGCAGATATAAAGTAAAAGTAAAAACACAAAATTTTATACTGATTCACCATTAACGAGGCTACGTCCAGTCCCTTCACCTTGAAGGATTTCACTAATTCAAACCTTGAATTACAACAATACCACTGACCCTCCAAGTCAGTCTTCTCAAACAGTCTAACAATCCTAGACTTTTGAGGAATGCAACACCTTGACTTCTTAAGTCAAGTCTTCTCCTACCAATCTGACAACCCCATATTGTAGAAGGAATTACAACACCTTCAATCTAATTGCCAAGTAATCTGCTACCCCTTCTGACTCCCTCAGATTGTAGACTCTACTTCAACAACTTAGATCTAACACAATGGAAAGAAAATAACACGAGTGCTTGCTTTTGGAAAGCTGGAACTCACAATTAATCTCACTGAAAACTTGAGTGTTTGCTTTGGAAGTGTATGACTCTTTTGTGATTTTCGATGCTAAGTATTCTTCTTTGAGCCTCCTTTTATAGATGCAGATTAGGGTCTCTTCCAAGTTTAAATTCGAGCTGTATCTTGCCAGATACTCTTGCAAAAATACTTTGACCAATCGGGTTTCACTTAAATAAAAAACATATCTTTTTATGCTCCAAATTTCCTTTCAAAAATAGCTTTGACCAATTCTGACTTTAATTAATTATGGAACAAATCTTTCTTCCCGCCAATAGCTTCTGAATTCCACAAGTATTCAATTTATTTTTGTACCAAATCCTTTTTAATACTTTGATCAAATTTTAATCAAATCTCCACCGATTATCATCATGATTAAATATGAACCCTCTGATCTTCTGCTCTCGTCCACATCTGGACCATACTAAGTGATCTGCTGTGATCCTCTGATTTCGGCCAACCCTGGACCATACTTTGTGATCTTCAGATCTCGGCCAACCTGGACTAGCAAACTGATCTGCTGTGATCCTCTGATCTCGGCCAATGCTGGACCGTACATTCTGACCTTCTGATTTCGGCCAACACTGGGCCATGGTCTGATCTTCTGATCTCAGCCAACATTGGGTCATATTCTTAAATCTGGACCATTTATCTGAACCTTTTCCCTCTGATCTGGACCAATTTTGAACTCGGTCTGGATTGAACTGAAATTAAATCTGGACAAATGATATTTCAGTATGGACATTTTACCTTCTGATTTGGATCAGGTCTGGATCATATCTGGACATCATTTCTTCTGGTCTGGACTTAGTTTCATACCCTGAACCATGCTATCTTCTGGTCTGGATCAAATATGGATTGAATCTCTTGTTCTGGACCCATTAATTTATCCTCTGATTAAGTCTGGATCAAGTTTGGACTGTTTATCATTTCACTGCCAGGCCATCTTCTGGTCAGAATAACTTTTGGACTAACTCTAACTAATGATTCCTTCTGGTCTGGATCAAGTCTCCCTCTGGCAGGCTTCCTTTTGGTCTGGTCCAGGTCTCCTTCTGACTTTGCTTCCTTCTGATCTAGGCCAGTAAAGATATCCTCTAGTAATTTGAGGATGCATCCTCTGGTACCTTCTGGATGCATTATCTGATGTCTTCATCTTCTGCCTCTGGAAACTTCATCTTCTGGTGGCATTTATTGTAACAATTCAAGGTACAAAATAAGATTACATGGAGTGCTTTTGTAAACATCAAAATCCTAAGTACTTAGAACCAACTTGGTTCCAACACTTACATTTAGTTTATTTAAAAAAAAAATGATGTAAGTCTAATATGGGCCTAGAAAATGGTGTCACTTATAACCCATTTAGGTTTAGAGATAACTTTACTATAAAAATGCATTTGTAACCTCATTGATGGTAGATTTTGAACATTATTTTTGTGAGGCTTTGCTCTATAGAGTTCTTGAAAGAATTCACTTTGAACTTATCAAGGTTGTTAATCATTGTGGCGTTCTTTTGGCTTATCAATCCTTAGATTTTGGCGCCATTCTTTTCATGGTTCGTTTGCTAAATAATAATATGAATTTCCTTTACATTAAACCCTATTACTCAAATTCTACCAATTTTCGTGTTCAGTAACCTGCGATCATATCTTGAGTTTTACGTACTTATTTTCAGTGATTCAACAGCCTAACTTGCGTTTTGGAACATCATCTTTCACCTCGTTTTAGAATCGTCTGATTCTGACTTTCGGAGCCCCGGTTATTGTGTTCTCCAACAAAATGTGTTTTTGGCTCAAATCTGTAAGTTTCCTACCTAGAACGATCCTTAAAGTGATTCATGACAACCAGGATCATATCATTTGGTATCAGAGCTTGTCTCTAGGTTTGGAATTGAGTAAAATTTTGTTTATGCATTTTTATTTTTTTTGTGAAACATAAATTGTTTGTTGTGTTTCTTTTGTTTGAATTTTCATCCTTAGTTAATTTGTGTGTTGCTGCTACTTAAATAAAAAGATACAAAAAAAAAATACAAAAAAGAAGTAGTGCACACTACCTGTTTGACAAAATTCTTAAAAGTAATAATTTTTTTTAAATCACATTACTATTGCTTTGTGTTACGTTAAGTTCTTCGTACCAATTTTTTTTGGGTTCAAAATATTGAGGTTTTTGCTGATTCGATTAAGAACTGGAAGAGAGCAATTGAGTGGAAAAAGGCAAGAGGGATTCATTATTGAAAAAGCCGAAATTGAGTGAAACACGAGTGACAAATTCAAGAGTGTAAACATGTGACCTGTGTGGTGAGGTCCTGTTCTTTCACTTTTGTTTGTTTTCTTTTTGTTTAAAATATGGCAGGAATATGTGGTGATGATAGCCCTCCTCAAGGGGGAAACAACATATTGTTAGTGGAGGCTATAATTGCTCAAATGCAAAAGATGTTGAGGGAGCATACTGAATATTTACATGTCGAAACTGAGTAGTTAGAGTATCAAGAAAATCATGGTGATGATATGAGGTATGAAAAAGAGAAAAGACATGTAGAATATAAAAATGAGGATCAAGAAAAAAAGAGAAGTATATCATATCATCAATATATTCGAGATTTTGTATTCGATCCGGAGTATGTGAAATATATGTACGAAAATGGATATGCCAAACAGGCAAAAAAGTAGAGAAGCTAGCCTTGAGAGAGAAAGAGAAAATCAAAGAAAAGAAAGAAGAAGAGGAGAAACATTTGAGAGACAAATGGCAAGAAATTGACTCCAACTATTTGTCTAACTTTGATAATTCTCTATTGCAAGTGCTTGAAGAGGTGCCTCTAAAGGAGGAATGTCATCAATATATTGACATTGAAAGCAAAGAGAAAGATGATGGTAAAATTGAAAGTCTCTTTAAACAAGAGAGTGAGGTGAATGAAGCAATGTTAGTGCTTGAGGGTGGTTATTCAAAGGATCCTCAAAAGGATGCTTGCAAGGAAATTATTGAGTCGCCATTTTTTTGTGATAAAGAAAATATCCATGAGATTCAACTTGCTTTGAAGCATTTGCAAATACAAAGTAACATACTGTTTGCCACAAATTTCAATCTAAAGAAGGAAAATTTGGTCATGAATATCAACTTCAAAAGGTATAACTTTATCCCCATGTTTAGAATTTCTTACCTTTACCATAAATGTGATGAGATGTTAATTGTTCAAGATGGAAATGTGTTTCACCGATTTATGACATTTGGTGACTTTTTCAAATATCCATTTGATCCCGATGGATATGATGAGCTTGTGGTTTATTTGGATTATTTCTTCATGTACGACATAATGGAGCTTAAATTCGTGGTCGAATTTCTTCAAGAAGGAGAGAATGATAAGAACCTCAAGAGTATGAAGATGATCCTTATTTTAATAAATTAAGATGAACTTTATTTATTTTAATTTGGTTTGTAATAATTCTTAGTTTGCTTTGATTTGGAATTGTAATAGTTTTATTATAGATTTAGTTTATGTTATGTGTAAGTGAAGATACTTTACTTCCTTACATTTAGTTTATTTTAAAAAAAATGATGTAAGTCTAATATGGGCTTAGAAAATGGTGTCACTTATAACCCATTTAGGTTTAGAGATAGCTTTACTATAAATATGCATTTGTAACCTCATTGACGGCAGATTTTGAACATTATTTTTGTGAGGCTTTTCTCTCTAGAGTTCTTGAAAGAATTCACTTTGAACTTATCAAGGTTGTTAATCCTTGTGGCGTTCTTTTGGCTTATCAATACTTAGATTGTGGCGCCATTCTTTTCATGGTTCGTTTGCTAAATAATAATTTGAATTTCCTTTACATCAAACCCTATTACTCAAATTCTACCAATTTTTGTGTTCAATAACCTGCGATCATATTTTGAGTTCTACGTACTTGTTTTCGGTGATTCAACAGCCTAACTTGTGTTTCAGAACGTCATCTTTCACCTCGTTTTGGAATCGTCTGATTCTAACTTTCGGAGCCCCGGTTATTGCGTTCTCCAGCAAAACGTGTTTTTGGCTCAAATCTGTAAGTTTCCTACCTAGAACGATCCTTAAAGTGGTTCATGACAACCAGGATCATATCAGGTACCTTCTGGATGCATTATCTGGTGTCTTCTTGAGGTGTATCCTCTGGTATGGTTTTATCTTTTGATAACTCATCTTCTGCCTCTGGTGACTTCATCTTCTGCTTCTGATAACTTCATCTTCTGGTGGCATTTAATATAATAATTCAAAGTACAAAATAAGATTACATGGAGTGCTTTTGTAAACATCAAAATCCTAAGTACTTAGAACCAACTTGGTTCCAACACTATTAACCAAAATAGGAAGTTAACTTGGTTTGCTGAACCAACCATGAGAGCAACAACAATAATACCAACAAAGTTCTGCCAATCAGGAGGTCTTCCACTATCATTAGCCAAAGCAATTGCCATTAATACAACAGCTTCCATAACCCATGATAAAGGGTTCCACATACACCATAAGAACCTAAAAAACTTGCTATCTTTTTTCTCTTCCAATTTGTTTGGTCCAAATACTTGAAAACGATTTGATCCTTGTAAATCTTCATCATCGTCACTGAAATCATCATCATTGCCCACCTCTAATTGATCATCAATCTTTTCATCACTACCATGCACTGAATGCTCCTCCTGAAGCTCCTTTGAAGGTCCATCAGACATCCTTGGTGAACTACAACAAGAGGATACATATCTACTACTCGTGTCAGTCCCATCAACTTTTGACTCATCAACACTTCCATCACGACTTGTTCCACCATCGCATGGCCAAGCACTCATCCCATAAAAACCAAACTGAAGGTTTACATGTTCTGTCTTACCAATCCGTAAGGGTCCATACATTGTACTTTAAATTTCATTCTTCTCATCCAAAACAATATCTACACCATCAACATTTTTGCTTTCTACAATTTCATGATCTTTAGACTTAGAATTGCTGCCTTCCATCACATCAGAATCAACAGACTTGTTAACTTGCTCAGCATCTACAAATGATTTGCCATCATATTCTACAACATGATCCCAATTGTCGTATGCCTTGTGAGTTGCTTTGTCTAAGACTTCTGCAGCCTATCTTGTCATGGAGTTTAGTTTTTCTTCCAACTCCTGCTTTTTAGACATCAATGATGCAATGCAGCTTTGCTCTTTAGCTAATTGTTCTTGCCCCTGGTGCCTCAAAAATGACTCTCATTGTAGTCCCAATTTTAAACCAGCTAACTCCCTTTCCAATATTTGGACATGGTCTGGTGGCCCAAGAGATGAAATTGTACTAACTATGTTAGTCACTGATTGTTGCTGAATTGAGTTCAATTCTACTCTTAATGCTGCTGCATCTTCCATCAATTATGCTCTTAATGCTGTTGCATTTTCCTCAACACGATATTGCACATCTTCTGTTGTGAAATCCTCCATTTGGCTTACAAAATGCTTAAGCTCTTTGACTTGATCTCTGAACTCATCCTTTATTGATTCAAACTCCTTCATTCGGCTTTCGAATTCCTCCTCTTTTGATTGAAACTCCTCTACTTGGTCTATAAGTTGTTTTTCTTTTAACTAGAGCTCCTTCATCCAGATTTCATGTAGATTCTCTTTTGACTCAAGGTCCTTCACTCGGACCTCAAGTTTCTTACCGTCATTAGGAACTTCTTCCAAGGGGTTTGTGTCACACCCCAATTTCTTATTATTATATTTTAATTACAAAATATAACACACAACTATTATTATCCGTATGTTAACATGTGCGATAATTTCCTTCGTGTTTGTCTTATGTGTTCACCCTAATGATTTATTTAAATTATTAATATTAATACTATTCAATTTGTTTTAAAATATATATATATATATACATATTTATATAAAAAGAAAATAAGAAGTAAACGTGTGTGTTGCTACATTAGTCTATTAACTTAAGCACTAGTAGAGTGAGTTTATGATTGTAATAATAATAATAATAATAATAATAATAATAATAATAATATTAATAATAATAATAAGGGTCACGGGCTAAGTGTATAGGTATGATAATAAGCCTAATAATATACCTAATACTACTAGTACGTATAGATAGGTATATAACTAAATGAAGGAGGCTGTCGTGCATCCCGTGTCCTTGTTTCCCTGTACTATTAGGAATAAAAAAATGGAATTGACTACTGCCTTGTTGCATCCAGCCGCAACTCTTAATACCAAAATCATACATTGATTTCAAAGACTAAGCTGTTAGAGACAATGATTGGCGAAGACGCGACACATTACATCAACGGATCAGCTTCGTCGAGAAAAATCTTCATCCAAGGTAAGGGATGAGATGAGGTTCGATATTATGAGTATAAAATAACATGAGATAAACGAGAATACTGAAATTCCCAGATATTCATCCGGGGCTTACTACGTATGGTGGAGTCCTATTGAGTGATAATAATTAATTAATAATATATGAATGGTAATAGTGAGGACTAAAATATATTTTAGCAACCTATAGAATTGCTGTGAATTTATATATATCAAGATTGCATGCTGTCTAGTTTTATGAATCTTATGCTGATTGTTATTGCATGAATGATATGTACTTGACTGTTTTTGTAACTTGATTGAAATTATGATATTACTTGAATGTGCCACCTGTTTGATTTCTTATTATGTGATTGGACTGTGTATTGTGAGTAGTGTAAACCAAATATTGGGGCTTTATTGTGATTGAATAATATATATATATATATATATATATATATATATATATATACATACATACATATAATGATGAATATTGTGAAGTACAACTGAAAATTATTGAGTTATGATAATCCAGTAAGTATGAGATAGATGCTATAATTTTGGAGTGAGGATTATTTTGTCATCATATAGGGAGGGTTTGACAAACCTAGGGATTCGGGGAAGTATAACTGAATGAGTCTGATCATGGAGGGCTACAATCGAACCGTAAGGTAAGATTGATAGAAGATTGATAGACCTTGGGGGTACATCTAGTTGGGAATTCCTAAGTGTATTAGTGGGTTATTCCCTAAGGCCAGGAGCTACCGTGCAAAACAACAGTACCCCGACCGTCGCGTATATATGTCTCGGGTTGAGTTGAGGGGATCTATGAGGACTTGACCATTCATGAATTGGCTGTCCACTCTTGTAGTGGCATAGTATCAGGCCTCCTAACCAAGTACTTCAGAGTAGAATGGTACCATGTGATGAAGAAGTATAGAGTATAGGACATGCATAACATTTTCTCCCTGTGACTATTTTATTGTGATTGAATTAGATTAACCTTTGATATTATGTTCTGGAATGTTTCTCAGGTTTGTGTTAATTTGATTACTTACGTGTTCTTCTCGTTTACATTATACTGTTACATAATTTCAATACTCACCCCTCGTTGTTTGTGTTTGGCGTTTGCGATGGACATAAACGAGCTGCAAGCTGCAGGTGAAGATTAATACTCTCAGAGTGTAGGAAGCCGTCTCATCTTGAAGACTTTTATCATCTTCCTTATGTTAATTTCATATTTGAACGTCTTTTATTTTGGGAAATTTTGCTCTAATAGTGACATCGGGTTGGGACTACATTTATAATTATCAGTAACTTATATACGTATGCTTCGAAAAGAATTTAATTTGATCACTGTTATGACTTTCAAATTTTTAAGCTAATGGAAACTTTGGATTATATGACTTGTCCATGATTAAGTGATACTTTTGCCTTAAAGAAATCGTTCGAAAGTTTTATTTATTTATTTATTTATTTTATATTTTATTATTTTTAAATTAAAATTTGAAGAAAAAAAATTTAAAATAAATTTGGGATTTAGAGTGTCACATTAGTGGTATCAGAGCATGTCTGTCCAATCAGACCGTAAGTGTGTTATGTGTTCACTATGTTTCCTTGTGTGCTCTGTGATGTGTGTGCTGTTACTATGATTGTTATTGTGTTAGTAGTGTAGAACTAAGTTAGTTTCCTTTCTCCCTAAGTGCCCCACTGTATTCAATTGGCCTATCTAATTGATGCACGGTAGTGATGGCTAATGGGAGGAATGACGCTGCAATTTCTGAGGCTCTAGAGTCCATGGAAGGAGTTATAGTGCAAGCTCTACAGGCTTTGGCTGAATCCCAAGCTACTGCACAAGCCTCTGCACAAGCTGCACAGGTTGCTGCTCAAGCTATTGCTCAAGCTAATAGTTACACTAGTGATCAAGGAAATGTGCAAATAAATGAGTTCATGGTGATGGATCGATTCCATAAGGCTAATCCTCCATCATTTGAAGGTCACTATAATCCAAATGGAGCCCATAAGTGGTTGCATGAGATTGAGAATTTTTTTAGAGGAGTGGCATGTCCCGAAGGCCAAAAAATGCATTTGGGAACTTTTATGTTGACAGAAGAAGCTGAACATTGGTGGGATAATGCGCGTCAGCGTTAAGATAATGCAGGGACTGCAATTACTTGGACAGTATTCAGAAACATGTTCCTAGACAAGTATTTTCCTGAAGACATTCGCAATAGGAAGGAAATGGAATTTATCAAGTTAGAACAAGGTAATATGTCAGCGGCAGAGTATGCCGCTAAGTTTAAGGAGTTGTCAAGGTACTATCGACTCTATGTAGGAGAAGCAGGAGAAAAGTCTAAGTGCATCAAGTTTGAAATGGGACTCAGACCAGAGATAAAGAAGCAGGTTGGAATGCAAGAGATCCGTGGCTTCCCTACCCTAGTGAATAAGAGTAGGATCTATGATGAGGATAGTCGTGCTGAAAAGGCACATTATCGAAACACTGGAACCATGAAGGACAAGAGGCCTATGCATCATAATAGGGGAAAACCTTACTCTTTCCCTCCTAGTAAATTTGAAAGTCGTTCGAATTATCACCTACACGGTTCTCCAGCTGGAAGAGGAAATGGTAATGGTAATGGAAAAGGAAATGAAAACAGTTATAGTTATGGGGGTGGTAGAGGAAACCCGAACGAAAGAGGAGTTAGTTATGTGAATAGCAACAACAAGAGTCAATTCTCGAGCAACAACAGTAGTAACAACAGTGATCCAACTACTCCTATTCGATATCACAAGTGTGGTAAGCAAGGTCATATGGCATTTGAGTGCAGAGATGCTGCAGTTACTTGTTTTAATTGTCAACAACAGGGCCACATCAGCACCACATGCCCTTATCCAAAGAAGACTCCCCAATCTGGAAACCAGAGTTCCCAAGCCAGCCGACCTATATCTAATGGAAGAGTCTTTGCCCTCAGTGGTGCAGGAGTGTCTGAGAAAGACAACTTGATCCAAGGTACGTGTCTCATAAGTGATACTCCTTTGTTTGTGCTATTTGATTGTGGTGCTACTCATTCCTTTGTGTCCCTTGATTGTGTTAGACGTTTAGGACTACCTGTGTCTCGTTTACAGTATGATTTGATTGTGAATACCCTAACTAGTGACTCTGTTGACACCTCTAGTGTTTGTCATAATATTTCTATCCATTTGTGTGGAAAGGACTTCTGAGTTGATTTAGTATGTTTACCTTTACGTCTAGTTGATGTGATCCTCGGTATGGATTGGTTATCTGCTAACCGAGTCCGCGTAGATTTTTTTAGTAAAACTATTGAGTTCATGGAACCAGAAGAGAGAGAGAAGCCTATCAATATATCCGCCAACCTAGTGACGACACTCTTGAAAAAGATGCCCAGTTATACATGAGCTTAAGAAACGATTGACCTCTGCACCGATCTTGGTGTTACCTAACCTGAGCGAACCCTTTGTAGTATATTGTGACGCGTGTGGCTCAGGATTAGGTGGAGTGCTTATGCAGGATGGAAAAGTCGTAGCGTATGCTTCTAAGCAACTAAAGATTCATGAGAGGAACTACCATACCCACGACTCAGAACTAGCAGCAGTTGTCTTTGTACTTAAGATGTGGAGACACTATTTGTACGGATCTAGATTTGAGGTTTTTAGTGATCATAAGGGCCTTAGGTACCTTTTTGACCAGAAGGAATTGAATATGAGGCAACGTAGATGGATGGAATTTCTTAAGGATTTTGATTTTGAACTTAACTATCACCCTGGAAAGGCCAATGTAGTGGTCGATGCTTTGAGTAGGAAGAATTTGAGTGTGTCCGCTTTAATGGTTAAGCATAGCAAGTTGCTGGAACAGTTTACAGACCTTAGCTTAGTTTGTGAATTGACACCAGAAAGTATTAAATTGGAAAGGTTAAAGGTGACTAGTGGATTATTAGAAGAGATTGAAAAGAGTCAGAAGTTGGACTTATACCTTTTGGATAAGTTACAGCTGATTGACCAGGGGAGAGAACCTGATTTTAAAATGGGTGTGGATGGAATTTTGAGATTTAAGGATAGAATTTTTATACCCGATGTAAAGGAGTTAAGAAAGATAATCTTAGAGGAAGGACATAGGAGTTGTTTAAGTATTCACCCTAGAGCCACAAAGATGTATAAGGACCTCAAGAAGATATTTTGGTGGCCTAGGATGAAAAAAGATGTTGCTGAGTTTGTATATGCTTGTTTGACCTGTCAAAAGTCTAAGGTAGAACACCAAAAACTGTTAGGCTTGATGCAACCTTTGAGTATTCCTGAATGGAAGTGGGATAGGATCTCTATGGACTTTGTTGTAGGTTTACCTCGAACTCAAAAAAAGTATGACAGTATTTGGGTTATTGTGGATAAATTAACCAAATCTGCTCATTTCATTCTGATAAACATAACTTATTCTATGGAAAAGTTAGCTGAATTATACATGTTAAGTTGTATGGAATCCCATCAAGTATAGTGTCAGATAGAGACCCTAGATTTACCTCTAAATTTTGGCAAGGTTTACAAAGCGCTTTGGGTACAAACCTTAGGATGAGTTCAACCTATCACCCACAAACAGATGGTCAAACTGAAAAAACCAATCAATCCCTGGAAGACTTATTGAGAGCTTGTGTGTTGGAACAAAGTGGAAGTTGGGATAGTTTTTTGCCACTTATAGAGTTTACCTATAACAATAGTTTCCACTCTAGCATTGGAATGACCCCTTTTGAGGCGTTGTATGGAAGGAGGTCTAGAACCCCTCTGTGCTGGTTTGAGACAGGCGATAACCTTGTGTTAGGACCCGAGATTGTCCAACAGACTACTAAAAAAGTAAAAATGATTCAAGAAAAGATGAGAGCGTCTCAGAGTAGGCAAAAGAGTTACCATGATAAAAGAAGGAAATACCTCGAGTTTCAAGAAGGTGATCATGTGTTTTTGAGAGTTACTCTAACAATTGGGGTTGGCCGGGCGTTAGAAATGCGAAAGCTTACTCCTCGGTTTATAGGACCCTACCAAATTCTTAATCGTGTCGGTAACGTAGCATATGAGATAGCGTTGCCTCTGTCTCTTTCTAATCTTATAGTTTCTTTCATGTGTCTCAACTTTGCAAGTACATTTTCGATCCTTCACATATAATCGAGTCAGACAAAGTCCAAATAAAAGAGAATCTAACTTTTGAGACCTTACCGCTACAGATTGAGGACCAAAAAGTCAAGGAATTAAGGGGTAAGACAATTTCATTGGTTAAGGTTTTCCGAGGAGGTGCTGTTGGCGAAACTGCTATGTGGGAAGTCGAAAGTCAAGTGCGTGATTCGTATCCAGAATTGTTTTCCTCAGGTAAATTTCGAGGACGAATTTTTTTTTTTACAGGGGGAGAAATGTAACACCCCTATTTCTTATTATTATATTTTAATTATAAAATATAATGCACAACTATTATTATCCGTATGTTAACATGTGCGATAATTTCCTTCGTGTTTGTCCTATGTGTTCGCCCTAATGATTTACTTAAATTATTAATATTAATAATATTCAATTTGTTTTAATATATATATATATATATATATATATATATATATATATATATATATATATAAAGAAAATAAGAAGTAAACGTGTGTGTTGCTACATTAGTCTATTAACTTAAGTATTGGTAGAATGAGTTTATGATTGTAATAATAATAATAATAATAATAATAATAATAATAATAATAATAATAATAATAATAATTTTAATAATAATAATAAGGGTCATGGGTTAAGTGTATAGGTATGATAATAAGCCTAATAATATACCTAATATTACTAGTACGTATAGATAGGTATATAAGTGAATGAAGGAGGCTGTTGTGCATCTCGTTTCTCTGTTTCCCTGTTCTATTATGAAGAAAAAAAATTGCATTGACTACTGCCCTGTTGCATCCAGCCGCAACTCTTAATACCAAAATCATACATTGATTTCAAAGACTAAGCTGTTAGAGATAGTGATTGGCGAAGACGCAACACATTACATCAACGGACCAGCTTCGTTGAGAAAAATCTTCAGCCAAGGTAAGGGGTGATGAGGTTCGATATTATGAGTATAAAATGACATGAGATGAACGGGAATACTGAAATTCCCAGATATTCATCCAGGGCTTACTACGTATGGTCGAGCACTATTGAGTGATGATAATTAATTAATAATATATGAATGGTAATAGTGAGGACTAAAATATATTTTAGCAACCTATAGAATTGCTGTGAATTTATGTATATCAAGATTGCATGCTGTCTAGTTTTCTGAACCTTATGATGATTGTTATTGTATGAATGATATGTACTTGACTGTTCTTCTAACTTGATTGAAATTATGATATTACTTGAATGTGCCACCTGTTTGATTTCTTATTATGTGATTGGACTGTGTATTGTGAGTAGTGTAAACCAAATATTGGGGCTTTATTGTGATTGACTAATATATATATATATATATATACATATAATGATGAATATTGTTAAGTACAACTGAAAATTATTGAGTTATGATAATCCAGTAATTATGAGATAGATGTTGTAATTTTGGAGTGAGGATTATTTTGTCATCATATAGGGATGGTTTGACAAACCTAGTGATTCGGGGAAGTACAACTGAATGAGCCTGATCGTGGAGGGCTACAATCGAACCGTAAGGTAAGATTGATAGACCTTGGGGGTATATCTAGTTGGGAATTCCTAAGTGGATTAGTGGGTTATTCCCTAAGGCCGGAGCTACCGTGAAAAACAAGAGTACCCCGACCGTCGCGTATATGTGTCTCGAGTTGAGTTAAGGGGATCTATGTGGACTTGACCATTCATGAATTGTCCGTCCACTCTTGTAGTGGCATAGTATCAGGCCTCCTAACCAAGTACTTCAAAGTAGAATGTTACCAAGTGAGGAAGAAGTATAGAGTATAGGACATGCATAACATTTTCTCCCTGTGACTGTTTTATTGTGATTGAATTAAATTAACCTTTGATATTATGTTATGGAATGTTTCTCAGATTTGTGTTAAGTTGATTACTTACGTGTTCTTCTCGTTTACATTGTACTGTTACATAATTTCGATACTCACCCCTCGTTGTTTGTGATGGACACAGAGGAGCTGCAAGCTGCAGGTGAAGATTAATACTCTCAGAGTGTAGGAAGCCATCTCATCTTGAAGACTTTTATCATCTTCCTTCTGTTAATTTCATATTTGAACGTATTTTATTTTGGGAAATTTTGCTCTGATAGTGACATCGGGTTGGGACTACATTTATAATTATCAGTAACTTATGTACGTGTGCTTCGAAAAGAATTTAATTTGATCACTGTTATAACTTTCGAATTGTTAAGCTAATGGAAACTTTGGATTATATGACTTGTCCATGATTAAGTGATATTTTTGCCTTAAAGAAATCGTTTGAAAGTTTTATTTATTTATTTTATATTTTATTATTTTTAAATTAAAATTTGAAGAAAAAAAAATTAAAATAAATTTGAGATTTAGAGTGTCACAATTGGCAACATCAACTGATGGATCACTCTCCTCCATTTCTTCACTACCTTCATTGAATTGATTTTGAATATCATCGTTATGAGACGACGGAGAACCACCTTCTCCACCATCACTTCCTTTCTCATCTACACAGGTTCTTCCATTGCACTTGCACATGCATCTACGACAGTAAAATCTTCTTTCTCCACTGAGCTCGCCATTTTCACTTGATTTTTGTGTTGGGCACTTCCTTCCATCACAACTATACTTTCCTTCTGCCACATGTCCCCTGATCTTGCTCCTTCTTGATGTATCAACATCCACCATCCATTCACTCTAGCTTGTCATTTGATTAGAACAACTAGTATCAGGAAACCAGACTTGGGACGAAGAACGATTTTTGAACACACCCAAGAACGTTCTTCGTTTGAACACACCCAAGAACATTATTTGTTTATGGTAGCCATCAACAAGACTATATCTGAATATGAGTCATCAGCTGCCATCTGAGCTTCATCATCCTTTCTTTGTTCCTTCTTGGATCTACACTCATTAGCAAAGTGACCCCACTTTTGACAAAATTGTAACATTGAATCCATTTCTTGTTAAACTTCTTCTTGCCATTTGATTTCTTGTTGTTATTGTCACTGCTGTGTTGATTTCTTGAATTTCCAGCCCCTTCATCATAATCATGCTTCTTGTTGACTTGAGCCTGCAATGCCTGTACTTGAGTTGTTGCTGCACACCTTTCTCTTACTCTCAATTCATGAGCTTTTAGGGAACCTTGCAAGTCTTCTACTTTCAATGTTCCAAGATCCTTTGACTCCTCTACGGCCACCACTATGTGATCATATCTTTGTGTCAATGTTCTCAAAATATTTTCAATAATCACCACTTCAGTTATTGATTCACCATTAGTTCTCATCTGATTAACAATTGCCTACACACGATTGAAATAATCAATCGCACTTTCATCCTCCTCCATCTGCAAGAATTCATATTGCCTTCTCACCATTTGAAGTTTCACTTTCTTGGTTTTTTCACCACCCGTGTAATACTTCACAAAGATATCCCATGCCTCTTTTGATGTAGATACCTTTGAGATCATTTCAAAATTGTTTGCATCCACACTTTGCTGAATGTAAAACAATGCCTTGCAATCCCTTTTCTTGCAATCTTTGAAAATGGCTTGTTGCCTTTCTATAGGATTCACCCAAGCTATTCATAGCCTTCTTGAACAATCTCAAACACTTCTTGAGCTCCCAACAATGACCTCATTGATGCAGACCACCTCTCTCAATTCTTCCCGTCCAGAACTGGAAAATTCGATGGAAATCCTCCTCCATTCACGGTTTCTTTCTTTCTCTCACACTTGTGTTTCCCAATTTGAAATCCCCTCACACTTTCACTCGTGTTTCCCAAGATTAGAACTTGGCTCTGATACCAATTGTTGGAACAAATTGTATAACAAAGAGGAATTGAAATTGAGAAGAAGAGAGTAAAACAGAATGTTCTGAAAAACGGAGAATGATTATTAATCTGGACACACTCTAACCAATAATATTCTTGGTTTACAAATTTATAGAAAAAACAGTTTGTATAGCTGCACTTCAACTAACTAACTACATTTCTTAACAACCTCTAAACTATCCTAACTGAATTACAAACACAATTAATCATTTTAGAATTAACTACATCCAACAATATCAAGGGACTAATTCTACTCCTAATGGTGAATTTGGTGATGTGAAGATGATTCATAAAGGTGTGTTAAAGTGTTTTAGTCTTGGAGGGGTTAATTTAGAGATGTCTAATGTACCCAATTTAACTCTCATGGATGTGAAACATGATTTAGACATTCATTTGAATTTAATTTAATTGACTAAGCTATGTGATAAAGGTTGTGACAACCACATGGAAACTCACAATTGCTTCTAGGACCATTGTTAGACGTAAGGAATGTTGTACCCTTTATATGGAACATATAAAAATATTTGAAGATGTTCATGTAGTTGAACTAGCTAAAAAAGTTGAGTTATGACACATGAGTGAGAAAGACATGATTGAACCAACCTAGAAGAATATGTTTCTTGACATGAGAAATCCAAACTTGAAAAAATGTGATAATTGTTTTGCTAAAAAAAGAACATCTTTTACGAGTCACGCACCTAGAAGACAAAAAATTGTTGATTTGGTGCATTCTCATCTATTTCGCCTTATTAAGACAAGAACACTTAGGGGCAGTTGATATGTTCAAGCTTTATTGAGGACCATTCAAGAAAGACTTGAGTTTACACCTTAAAGAGTAAAGATTTTATTTTGAGTGTGTCAAGTGTAACGCTCCGAATTGTGAATCCAAAACATTATTTAAAATACTTATTGCTTAGAAAAATTTATGACAAATTTTTTTTAAGTAAGAATACCTAAACATTTATTCATTTAAATAATTAGTAACAACCACGTTTAGTTAATATTATTAAAAAAATGTTTATTCTGAAGCTAAAACAAAGTAAAAGCAATTGTTCCTAACGGAAGGGAACTCACTTTTGTATTTCTAGTGCATCTTAAAAGTTAGGGAAGATTAAGAATAAACTTAGAAATATCGCGACAATTCTATTATTACAAAATTGTCTTAAAAAAACCTATTTTTATCCCACTTTCGCCGTACATCAATACTCATCAACTATTCTTGAATCTTCTCGAATTCATTAGTACCTAAAATGTTGTCGTAAGAGTCATTTTTTTCTTCTTCATCATTCACATCAAACCAAAGCTAAACATATGGAAAAATGACACAAAACATATAAATGTAAAACTTTCAATTTAAAAGAAAAAGAATGCAAACCGGTAAATCGTATAGCACAAAGATATGCACTTATGTGTAATGCACGCTTCTAAAACTATATGCAAACCAGTAAATCGTATAACACGAACATATGCACTTATGTGTAATGCATGCTTTTAAAACTATATGATCCGAATATAAACCTGTCACTAAGGCAATTTCCACACAAAAAATGACATTATCAAAAAGCTATATTCCCACACAAGTCACTAAGAATCATGTCATTTGCATTCAAAAAGTTACTTTTTAAAATCATCATCTTATTCACATATCACAACGATCATACACCAAACATCCTTATCATGAGAATCATATATTCACAGACAAATAATCATAAAAATTATAACTTTTACCATATACACATAAAAATCGGAACTTGATTTCATATACACCACAAAAATTAAAACTTTAACATATATAACAAGAAAATTCCAAATCCAACTCATATATATCATCAAAGTTAAAACTTTATCACATATAACATAAAAATTTAAACTTTATTTCATATTCATCATAGAAATTAAAACTTTATCACATATAACATAAAAGTTCATACTTTACTTCATATTCATCATAAAATTTTTATGACATATAACATAAAAATTCAAACTTCATTTCATGTTCATCATAAAAATTAAAATTTTACCACATATAACACAAAAATTCATATTTTACTTCATATTCATCATAAAAATTAAAACTTTATCACATATAACATAAAAATCCAAATTTTATTTCATATTCATCATAAAAATAAAAACTTTATCACATATAGCATAAAAATTCATACTTTACTTCTTAAAAGTCGTATATTACATATCAAACCTAACGTAAAAGATTGAGTATTATTATTTTAATCTATTAGTCTATATTTATTTCTTTTAAAAGACAAGCAATCACAAATATTAATTTCATATCATCCAACCAATGGTCTAACTATAATTTGTGTGAAAAAAGCCCATACCTTGATTGTTTTTTTTCCTACCACAAAGCTATGAAATTTTGATGTGCGGAAAGAGGAAGTGTGATAGTGATGGTGGCCAGAGTTTCGGTATTCCTTTCTATTTATAGAATCTTGTCTGTAAAGGGTTTGTGAGTTAGGTTTTTGTTTTGTTTTTCTATTTATTATTACTGAATATGGAAAAATTGTGGACTTTAGGGAAAATTTAAAGTGGAGATTTTTTGGTAGATAGTGTTGGGCCTGAATGAAGAATAGGAGAGAAAATATCAATGTTTTTTTGTTAACCTTGATCATAAAAAAGCCAAGCCACAAACCCCTAGCCTAAATTTCTAATGAGTTGGGTCGCACCAAGCCACAAACCCTTAGCCCAAATTCTTCTTGTACTAAAGATAAAAGAAAAAAAAACCATCTACATATTATATATATATATATATATATATATATATATATAACTCCTCCATTGATTAATTAATTCTTACTAATAATTTTATCAACTACAATAAATCGAGCAAGACAAATAATTATCACACATAAATTAATATTGAAGAAAATATTTATAGGTCCTAATAATAATAATAATAATAATAATAATAATAATAATAATAATAATAATAATAATAATAATAATAATAATAATAATAATAATATATTTAGAGGGTGTTACATCAAACAAATTAAGATCTCAATTGAGCGTGAAATTGGAAAGAACTTGGAGTGCATAGGCACAAATAAGGAAGGTGAATACTTGAGACCATTTGGAATTTTTTATAGAGAAAATGATTAAACATTAGAGTCTTGAGTTGAACGACGTTGGTGAGAGAATGAACAAAATAGTGGTAAAAAGATTTAGATGGTTGTTGTCATAAGCAAAACTTCCACATTTGTTTTGGGGGAGAAGCATTGGGCACAACTATGCATGTCATAAATATTCACCATGTGTGTGCGCTATGTGCACTTGAAATTATTTGATCAGGTAAGAATATTTATTATGATCATCTGCGTATTTTCATATGTAAAGCATTTGTGCACATACCTGAAGATGGGATTTCAAAAGTGGATGTAAAAAGCAAGAAGTATGTTTATATTAGCTATGCTCTAGATGGAGTTGAGTACATATTTTATGATTGTGTTAAGAAGAAAATTATTAGAAGGTTTGATGCTAAGTTCATAGAAGACCACCAAGTTGAAAGATACTGATATGGAAAATATTTTAGTTTATGAATATTGTAGTACATATGTTTCCTTTAAGTCTAGACATGAATCAGAAATAGTTAAGGTTTAAGATTAGCCAAATAGAATTAATTGTGATGATCTAATCCATGATTAAAATTATAAAATTGTCACGATGAATTGATCCTATCAAATGTTGAACCTGTTGCTGATAACTCTTAGAAATGAGAATTATTAGCCACTATTTTGCTTGAATTTGTAAGTTCTTTAATATAAGTTTAGGTAAATATTAGGGTTACTTGAAGTAATTAGTTGTTTTTTGTAGTAAAAATAGTATTTTAAGGTTTTTAGAAGGAATTATACATGTTTTGTTGATTGTGTGCATGTACAATTAGTTGGAGCCAGATTGAGTAAGATGCTGCAACAGTCCCTGTGTGGAGCCATTTTCTACATTTGTGAAGAATTTCTTGTAGAAAGGGACACCTCATTATTCTAGGACAAGAATATAGAATATTCCATTAGGTTAAATCATTTGAGAAACTAGAAATAGTGAAAACCATGCTGAAAATATTGAAAAACATTCTATTTCTATCTCACCCACTATTGTTATAGCATTGTCATCGCATGTCATATTTAGAATATTATCTTTTGATCAACTAATTTCACCAACTACTTTTAAAATATTTGAAACTACTCTTAAGTCTTTTTAATAAGTATTTCCGCCGTACAAAACCTTTATTTTAACCTCATTTTACAAACAAAAAATGTTAACTTTTTTTGTATAAAAAAAAGCTTTGTTTTTAGTACATCTTGGTAAATAAGTTAAACACTACAATCCTGGTAGAAACGATCCTTCTTATTATTTGTTTAAGACTAAGGATACTTGATCACCTATTTTTAAACAAATTGTTGCATAGAGAAAATCCACCAAAGAAAGAAAACTTTTATTAATTAAAGGTATTTTGCTGAAATTGTTGTTGGATCACCTCTATTGGGTGTTGAGTTTTTGAAAAAGTTCTAATTAAGAGAACAAGGTTGAGACCAACATTTTGCCCTACTTGAGTCATGAGGGGGAGGTTTGTGTGTCCCTTTTCAAGTGGGAGGTCACGCCAATTTTCTCATTGACAAGAATTTTTCTAACACGTATATTGATTTTGTGACTTATATGCTATTCGTTAGAAATTGTTTTGCGACTATTCTACAAATATTGTGATTTTTGTGACTTATATTGATGTTTTGTGATTTATTATCGAAATGTTTTGTTTGTTACACACCCTAATAAACGGCCTTATGAATGTATCTCAAAAAATGAGAATGAGTTTGATGATTGTATACGTAAGATTAGATTGAACATCTTTGATGCCACAGTAGCTTATAATTATTTATATGTTTGTGAGTGGTAGATGTAGAAAGAATGTATACATATGATTGATGTGCAAAAGAAAGAATGCAAATCTCTAAAGAAGTAACACATCAATTCATAGTTACAATTGAATTGTAAGAGATATCACAAGTGTAATGGGGGCGACTATTTCACGGACTAAAAAATTATTCTAGGGAATAACTTATTTGAGAAAATAAGCATGTGTATTTGATTCTTAAAAAAAAGTGTTCTAGCACACAATTTAACGTTCTTAAGAAAATTGGTAGTTGTAAGATTTTTTATTTATTTATAAATTTATATAATTTTTTTATGACAATGTACATTTTCTACCTTCTCATTTGGGAGCAGAGATCCAACAAGTTGAAATGTTCTCGATTGTAAGTGACAATGTTTAGATTTATTAACTTGAGTAAAAAAATGTTTAGAGTTATTGATGTGATTTATATTTTTTATAACTCGGAGTTTGCAATGATAACCTAGAGCTTTCATTCTATCAATAGAATGAAAAGTTATGTCTTGCATTTTTTAAAATCGAGCATCTATTTTTATGCACGCCAGGTGCTTGATGATTTGAAAATCAACTTTACATGCTAAAAATCATGTGATATGTGGCTATCTCAATCAAGGTCTAGTTTAAGAAATCATGTTAAATTTCATATAATTAATATTTTATACTTCAAATATTTTTACCGAAGCATGTTTAATGAGTTATCAAATTTCAATGCTACAAACAATTCAATTAATTTGACATATACATTTCATTACGCGGGTTAAGCTATTGAATCAAGTTATTGAACATAGTTTGATGCTTTTGTCAAGGTTGGCAACTACAATTGTGACTTAATACCGTAGATTTTGAAATCTCTGTAATAGTATTGCAATTGCAATTTATGACGCATCAACTATATTTTTTTTTCCACAAGTTTGCGGCGTAAGTGTAATTGCAACTGTGCTGCAACTACAATTGAAAACCGTGTTTGTAAAGTTCTTAGATTTGTAATATTTGTAAAAAGATTAGTATGTCTGAAAGATATATAGAGATGGCAAAATAGGTTGAAACCATTAAGCCGACCTGTTTAGCCTGTCATTTTAGGTGGTTTGGGCCGAAGATTCGAACTTGACTACTAACATTGGTCTATCATGTTTAACTCGCAGAAAAAAACTTAGCGATTAAGGGGTGGCCAAATTAAAAAAAGAAAACTACTATTCTTTATTTATTTTGTTATCAATTTATTTGTTTTTGTGTTTTGTATAAACTCAATCAAACTAAAGGCTAAAATTGACTCATTAATTAACCAAATCTAAAGTAAAAAAAAGACTAAGGTATTGGAGTTTTGTTTCTAGTTTCTACTCTCTTTTTTTACTCAAACGCAATACACCCACTCCACTATCCTACTCCTGCTATCTATGCACGCGTCGCTCTTATGATGTTTAAGACTTATCTTTGTTCTGATGGTGGCTTTGTTTTGACCTTTCTTGATAGTTGATGATTGTATTTATTATTTTGGCTTAATTGTAGATTTAGTCCCTCTATTTTTATAAATTCACATAATCGATCCTTCTATTTTAAAATCTAACAATTTTGTTTCCTCGTTATGATTTTTTTGCCAGAAAATAGAGATGTGACATATGATATAATGATATAGAATGATTAACACTCATAAAATGGCATTAAAACCTTCTAAAAACTTAACTTTCATCTTCATAATTTTTTTCATTTTTGTAATTTAATTAATAACATGTGAATAATTAATGTATATAGGTAATTATATATTATGACATCATATGCCACATCATAAAATATATTAAATTGTCATTTTTTAGTTTAAAAATCTGAATGAAAAATTATAACTATCGATTTTAAAATAAAAGGTTCAATTCGATAAATTGATAAAAATAGAGAAATTAGAATTAGAATTAAACTTCTTACTTTTGTTCAATATTAAAATAAACAAAACAAAAAAATTTAGAGGGACCTACCTGCAAATCTCCGGCACGCTATGTAGGATATATATCATCGAATATTCTTGAAATTACATATTCATACCAATCTTCTTGTATAGTCCTTTCTATCTATCATATGCTAACAATAATTTCTATATTAGCATAGAATAGTATTACAAAAAGTTGTTCTCATAATGTTGATAAACAAAGTATAATTATAGTGCCTCTTTACTTCTTTCCAAAAACAATTATCATAAACTAATATAACTCACCCGATCACACTAACAATAACCCTTTTCTAAACAATTATCTGGACAACTTGGCTCTTCATTACTAGTTTGAATTTCAGAATTATTGCCTTTTTTTAGATTTGTTCCAACGCTTATAATATTAATCAATTCATGAAACTTTGTAAAATCAGAAAGGTTGCTTTCGAAGAAGCTTTGAGAAATGGAGTTAAATAACGATAGAGGAAAATCATGTGCAATTTTTATGAGATAAAAGATTGAAATGGAAAAAATAGATAAGTGTAAATTGTGTGTGTAGAGGGGTTCAATTGAATTTTTAATACATAACATTATTCTGGTATACTATCCATCAGACTATAAGAGGATTCAATGCAGATGATTTATTCTGGTTTATTTCCTATTCGATAGTTACGTCTAATACTTTCAACTGAAAGATTTTTCTACTAAATTGATAAAATGATCAATAAACATTAGTGTATATATCTATCAACTAATTATACTCCAGTCTTCTCAAAATCCTAACTAAATCCCTTCAAACACTATGAGAAACACGTCAGTCAATCGTTACTGAAAAAAGTTACAATTAGTGTGTAATAACACAAGAAACATATAAATCTATGTGGGAGGATAATTGATTTAAGCTCAAATACAATTAAATAACTTTTACTTTAAAGAATACAAAGTTTTAGCTTGTTTGGTGACCCTCAAATATTTCTTCTTCTCTTCAATCGAAGGGTTTTACATACTTCAGATTTTTTATACTCCTATAAATGGTAATAGAAAAGATCTTTGAATAAGTTCTTTTTCTTTTATGCAGCAAGAGTCATCTTTTTTTTTTTTTTTCTGATGTAGATTGCTATTTTTAACCTAAAAAAAAATGTCAGTTAGATTTAAAATATAACCATTGAAAAAATCTACGGCTTCTAGCTTTTCAAAGGCGGTACTCTAGTCTCTTGTGGTAGTTGGTTAGTATTTTTTAACCAATTTAATTTTTATAATTTTCCTCTTTTTTTTATAATGACGAACGCATACGAGAGTGATCAACAATTTTTGATTTCTCATAAAATATTTAAAATAATAAGTCCAACTTCTTCCTAAATCTAATTTTTTTTAGTCTCCCCTGATTTTGTTTGAACTTTCATATAAATTATATATAATTAAATATATAAGAGTTATAATAAATTTTTTAATTTTATTTTATATTATATGGTGTGTGGGACTTGTTTATCTTGTGCAATTCTATATTATTCTCATGATCACTTAGGTATAGATAATGTGGATATCATGATCATTGAGTTAGGCAGAGGCATGCCTAACCTAATTTAGTTTAATAATCAACAAAACTCCTTGATGCTAAGCTTAAAAAAGCACACAACTTGAGCTAATAACATGTCAATCATTTGCTTTGTGAGGCTAGCTAAAGTGCGTTCGTTATCCAGATCGATTTCAATTCCTAACTTGTCTTGGTTCCTTTCATGCTGACACCACTAAGGCACCTTTTTTTTTTTTTTTAAATTCCAAAACTAATTTTTTTAATAAAATGGTTGCATATTAGATCTCATTTCACCCTTAACGCTACTAATAATATTAATTATTAACTATGATTTTTCAAAAGATATTATTGTAAAAAAATTAAAATTATACGATGAAGAGATATAAGACTAAAAAAGTGTTTATGTTTATAAATAAATGATGCCCCTCACCTTGTAAGAGAGTTTTATAAAAATAGCTTTACTGATTTAATTACTTAATTAGTTTTTATAAAGCTAAAGAGCAATAAAATAGTTTGATGCCTCATGGTAGACTTATTATAATTTTTTTTCGTAAAACACGCTACTAAATTTGACTTAGAGGTTCCTGTATCCTCTTGTAATTTGAAAAAAAAAAATTAAAAAAAAGTGTGAAATTATACGATTTTGTATCACTCCAAAATGAAATGACCGATCTCGTAGTTCATCGTGAGTCAAACCATAAACTTAAGATGATACTTGAATTTATCTATTACAACACCGATTATATTAATCAAGTCCAATAATATTAATATTCTACTCAAGTTTCGTAATAAAAAAATATCAAAAAGGGATACCTTATTCATGCAAGAAACTCAATAATGTGTGATGTAAGTGAATGTATGAAAAGTAAAATTTGAACTTGGCAATGCAATTAGGTTCACAAATATTTTATAAAGAATAAACACCCCACATTTAAATATAGTAAGATAAATAAATTTCAAACACAGATTTTAACATCATATACAGTATGAACATACAAATATGTTTTTTTTTAAATTAAAATTTTCTCTCTTTTTAAGTGATGATGATGAAAAAAAAATTAATTTAAAATATATTTTATTTGGTATATGATATTTATACTTAAATATCACATTTATAATTATAAATTAGTTTTACCGATGAGATTAATACAATCCAAAAATTAAGAGAGTTGGTATACTATAATTATTATAATTATGAGAAAATCTCTACAATTCACATCCGTAATCATACTACCCTTCTTAAATAGAGTTTGGCAATGATTTTGAGGATCATAGAAAGTGTGATGTCATGTCAAATAGATATGAGCATGTAGTATTTGTGTGTTGAGAAGCAACATTATGTTAAAAGACTCGTGGAAACCCTAAGTCTAACTATCAATTTATATGCATATAATTGCGTGGCGTCTTAATCCATGATTTATTATGATAGATCTATTTAAAGTACCACGCTTCCTAATCTTCTTCCAATAATGCTTAAAGTTGAGAGTGTACGGTTAGGAGACCCGATAAACTCATAGGTTTTGACAATTGAAGATTATAAGCATGCTATTGAAAATCTTCAAATATTTGCTACATTTTGTGATAGATCTTGTCTATGTGACCTTATGGACCGGCAGGGTCATTATTTAGAAGCTAACAGTCGATTGAAATACGAAGGCTCACATGCTTTGTTTAGCCCAAAAGTGTTCACGTTTTCCTTGCTCATATTAGTACACTTTAATTTCTAGATTTACTTTTCTATTTTATGTCAATATGTTCTTTCATTTTTATTTTTTTAATTAAAAATAATTTATGTGACATATTTTAAATTACATAATATATGTTACGATGATGTAGAATAATTAATAATTATAAATTGCAATAAAATCATTTAAAAACTTATTTTTCAACTTCGTAAGTATTTATTTTTAGGATTTATAACATATGAATAATTAATGCATTTAAATGATTCTATATTATGAGATTGTATGTCACATCATTTAAAATATGTTACATCATTGTTTTTTTAATTCAAAAATTAGAATCATGAACCAAAACTGTCAAATTTTAAAATAGGGGGACCAATTTTATAAATTAGTAAAAAAAAAAAACCAAAAGTGTAGTTAAGTCAAACGTAAATAAAGTAAATAATATGAGTAAACTACCATTTTAGTCCATTAAAGTAAAGAATGTTGTCATTTTGATCATTGATTTGACTAAAATTCAAATTATTCATCGAATAATCAAAATGTCAATCAATTTAGTACATGATGTTATAACAATCATGAATTACTTTGACAGTAAATTATACTCTTAGGAACTAAAATAGTGGTTTACCCTAAATAATACATAATGTAATTTTGCTTTAGAATACAAAATAAGTAATATTAGAAATCACAATTAATTTAGTCATTGTTACTCAAAATTGTAGAATAACTATCAATTTTATATGTTTAGGTGTGAGTGTAGTATACTTCACAATTTGAAAGATTAGGTGCAGTATACACACATTTTAAATAATTGTATGATTATTATTATGAACTGTTGAAATCTAATTTTAAATGGGTTGTAAAGTTAAGTGTGCAACCTTAACAAGAACGGGATAAAAATATAAAGAATTATTATGAATGTCATTTATTTGGATGAGTTTATATATGTTTCAAAGCGTGCGAGAAGAGTTTTTTCAAGTGTAAGCCTATTATTGTGTTAAATTGATATATGTTTTGAAAGATTATTTTAATGGATACATATTAGCAATTGTTAAAAGAGATTTCAATGGCCAAATGTTGTTATAATGTTTGTGTATGATTGTGATAAGGACTAAACTACATCAATCATAAAAGATTAGTGACGAAAATTAATCAAAAAGAATATATAACCAAAATGAATATTAGACAAAAGATAAGACTAAAATTATATTTAATACTATTATTTTTATTTATAAAAAAAAATTGACAATAAATGTGAAATAATAAATTTGACAATTTTTTTACTCAAAATTTGACAATTACTTAAACATTTTATTTATGTAAGTGAATATATAGATTTTTAATTAAATACTTCCCGAAGTCTTTTATATTTCATAAAATTGAAGACCTAAGTATTCAAAAACATAAATTTTGTAAAATATAAAAGATTTTGAGATGTATTTTGACAAGAATTTTTTTAATGGTATATGGATTTTTTTACTAGCTAACAAGTGAATATATAGATAGACACTAGATTCTTGTATATTTTAATTGAATAATGATAAAAATATTAAATTGTTAATATTTTTCATTATTTGTAGTAGGTTTCTAAACAACACTAAAAAAAGCTAAAATTAAAGAAGAAAAACATAAAATTCATCATTAAATTTTGTTTCTGATCAAGAAATTGGAGAGATTTTATTTATTTATTTTTACTAATTTGCGTTGTTAATTTATTTTCTCTATTTGTAAAATATAATTTATATATTAAAATATTTT
>JBBPBO010001984.1:55784553-55831348 GCA_037974295.1 Cicer cuneatum
TTATTTTCACTGTTATTAATAATACTTCCTCCGTTTTAACATAAATATCACTTGAGTAAAAAAAATTGTCTTAAAATAAATATTGTTCTATGTACTTTTAATATAATTATATTTTTTTTAAATCACTCTTTAATTATTATTTTGTATACAATTTCTAAAATATTATTGTAATTTGTATTAATGATAGTAGAACACACACCAATATTAAAGAAAGCTAATTTGATAAAATAATTTATTTATTTATTTTAATTATTATATTTATTAATATGTGTATAAAAATCTTAAATGAAATTTATTGTGAAACAGTTCTTCTTTTCCTATTTTGTTTAAAAAATAAGTTGAATGACTACTATATGTATAAAAAGATTTTCCACGTTTCTTACATCGTGTTTGATAGTGTCAAAATATTTGTTGAACTTGAGATACAATTGAATGATTATCTATTTTTTAGTTTTTTTGGTTAAATTTGTTGCTTATGAGTATTAAACCAACAAACACTCAAATGTTTAAATTTTACAGCTAATAAAAAATTAATATTATATATACTACATATATATTATACTCAATCAAAAATTTATTTTCCTATAAAGAAAGTATGTATACTTGAGTAAAAAAATAAACAAGGCTTTGATACTTACGTATTTTATTTTTTCTATTTAGATAATTTAAAACATTTACAAAATTATCTTTTAAACGAGTGAAAAAAGATAATAAATTTTTAAAAAATTTTAAAAGGTAATTTTGTAAATATTTTAAAAGATAAAAGATTTCAACAAGAAAGAAAAAAAAATCTAAATATTATATGTAAATAAAATACTTAAATGACATGTAGTATAATTTGCTTGTTCTAAAATATATGAATTTTTTTAAATGTAAATAAAAATATAGTAATTTTATTAAATAATTATGTGTTTATGTCGGCATGTTGATCTTAATTTGTGTAAAAGACTCATAATAAGAAGATAAGTAACAACACTCTACAGTATAATATAGAGCCCTCAAAATAAGTTAACTTGAACTGACTCAAAAACATAACGTTTGAGTTTTAAAATTCAAATTTGAATATTAATAGGGCTTTTTAGCTAGGCCATAAAAAAAACCTACCATAATGTACTAGTTTGATTGGGCTTAAGATTATGAATGACAATGGATAGGGTAGTATAGTACCCATCTTTGTGCCCGCAGTTTAAAAAAATATTCGTGCCTGTGCCCGTATCTTCGTGGGTATCAACTTTAATATCCGTACTCTTGCCCTTTGGGTACTTAAGTGCCCGTACCCATACCCATTACCTGCACTTTAACAAAAATATATCGATAAATAATAGCAATTGTTGTGATTAAATTTAAAAAATTGGTATGAGTAGAGCATATGTAAATTTGTATGGACAGAACATCATGTAGCTTGATATCCGTATAGAGACTAAAATTTATTTATTTATTCAATTTTTTTAATTATTAAAATTGCATTTTTTTTATTAAGGGCTCAATTTTTAAGATTAGAACAGAACCTCCAAAATCTATTACTAGCATATTTTCGTGATGATTTATTTATATATTTATTTTTTAGAAGGATCCGGAATACCTAAATTTATTGATTTGCTTGGAATAAAAAAAAGAGTTAGAGAGACATGAGATAATAGAGAGTGAGAGAGATAGTAGATAGAGATTGAGAGGAGATAAAGATGCATAACAGAGTAGAGAGACATATATGTATTTAGAAATATCATATATTTATAAAATATTTTTTCAAACAAACATGTTTTCTTGAAAATCATTTTTATGTCCTTTATGATAATTTTGTAGTTTAAAAAAAATCATTTTTATAAAATTATATACAAACAAGTTAAAAAACATTTGACAAAAATTTCGAAAAAATAATCTCTAAATTATTTAAAACAAAAATCATTTTTATTTAAGCTCAAATAAACATATCCAATAATAATAATAATAATAATAATAATAATAATAATAATAATAATAATAATAATAATATATAAGTCCGGGGTGGGTACTATAGTACCCATACCCGTTTAATTTTGCGGGTAATTATCCGTCCCCATACCCATTATGCGGATTTTTACCCTACCCATTGTGGGTTTTTTTTGCAAGTACCCACTGGGTATGAGTCTAATTGCATCCCTACTTAAGACTATGATAGAGGTGTGCAAAAATATAGGTAATTGGACCATATTGATAAATTGCATTGTATTGCACCACAAAAAACCAAACCATTTAAATGGTTCATGAATTGCACCACATATTTAAAACAATTCAGTTAACCAAACTTAAATCACAAACCACTTTAATAATTTTAAAATATTTTTAACTTCAATTAATTTTTTTTTCTTACAAAATACTGAAACATTTTTTTTCAAAAAAATAATTTAAATAATTTTTTCTTGAAAAAGAAAATCGAAAACATTTTTTTCGTGAAAAATTTTCGAATTTTTTTATCGAGATATTTTTTAGATCTATTTTTCTTGAAAAAAATTCTCAAAAAATTTTTCCAAAAGAATTTCGAAAATTTTTAATATCGGGAAATTTTTTTGATATATTTTTTCTCGAAAAAGAATCAAAAAATTTTTTCTCAACAAAATCGATATTTTTTTATCAAAAGAATTTCAAATTTCTGAATAACTAGTTGTAAAACGATTTTAACTAAAAATTTATTCAAAATATTAAACTGGTTTAGAACTGCATTGCACTTAATTTAAAAGTGGTTTTCAAAAACTGAACCAAACCATTAATGTAGTCCAATGCGGTTCAGTTTTTGCACTATGAACACCCCTAAGACTATCCACGTATCTGCATGACTTGAAAAAAATAGTATATATACATTATTATGAAAGAAAATATGTATAATATTTACATACAACAAGAAATAAGATATGTAAAATATTAACAACTTTTATATTATATTTAAATTAATGTGAATAGTATTTAAAAATGTTAGAATATATAAAAATTTAAATAATTAAAAAAAAATAAAAATTAAAGTACTTAATTAAACTATGGGCTAGCCCAAAAGCCCGCTGTCCATTTTAGACCAGACTCAGGTAGAATATTTTAAGCTTATTTTCAAATAGAGCTTTTTAGTCCGATTCGGTAAAACTCATAGCCTATTAGGGACGGTCTTAAATTAGTTGGATATTCAGTTTTAACAGCTCTAATATAATATATTGCTAAAAGCTACGACAAAAATTTAAGAGACACAAAAATTAAATAAAAATATTATCTTTATATTTAAAAGTTGATTTAAATTTTAAATAATATTTTTCTTCTAAAAACATGATCAACTTAATTGTGTGATTCTCATGCAAGAAAATTATTTCTTCTTATATTACCTTCAGTCACTTTTCATTATCAATATTTGAAATCATCTCTTGGTAGTGTTTTGGCTAATCACAATTAGTGATCATCACATACTTATGTGGAGAATATCGCTTGGAAGGTTGATGTTCTCTTGTAGAACTTCTTACTATGAGTGACGTACATGGTTATCAATTGCATTCTCATTATTTACCTTATATCTCCTAGGTTTAGATGCAAAATCAATGTAACTTATAAAATTTGATTCATGTATCTCAATTTTATCAAAGTCTTCAAAAGTCTAGTCATTAAAAGACATTGTTTAGATTTGTTATCAAGCTTGGAACTCTCATATCTTGGAATGTGCATGAACAAAAGCCTTACATCCAAATACTTTTAAATGACCATAAAAGACATGTTGAAAGTGATACTCAATTAAGAAGACTTAGGATGGTTACTTACAAGCCAATCTAACTTGAGGCTGTTAGTTTTCAGTTAATAAGTTGTAACTACTTTTTGTACCAAACTTGTATATAAGTAGTTTGGCAGCAACTAGAAAAGAGAGTGAATTTTCCGTTTTGCACAAAAACAGAAAACTGAAAGAAAATAGAGCATTTTGTACATTGTAATCATTTTCATCTCATATAGTGATAATTCGAAGTCGGATCCAGTCCCCCAGATGTAGGAGTTTTATCTCTGAACTGGGTTAACAATTGTATGTGTTCATTTTAGAAAGATTCAATTCTGTTTAGATTAAAAGAAACAAAACCAAAAAACGGAGAACGATAAACAATCTCCGTTTTCAAAACTGACCAATCTTCGTTTTTAATTCAATCAATCTCCACTGTGAAACTCATTGATCTTTGGTTTTTTACAACAACTGGTATCAAAGCTCAGTTTCGATTCAGGAAGATGGCATCAACAAAGTATGTATTTGAGAAATTCGATGGAAAGAATGATTTTGGGTTATGGTGTCTCAAGATGAAAGCGTTGCTGGTTCATCAAGGTTTGGCAGAAGCACTGAGAGGAAAGAAGGAAAAGAAGGATATCATGAACAAGGCTCATAGTGCTTTAATCTTGAGTCTTGGAGACAAAGTTCTATGGGAAGTGTTAAAGGAAACCTCGGCAGCAGGTATTTGGCTTAAATTGGAATCTTTATACATGACTAAATCACTCGCGAACCGTTTATACTTAAAACAAAGGTTATATACTTTCAAGGTGCAACCCGGGAGGTCAATTGAAGATCATATGGATGAGTTTAATAAGATTGTGTTAAATCTTGAAAATATTGATGTAAAATTGGATGATGAAGATCAAGCCCCGTTGTTGATAAATTCATTACCTAGCTCTCTTGAAAATCTGTGTGATACACTTCTTTATGGTAGAGATTCTTTGTCATTAGAAGAAGTACAAGCTGCACTAATATCAAATGAATTAAAGAGGAAGTCAGATGGGAAAGAAGAAGGCAATCGTGAGAGGCTGTTTGTCAAGGCTAAAACAGGGAAGAAGAATAAAAAACAAAAGAATAAATTCAAGAATAAAGAAAAGGACAAGTCTAAAATGAGGTGTTTCATATGCAATAAAGAGGGACATTTCAAGAAAGAATGCCCATATTGGAAAGGAAAGAAAGGATCAAATAATGATGATGATTATGGAAATGCTTCAGTAGCCTTTGAAGGATATGAAAACACAGAAGTTCTTATGGAAAATTCAACTGAAATCATGGAGGATGATTTGGGTTCTTGACTCAGGGTGTTCATTTCAGATGACTTCAAACAGAGATTGGTTCATTAACTACAAAGAAATTGATGGAGGCAAAGTTATCATGGGTAACAAATCAGTTTGCAAGGTAGTTGGGATTGGCTCAATCAAGCTGAAGCTGGAAGATGGAACTATGAAGATTTTATCAAAAGTCATGCATGTTCTAGCGTTAAAAAGGAACTTAATATCTTTGGGAATGCTGGAAGAAGCTGGCTGTTCATACAAAGCAGAGAAAGGCACTCTAAAAGTCATAAGGGGATCATTGATAATCATGAAGGGAAAAAGAGATCATGGAATCTATCTTCTCAATGGTCAAGCAGTGACAGGAACAACAACAGTGGCAGTTCAAACATCAAGCAAAGCTAGCTTGTGGCATCAAAGGTTGGGACTTGTAAGTCTAAGGGGAATGCAAATTCTGGACAGACAAGGCATGCTAGGTGGGGACAAGATTGGTGATCTTGAATTTTGTGAGCATTGTGTGTATGGAAAGATGCATAAGGTCAAGTTATGTATAGGGAAACATTGCTTAAAAAAAATTATGGAATATGTTCACAGTGATCTATGGGGCCCTGCAAATATTGCTTCACATGGAGGTAACAAGTATTTCATTACATTTCTTGATGATTATAGTAGGGAGGTATGGATTTATTTGTTAAAAATTAAGGATGAAGCATTCAAAACCTTTAAAGATTGGAAATCTATGGTTGAAAACAAAACTGATAGGAGGATTAAGACCTTAAGGACAGACAATGGTCTTGAATTCTGTAGTGAGGAATTCAGTAGTTTTTGCAAAGCTCATGGTGTGAACAGACATAGGCCTGTGAGGCACACACCTCAACAAAATGGACTAACTGAAAGGATGAATAGAACCTTGCCTGAGATGCATTTTGTCTAATGTAGGAATGCCTGCACAGTTTTGGGGTGAAGTTGTCCATACATCTTGTTATTTGATAAATCTGAGTCCTTCAACTGAAATTGAACTAAAAACCTCTCAAGAAATATGGACTAGACATGCAGCAAAGTAAAATCATCTGAAGGTATTTGGACGTGCTGCATATTACCATGTAAATGAAGGGAAGTTAGTTCCTAGAGAAAAGAAAGGGTATTTTGTAGGATATCCAAGTGGTGTGAAAGGTTATAGAATATGGTGTCCTAAAAGTAGGAAATGTATCATCAGTAGAGATATTAAATTTCGTGAAGCTGATCTATATAAGTCCTTAATCAAGGCTGGAAATGAAAGTACACATCAAACTGGAGATGGGGGAGGTTTGATCTTAAGGTGGAGCAATTTACAGAAACGGAGAAAGATCAATAGAAACTCAAAACGTTCTCCGTTTCAAAACAGCAGAAACCCAGAACGTTCTCCGTTTTAGAACAGTAGAAACCCAGATCGTTCTCCGTTTTTAGAACAGCAAGACAAGACTGATACAAACCCAACAGAACATGATATGTTTCTAGAACAGGAATTAGATGATTATAACCTCATCGGGGGCAGAGAAAGAAGGACATTAAAACCCACTCAAAGATACGGTTATGCAGATATGATCAACTATGCATTACATGCTGTTGAAGAAATTAACCAAGAAGATCTTGTTGGAACCAAGTTGGTTCTTGCAATTCAAGTTTTGATGTTAACAAATGTATTTTATGAAAATCGTATTTTAACTTAGAAGAAGAATGAGAAATAGAGGATGATGTCACCAGAAGCAGAAATCGGAGGATGACGTCACCAGAATCATAGGAGGAACATGAAATATCAAAGAAATCACACATATCACACAAATCAGAACAGACAAAGAAATCACTCATATCAACAAAACTGGAACTACCAGAAGAATCAGAATTACCATCAGTTCAAGAACCAGAAGAATCAGAATTATCATCAATTCAGAATTATCAGAGAAACCTGATATATCAGTAGAAAGAGAAGAATCAGAATCAGGAGAGTTCTTCAAACACTCCAGTAATATTCATCAAGACTACAAAACAAGAAGGGAGTTCAAATCCCTTCATCTAAACCATCTAATCACATAACATACAGATTCAAAATCTGATAATCAGAAACAAGAGGATTTTCAGAGTAAAAATGAAACTGTTGACATAGATGTTACATCTTGCTATAAATACTACTATTGTTTGATATTTATGTTTAATGTGATAAAAGAAGCTTGATCTTAAAAATCAAAGATAGATAAGTATTCTGCAGGTTTTCAAACTGTCAAAGGAACCAAGTGTTCCACGTGATGTGAACACTTCAACAGAAACAATATTTCAGTGGTTTCAAAAACAAGCAGAAACCACCAGAAGCAGAATTGACCAGAATCAAAGCAAGATGAAGCTGATGCAGGTTAACCAGAACTATAGGAAACTGATGCTGATTTACCAGAACCAGAGGAAATCGAAGCTAGTTTACCAGAACCAGAGGAAACCGAAGTTGGTTTACTAGAACCAGAGGAAACCGATGCAGGTTTACTAGAACCAGAAGCAGATAAACCAATAGAACATGGAGAATTGAAGGATACAAACAAGTCAGAAGCATGTGACACATCTTCAAAGGATGAATCTGATCAAATCAGAATCAGTCATGAGAAGTCAGAAGAGAAATCTGGATGTAAATACCATTCATCTTATCCTGAAAATATGATCATTGGAAGTGGAAGTGATTCTTTAAGAACCAGATCATCATTAAAAGACATCAGCCTGTTTGGCTTACTGTCATCGATTGAGCCTACCTCTGTTAGTGAAGCATTGGCAGACGATGGATGGATTATTGCAATGCAAGAAGAGTTAAATGAATTTAAGAGGAATGATGTTTGGGATCTAGTTCCAAGACCAGAGAAGAACATTGTTGGAACCAAGTAGGTCTTCAGAAATAAGCTAAATGAAAAGGGTGAAGTAGACAGAAACAAGGCAAGGCTTGTGGCACAAGGTTACAGTCAACAAGAGGGCATTGATTACACTGAGACATTTGCTCCAGTGGCCAGGTTAGAAGCTATTCGTATCCTATTGTCTTTTGATGCAAATAATAATATCAAACTATTTCAAATGGATGTTAAAAGTGCTTTTCTCAATGGTTATTTGAGTGAAGAAGTATATGTTAAACAACCTCCAGGTTTTGAAAATTCTGAATTTCCAATCCATGTTTTTAAACTTAGAAAATCCTTGTACGAGTTAAAACAAGCACCTAGAGCATGGTATGATAGACTCAGTAACTTCTTACTTAAAAATAACTTTGAAAGAGGATAAATAGAGAATACTTTGTTTAGCAGGTCAATAGAAAATGATATTCTGATCATTCAAATTTATGTGGATGATATTATTTTTGGATCTACTAATGGCATTCTTTGTCATGAATTTTATGAATTAATGTAGCATGAATTTCAAATGAGTATTATGGGAGAACTTAATTTCTTCATAGGGATACAAATTCAGCAAAGTCAAGAAGGTATTTACATTCACCAAACTAAATATACAAAGAAACTTCTCAAGAAATTTAAATTAGTGATTGCAAACCTATGGCTACACCAATGCATCCTACTTGTTCACTTGATAAAGATGAATCTGGCCAAAAAGTTAACCAGAAAATCTACAGAGGAATGATCGAATCATTACTCTACCTTACTGCTTCTAGACCTGATATCATATTTAGTGTGTGTATGTGCTCGATTTCAATCCGATCCTAGAGAATCTCATCTAACTACTGTTAAAAGAATTCTTAGATATCTGAAAAGCACTACCAACCTCACCTTGTTTTACAAGAAAACTCCTACATACAAACTGAGTGGATACTGTGATTCTGATTATGCTGGAGATAAACTTGAAAGGAAAAACACCGGTGGCTATTGTACCTTTTCAGGAGACAACTTGATTTCTTGGTCCAGTAAGAGACAACACACCATTGCCATGTCAATAGCAGAGGCTGAATACATTTCAGCAGCCAGATGCAGCTCCCAACTCATTTGGATGAAGCATCAACTTGAAGACTACAAAATATTAGAATCCAACATACCCATCTATTGTGATAACACCTCTGCAATTTGTTTAACCAAAAACCCGATCCTACATTCAAGAGCTAAACACATAGAGATCAAACACCATTTTATCAGAGATTATGTTCAGAAAGGAGTACTCAACATTCAGTTTGTACACACTGAACATCAATGGGCTGACATATTCAACAAACCACTACTTGAAGATAGGTTTGACTTCATCAAGAAAAACCTAAACCTGATTTTGTTAAATGATTAATAGTGTAATGTTTTCAAGTAGTTTACCTTACATTATTTAAAAAATGTCAGAAGATAAAAAAAAATCAGAAGATCTCTTTTCTTCCTTCAAACCTTTTTGTCTGATGACAAAGGGGGAGAAAATGTAGTATTTGATAAAATATCCGGGGAAAAGATGATGTATTTGAAAGAGGGAGAAGATGATGTATTTGATATAGTATCTGGGCATTAGACTTACGGGGAGAAAATATAAAATGAAGCTTAGTCTTAGGGGGAGTCAAAGTCAAAAGAAAGAAAACGTATTATAAAAAATACATAGTTTTGTCATCATAAAAAAGGGGGAGATTGTTGGAACCAAGTTGGTTCTTGCAATTAATGTTTTGATGTTAACAAATGTATTTTATGAAAATCATATTTTAACTTAGAAGAAGAATGAGAAATCAGAGGAAGACGTCACCAGAAGCAGAAATCGGAGGATGACGTCACTAGAGGATGTCACCAGAAGAAGAAATAAGAGGTTGACGTTACCAGAGGATGTCATCAGAAGATGACGTCACCAAAGGATGTTACCAGAGAATGACGTCACTAGAGGATGATTACCAGACGATGGTCATCAGAGGGTATCATTAGAGGAACCTGTTAGAGGATCTCACTAGAGACGAAAATCAGAAAAACATAATCTAGCTAAAAGTATGCTCGAAACAAAATTTGAGAAAAATGCTAAAAACATAATTGGAGCAAAAGACTCAAGAAACAGAATCTAGCTAAAAACATGCTCAAAATAGAATCCGAGAAAAATGCTCAAAACAGAATCAGAGCAAAAGACTCCAGAAACAGAATCTGAGCAAAATACTTCATAATACTCTCAAAACAGAATTAATCAAAATATACTCCAGAATTAAAGCATCAGATCAAAGTAAAGCCCTAATTTCAACTATAAATAGAGGCTTAATGGTGAAGAATAAAGCATCGAAAAACACAAGAACTCAAGCTTTAATTCAAAGTTATCTAAGAGTTCAAAAGAAAGAAATAAAAGTGTGCAATAGCAATATTTTCTAAGTTTTTCGAGAGAGAAATTCAGAGCAACAATCAGCTTTCCAGAAGCAACAAATGAGTACAAGAATCAGTGCAATAATCAGCTTTTCAGAAGCAACTTTGCAAAGTTCCAAACCCTCTTAATCTAATTCGATAGTGGTGTAGACTCCTTCTTCAATCTGGGGTTGTTAGATTGGTAGGAGAAGACTTGACTTGTAGAGTCAAGGTATTGTTATTATTCCTCAAAAGTCTGGGGTTGTCAGGTGAAGGTGCAAACACGAGAACGGGGGGTTGAATTGTGTTTGACTAACTTGATTACTTTTTCTGTTTTTGCAGTTTTATAACAAAACCTGATGTATAAATAAAACAGAGTTAGCAACGGATATAAAGTAAATATAAAACTCAGAATTTTATACTGGTTCACCGTTAACTAGGCTACGTCCAGTCCCTTCACTTTGAAGGATTTCACTAATTCAAAAACCTTGAATTACAACAATACCACTTACCCTCCAAGTCAGTCTTCTCAAACAGTCTAACAATCCTAGACTTTTGAGGGAAATAACCTTCAATCTAACTGCTAAGTAATCTAGTACTCCTTCTGACTCCTTTAGATTGTAGACTCTACTTCAACAACTTAGATCTAACAGGGAAAGAAAATCTTAGAGTACTTGCTTCTGGAAAGCGGATACTCATAATTGACCTCACTGAAAACTCAAGTATTTTGCTTTTGGAAGTGTATGACTCTCAAGTATTTTCGATGCTGAGTCTTCTGCCTTGAGCCTCCTTTTATAGATGAAGATTAGGGTTTCTTCCATGCTTAAGTTCGAGCTGTATTTTGTCAGATACTCTTGCAAAAATAACTTGGCCAATCGGGTTTCACTTAAATAAAAAATATATCTTTTTAGATCCAGATTTGCATTCAAAAATAACTTTGGCCAATCCTGTTCTTGATTAATTCTGGATCAAATCTTTCTTCCCACCAATAGCTTCTGAATTCCCACACGACTTCAATTTATTTTTGTATCAAATCCACTTAATACTTTGATCAAATTTAATCAAGTCTTATTCGAATTTAATCAAGTTTGCACTGATTATCATCATGATTAAATCTGGACCGTTTGATCTTCTGATCTCATCCACATCTGGACCATACAATCTGATCTACTGTGATCCTCTGATCTCGGCCAACACTGTACCACACGTTCTGATCTTCTGATCTCGGCCAACACTGGCCATATGGCCTGATCTTCTGATCTCGGCCAACACTGGAATATGATGCTTAAATCTGGACCATTGATCTGAGCATTTTCCCTCTGATATGGACCAATTCTAGACTGAGTCTGGATTGAACTGAAATTAAATCTGGACTTATGATATTTTAATCTGGACATTTACCTTCTGATTTGGATCAAGTCTGGATTAAATATGGACAATCATTTCTTCTGATCTGGACTTAGTTTTATACTCTGAACCATGCCATCTTCTGGTCTGGATCAAGTCTGAACCAAGTCACTTGTTCTGGACCAGTTATATTCTGCTCTGACCAAGTCTGGATTAAGTCTGGACTGATTCTTATAATTACTGCTAAGCTATTTTCTGGTCAGAATAAATTATGGACCAAGTCTGACTTATGATTCCTTCTGGACTGGAACAAGTCTCCCTCTGGCAGGCTTCCTTCTGGTCTGACCAAGTCTCCTTCTAGACTCTGCTTCCTTCTGTTCTGGGCCAGAAAATATATCCTCTGATGATGTTTTGACATCCTCTGATATCCTCTGGAGGTGTATCCTCTGGTGCCTTCTGAATGCATCCTCTAGTATCTTCTAGATGTGTATCCTCTAGTCTTATTTTATCCTCTGGTTACTCATCTTCTGCCTCTGGTGACTTCATCTTCTGGTGGCATTTAATATATTAATTCTAAGTACAAAATAAGATTACATGGAGTGCTTTTGTAAACATCAAAATCCTAAGTACTTAGAACCAACTTGGTTCCAACATCAGGCTGTTTGAGAAGACTTGGCTTGTAGTGTCATGGTGTTGTTATTCCTCAAAAGTCTGGGATTGTCAGGCTGTTTGGAAAGACTAGCTTGAAGGGTCAGTAGTGTTGTAATTCAAAGGAGTTTGAATTAGTGAAAAGGCCTTCTGAAGGAAGGCACTGGCTGTAGCCTAGTTAATGGTGAACTAGGATAAATTGTTGTGTGCTTATGTTATTATTATCTGCTGCTGAGTCTGATTAATTGTCCATCAAATAACTCACATCAATATTCAACAAAACAACAAAAGAATTCAAGTTTGACAAACACAATTCAACCTCCCTTCTCGTGTTTGCACCTTCAGATCTTGGGAACAACAATGAAGCTGTCAGGTCTCAAGAGAAGGACAAATGGATTGTAGCTATGACTGAGGAACTGAAATCACCGGAGAAGAACAAAACTTGGGAACTCATACCTAAGCCTGCTAACTCTAGAATTCTAGGCAGCAAGTGGATTTTCAAGAGGAAGGAGGGAATTCCAGGAGTTGAACCACCCATGTTCAAAGCAAGGATAATAGCAAAGGGATTCACTCAAAAAGGGCAGGTGTAGACTACAACGAAATCTTTTCTCCTGTAGTCAAGCATGAATCTATAAGAATTATTCTAGCCATGGTAGCACACTTTGACATGGAGTTAGAGAAAATGGATGTCAAAACAACATTTCTCCATGGTGATCTGAATGAAACAATTTTAATGCAATAACCAGATGGTTTTAGGACTCAAAGGAAGGAAGACTGGGTTTGCCTACTAAAGAGGTCACTCTATGGGCTAAAGCAATCACCAAGACAATGGTATTTGAGGTTTGATTCATTCTTGCTTAGTCAAAGTTATGGTAGAAGTAATTTTGATAGTTGTGTGTATTATAAAAAAGTATCAAAATACATATACATTTACTTGCTGTTATATGTGGATGACATGCTAATAGCATCTAAAAGTATGGAAGAAATATGAAAGTTGAAAGGTTAGCTGAAGAAAGAATTCGAGATGAAGGATTTGGGGCCAGCCAAGAGGATACTAGGAATGGAAATCATTAGAATTAGAGAACAAGGAAAACTGATAATTTCCCAAGAGAGCTACATTGGGAAGGTTCTAAATAGATTCTGAAGGTGCAAACACGAGAAGGGGGTTGAATTGTATTTGTTAAACGTGAATTCTTTTGCTGTTTTGTTAAATGTTGATGCAAATTATTTGATGAATAAATAATCAGACTTAGGAGCAGATAATAACAATATAAGAACACAATGATTTATCCTAGTTCACCATTAACTTGGCTACATCCAGTCCCTTCACTCTGAAGGCTTTAATCCACTAATTCAAAACCTTTGAATTACAACACCTGACCCTCCAAGTCAGTCTTCCCAAACAGTCTGACAACCCCAGACTTTTAAGGAACGATAACAGCACCTTGACTCTACAAGTCAAGTCTTCTCATACCAATTTGACAACTCCAAATTGAAGAAGGAATCTACATCTTTAACGGCTTTGATTACAAGGGTTTGGAACTCTGCAAAGTTGCTTCTGGAAAGTTGATTGCTGCTATGACTTTCACTATCTTTTGTTGCTTCTGGAAAGCTGATTGTTGCACTGAATTTCTCTCTCGAAAACACTTAGAAAATATTGCTTTTGCACTCAAGTATTTCTCTCTATTGAACTCTCAGATAACTTTGAATTTGAATCTTGAGTTCTGTGTTTTTAGATACATATTATTGCTGCTCGGAGCCTTCTTTTATAGCTGCAATTATAGCTTTGTCCAAGCTTAAATTCGAGATAAATCTTGCTCAGATTTTCTTTAAAAATTCTGTTGGCCAATCCTGTTTCACTTAATTTCAAACCGTATCTTTTTAGCTTCAGATTGCACTTGAAAATTCTGTTGACCAATCTCGTTTCTCTTATTTTCAAACCATATCTTTTTAGCTTATGATTGTATTCGAATTTCCTTCAAGTCTTCAGTGATTTTTGAATCAAATTCCCTTAATACTTTGATCAAATTTATATCAAAATTCAATCAAGTCTTCTTCAAATCTTAATCAAGTCTTAACTGATCTGCATCATGATTTAAATTCTAGACCGTATGATCTTCTGATCTCGACCAACTCTGGACCATGCGATCTGATCTGTACCATTCTGTGATCTTCTGATCTGGACCATTGAGCTTCTAATCTGGACCATTTATCTTCTGATCTAGACCATTGATCTTCTGATCTGGACCATTGGTCTTCTAATCTGGACCATTTATTTTATGATATGGTCCATTGATCTTCTGATCTGGATCATTGATCCTCTGATCTGGACCATTTATCTTCTGATATGGACCAAGTCTGGACTATGTCTTATGTTCTGGACCATGCTATCTTCTGGTCTGGACCAAGTCTGACTTATGTTACCTTCTAGTCTAGACTAAGTCTCCCTTTGACAAGCTTCTTTCTGGTCTGGTCAAAGTCTTCTTCTAGACTCTGCTTCCTTCTGATCTGGGCCAAGAAAAATATCCTTTGATGATGTTATTTTTTCTTCCCTTTGATGATATCATCTGATTCATGATATCCTCTAGTATTCTTTGGAGGTATATTCTGGTACCCTATGGTGACATCCTCTGGTGACATCTTCTGCTTCTGATTTGTATCTTCTAGAGGTATCTTCTGGTTTTATATTCTGGAGGTATCTTCTGCTGACGTCATCCTCTGATTACATCCTCTGGTGACGTCATACATCCTTTGATTTTTCATTCTTCTAAGTCAAAATACGATTTACACGAAAATACTAAAGTACATATAGCAATAAATTAAAATAAGATAAAAACTTACTAAGCAACTAGTCAGGGATGAAGGTAAGGTTTAGGTTTTTCTTGATGAAGTCAAACCTATCTTCAGGTAACGGTTTGGTGAATATGTCAGCCCATTGATGGTCAGTGTCTACAAATTGAATGTTAAGTACCTCTTTTTGAACATAGTCTCTGATGAAGTCGTGTTTGATCTCTATGTGCATGACTGTAGAATGTAGGATAGGGTTTTTGGTTAGGTTGATAGCTGAAGTGTTGTCACAGTATAAAGGGATGTTTGTTTCCATGAAGTTGTAGTCTTGCAGCTGATGTTTCATCCAAATAAGTTGAGAACTGCATCCGGCTGCTGAAATGTATTCAGCTTCTGCTGTTGACATGATAATGGTGCTTTGTCTCTTGCTTGATCAGGATATTAAATTATCTCCCAAGAATGTGCAGTTTCCACTTGTGCTCTTTCTCTCAAGTTTGTCTCCAACATAATTAGAGTCATAGTATCGACTTAGTTTGTATGTAGAAGTTTTCTTGTAGAACAAGGTGAGGTTGGTAGTGCCTTTTAGGTATCTAAGGATTCTCTTAACGGCAGTTAAATGGGATTCCCTAGGGTCAGACTGAAATCGTGCACATGCACATACACTAAACATAATGTCAGGTCTAAAAGCAGTGAGGTAATGGAGAGATCCTATCATACCTCTGTAGAATTTTTGATCAACTTTTTGGCCTGAGTCATCATTTTCAAGTGAGCAGGTAGGGTGCATTGGGGTAGCCATAGGTTTGCAGTCACTCATCTTAAACTTCTTGAGAAGCTCTTTTGTATATTTTGATTGATGAATGTATATACCTTTTTGACTTTACTGAATTTGTATTCCTAGGAAGAACTTAAGTTCTCCCATCATGTTCATTTGAAATTCCTATTGCATCAATTTAGAAAATTATTGGCAGATAGTGCCATTAGTAGATCCAAAGATAATATCATCAACATAAACTTGAATAATTAGAATATCATCTTTTATTGATTTTCTAAAAAGAGTATTGTCTATTTGTCCTCTTTCAAAGTCTATCATAAACTTACTAAGTCATTTTTAAACCATACAAAGATTTTTTAAGTTTAAAAACATAGTTTGGAAATTCAGAACTTTCAAAACCTTGGGGTTATTTAACATAGACTTATTCGCTTATATAACCATTTAAGAATGAGCTTTTAACATCCATTTGAAATAATGAAATGTTATTATTAGCAGCAAAGGAACCAAGTTGGTTCTTTCAATAAAATTTTTGATGTTAACAAAAGTATGTTATGTAAATCGTATTTTGACTTAGAAGAACAAATCAGAGGCTGTGCAGAATCAGAGGATGACACCACCAGAGGAAGCAACTAGAGGATAAAAATGCCACTTGAAAGTTCGGCTTGAGGATGCTAGAGGATACCAGAGGATGGATCCAGAGGATACCAGAGGTTGTCATCAAAGGAAAACATCAGAGGATATCATCAAAGGAAAACATCAGAGGATATCATCAAAGGGAAGGAAAAATAACATCATCAGAGGATATCTTTCTTGGCCCAGATCAGAAGAAGACCTGGTCCAGACCAGAAGGAAGCTTGTCAGAGGGAGACTTGTTCTAGACCAGATGGAAACATAAGTCATACTTGGTCAAGACTTAGTCCTAACCAGAAGATAGCATGGTTGTGAATATAAGACTTAGTCCAGGCCAGAAGATAGCTTGGTCCAGAACATAAAACTTGATCCACATCAGAAGATATAATTGTCCAGAACATAAGACTTACTCCAGATTTAATCCAGACTTAGTCCAGATTTAATCCAGACTTAGTCCAGATTCAATCCAGACTTAGTCCAGACTTGGTGAAGATTTAATCCAGACATGGTCCATATCAGAGGATAGATGTCCATATTAAAAGATCAATGGTCCAGATTAAAATATCAAAAGTCCAGATTAAAATATCAATGGTCCAAATTAAAATATCAAAGGTCCAGATTAAAACATCAATGGTCTAGATTAGAAGATCAATGGTTCAGATCAGAGGATCATAAGAATGGTACAGATCAGATCACATGGTCCAGAGTTGCTCGAGATCAGAGGATCACAGAATTGGTACAGATCAGATTACATGGTCTAGAATTGACCGAGATCAGAGGATAACATAATGGTACAGATCAGATCACATGGTCCAGAGTTGGTCGAGATAAGAGGATCATAGAATTGGTACAGATCAGATTACATGGTCCAGAGTTGGTCGAGATCAGAAGATCATACAGTCCATAATTTAAATCATAATGCAAATCAGTGAAGACTTGATTAAAATTTGAAGAAGGCTTGATTAAATTTTGATAGAAATTTGATCAAAGTATTAAGGGGATTCGATTCAAAAAATCACTGAAGACTTGAAGAAATTCAAATGCAATCTGATGCTTAAAAAGATATGGTTTGAAATTAAAAGAAACAACATTGGTCAACAGAATTTTCAAATGCAATCTAAAGCTAAAAAGATACGATTTTTATTTAAGTGAAACAAGATTGGCCAACAACATTTTCAAAGGAAATCAGAGCAAGATCTATTTCGAATTTAAGCTTGGACAAATCCCTATCTACAGCTATAAAAGGAGGCTTCAGGCAGCAACATCAAGTATCGAAAATCACAAAAACTCAAGCTCCATATTCAACACAATCTGAGAGTTCAAAAGAGAGAATCACTTGAGTGCAAAAGCAATATTTTCTAAGTGTTTTCGAGAGAGAAATTCAGTGCAACAATCAGTTTTCCAGAAGCAAATTTGCAAAGTTCCAAACCCTTGTAATGAAACCCGATAGTGGTGTAGATTCCTTCTTCAATATGGGGTTGTCAGATTGGTAGGAGAAGACTTGACTTGTAGAGTCAATGTGTTCTTTTCGTTCCTCAAAAATAGGGGGTTGTCAGGCTGTTTGAGAAGACTGGCTTGGAGGGTCAGGTGTTGTAATTCAAAGGTTTTGAATTAGTGGATTAAAGCCTTCAGGATGAAGGGACTGGATGTAGCCAAGTTAATGGTGAACTAGGATAAATTGGTGTGTTCTTATGCTGTTATTTTCCGCTGCTAAGTCTGATTATTTATTCATCAAGTAAACCGCATCAACATTTAACAAAACAGCAAAAAGTTTCAAAGTTTGGAAAACACAATTAAATCCCCCTTCTTGTGTTTGCACCTTCAATTGGTATCAGAGCTCGGTCTCAAGACTGAGCACTTTACAATGTTTGAGGAAGGATCCACGGGTTCAACATGTCTGGAATCAATGAAGAAGCTATTGGAGGAAATATCAACATACCACCTATGTTTGATGGGGAACGGTTTGAGTACTGGAAGGATAGGTTGAAGAGTTCCTTTTTCTCACAAGATCCCGAACTTTGGGACATGGTGGAAGATGGCTATACTGTTCCAAGAGATGTTTATGGTGTTAAAATTCCCAGGAAAGATTTTGATGCTGACCAGAACAAGATGTTTAAGTTACATAAAAAATCCAGAACATTCATGATCAATGCAATCACATTCAAGGAGTTTGACAAGTGCACTAGCAAGAAAACAACAAAGGGCATCTATGATAGTCTGGTTTTGACTTACAAAGGCAGCAAGCAAGTTCAAGAAGGAAAGGTCAACATTCTAGTCAAGAAGTATGAGCTGTTCAAGATGGAAAAAGATGAAGACATTAAATCAATGTTTTCTAGATTTCAGACTCTGGTGTCAAGATTAAAAGTACTCAAGAAGAGCTATACCACTGCTGACCACGTGAAGAAAATCCTTAGAAGTCTACCAACGAAGTGGAGACCAAATGTCACTGCCATTCAGGAAGAAAAGGACTTGAATACTCTGAAGCTGGAAGAATTGATCAGCTCATCAAGTCACATGAAATAGAGCTTGAAGAAGACGAACGCAAGAAGAAGAATAAAACCCTAGCCTTAAAGTCCAAACGGTAGAAAGTTCTAAAAGCAGAAGCAGAAACAGAATAAGAAGATAGTGATTTTGAGGACCAGAATCAGAAATCAGAAGCAGAAGACATTGCCTTCATAACTAAAAAGATTCTGAAAATGTGGCAAGGCAGAAGGAAGAAGTTTCCCCAGAGGAATTCCAAGCAATCCAATAGAGAAAAGGATGAACAAGAAAAGAAGAGCATCATATGCTATGGATGCAATGAACCTGAGCACATCAAGTCAGAATTCAAAAATCTGGAGAAAGGGAAAAATCAGAAGAAAGACTCCAGACCCAAGAAGAAGAATCTAATGGCAACATGGGATGATTCTGATGAATCTTCTAAAGATGAAGAAGTAGAATTAGCCATGATAGCTCACATATAATCTGCCTCTGGAATCAACTCTGAAAGTAAATCAGAAGAAGCAAAATCAGCTTTGATGGCTTATATTCATTCTGCCTCTGGATTCGACGCAGATGAAAAAGAGGTATCTTTTGAACTTACTCGATCTGATTTAATTACTGCAACAAATGATATTTTAACTATCAATAACAAACCGTCTTTAAAACTGAAAAAACTTAGGGAAGAAAATAAGATTCTAACCAAAGAAATTGATGTTTTAGAGTATCAAAATGCAGAATGTAAAACAGCAAATACAACTCTTAAAACTGATATTGCTGAACTTAAATCTGAAAACCTAACTTTAAAAAGTAATATTTGTTCAACATCAAATACTGTGTGTAATTCTGATATGCATGAACAAGTTTTACAAGACTTTATTGTTAATGGTATGGAAAGAAGCAAGTATGCTTCTACGATTTATGGAGTTAGTAACAATGGTAAAAGAGGCAAAGGATTTGATGAGTCTGTAACTGTAACTAAACCTCTGTTTGTGCTAAGAAAGGTCATTCCAAATTATCTTGTCCCATGATAAAATCAAGGAAAGACAAGAAACCTTTCAGGACTAACAAAGCTAGACCCAACCAGATTTGGGTACCTAAAAACAAAATTATCTTTGTTGCAGATGTCCTCAGCAATCAAGTTGAAATACCAGTCATGGTACCTGGACAGTGGATGCCCGCGACATATGACAGGAGAAAAGTCTATGTTCCAAGAACTAACTTTGAGCAAATGAGGGACAATGGCTTTTGGAGGAAAGCAAAAAGGCCAAATCATTGGTTGAGGCACGGTTGGTAATGGTACTTCTTCCTCTATTAAAGATGTACTACTAGTCAAAGGTCTTAGGCGCAATTTATTAAGTATTAGTCAATTAAGTGATAGTAATTATGATATTATATTTAATCAAAAAACATGCAAAGCTATTAGTCAGAAGGATGGATCAGTACTTTTCACATGTTACAGGCAAAACACTATTTACAAGATAAATCTGTTTAGTCTAGAAAAACAACAGGTTAAGTGTCTAGTGTCAGTAAATGAGGATAAATTAATTTGGCACAAAAGATAAGGACATGCTAACCTTAGATTAGTTTCAAAACTAAATAAACTTCAACAGGTGAGAGGTCTACCTAGGCTATGCTACAAAACTGAAATTATGTGTGAAGCTTGTCAAAAGGGAAAACAAACAAAAGATTCTTTCAATTCTAAAAATTCAATATCTACCTCAAAGCCCCTTGAGCTATTACACATAGATCTATTTGGGCCAGTAAAAACAGCTTCTCTGAGTGGAAAGAAATATGGGTTTGTTATTGTAGATGACTACTCTAGGTGGACATGGGTAAAATTTTTAAGAAGTAAGGATGAATCCCACAAAGTGTTTATCACTTTTTGCAAACAAATAATGAATGAAAAAGGTCTTAACATTATAACAATTAGAAGTGATCATGGAGGAGAATTTGAGAACAAATTTTTTGAAAATTTCTGTGATGAGAATGGAATCTCTCACAACTTTTCTTCTCCTAGAACACCTCAACAAAATGGAGTTGTAGAAAGAAAAAATAGATTACTCCAAGAAACGGCCTGAACAATGCTAAATGATATGAATGTTGCAAAACACTTTTGGGCAGAAGCAATTAATACCGCATGTTATATTCAAAATAAAGTCTATATTAGATCCATATTGAATAAAACACCTTATGAATTGTGGAAAGGTAAAAAGCCTAACATCTCTTATTTTAAACAATTTGGCTGTAATTGTTATATGTTAAACACTAAAGACAATCTTGGAAAATTTGATTCTCGAAAGTGTTCTCGATCTCAGTTTGTTTGGCTTACTCTCATCCATTGAGCCTACTTCTGTTGATGAAGCACTGAAGGAAGATGGATGGATTCTTGTCGTGCAAGAGGAGTTAAATGAATTTGAAAGGAATGATGTTTGGGATTTAGTTCCAAGACCAGAAAAGAACATTATTGGAACCAAGTGGGTTTTCAGAAACAAGCTGAATGAAAAAGGAGAAGTTGTCAGGAACAAGGCACGACTTGTTGCACAAGGCTATAGTCAGCACGAAGGAATTGACTACACTGAGACTTTTGCTCTAGTGGCCATATTAGAAGCTATACGTATCCTGCTTTCCTTTGCTAATAATAACATGTCATTATTTTAAATGGATGTTAAAAGCGCATTTTAAAATGGTTATATAAGTGAAGAAGTCTAAGTTAAACAATCCCCAAGTTTTGAAAGTTCTGAATTTCCAAACTATGTTTTTAAACTAAAAAAATATTTGTATGGTTTAAAACAAGCACCTAGGGCATGGTATGATAGACTTAGTAATTTCTTGCTTTAAAATGACTTAGAAAGAGGACAAGTAGACAATACTCTCTTTAGAAAATCAATAAAAGACGATATTCTGATTATTCAAGTTTATGTTGATGATATTATCTTTGGATATACTAATGGCACTCTCTGCCAAGAATTTTCTAAATTGATGCAGCAAGAATTTCAAATGAGCATGATGGGAGAACTTAAGTTCTTCCTAGGATTCAAATTCAACAAATTCATCAATCAAAATACACAAAAGAACTTCTCAAGACGTTTAAGATGAGTTACTGCAAACCTATGGCTACCCGAATGCACCCTACCTGCTCACTTGAAAAGGATGACTCAGGACGAAAAGTTGATCAAAAATTCTATAGAGGTATGATAGGATCTCTACTCTATCTCACTACTTCAAGACCTGATATTATGTTCAGTGTATGCGTATGTGCTAGATTTCAGTCTGACCCTAGGGAATCCCATTTAACTGCCGTTAATAAAATACTTAGATACCTAAAAGGCACTACCAACCTCACATTGTTCTACAAGAAAACTCTTTCATATAAACTGAGTGGATATTGTGACTCTGATTATGCTGGAGATAAACTCGAAAGAAATAGTACAAGTGGAAACTGCACATTCTTAGGAGACAATTCAATATCCAGGTCAAGCAAGAGACAAAACACCATTGCAATGTCAACAACAGAAGCTGAATGTATCTCAGCAGCCGTATGCAACTCTCAACTTATTTGGATGAAACATCAGCTGGAAGACTACAACATCATGGAAACCAACATTCGTTTATACTGTGACAACACTTCAGTCATCAACCTAACCAAAAATCCTATCCTTCATTCTAGAGCGAAACACATAGAAATCAAACACCACTTCATCAGAGATTATGTTCAAAAAGGGACACTCAACACCCATTTTGTAGACACTGACCATCAATGGTACATATCAGATCATATGGTCTAGAGTTGGCCGAGATCAGAGGATCACAGAATGGTACAGATCAGATCACATGGTCCAGAGTTGGCCGAGATCAGAGGATCACATAATGGTACATATCAGATTACATGGTCTAGAGTTGGCCGAGATCAGAGGATCATACGGTCCATAATTTAAATCATGATGCAAATTAGTGAAGACTTGATTAAAATACAAAGAAGACTTGATTAAATTTTGATAGAAATTTGATCAAAGTATTAAGGGGTTTTGATTCAAAAAATTACTGATGACTTGAAGAAATTCGAATGCAATATGAAGCTTAAAAATATATGGTTTGAAATTAAAAGAAACAAGATTGGTCTGAATGTGCAAACACGAGAAGGGGGGGTTGAATTGTGTTTGACTAACTTGATTACTTCTCCTGTTTTTATACTTTTAAAACAAAACTTGATGAATAAAAAACAGATTTAGCAGCGAATATAAAGTAAAAATAAAACACAGAATTTTTATACTGGTTCACCGTTAACGAGGCTACGTCCAGTCCCTTCACCTTGAAGGATTTCACTAATTCAAACCTTGAATTACAGCAGTGCTACTGACCCTCCAAGTCAGTCTTCTCAAACAGTCTAACAATCTTAGACTCTTGAGGAATACAACACCTTTCTTCTCCTGCCAATCTGAAAACCCCAGATTGTAGATGGAATTACAACCCTTTGAATCTAATTGCCAAGTAATCTGCTACCCTTTCTTACTCCCTCAGATTGTAGACTCTACTTCAACAACTTAGATCTAACACAAGAAAGAAAATAAAAGGAGTGCTTGCTTCTTGAAAGCTGGAACTCACAATTGACTTCACTGAAAACTTGAGTGTTTGCTTTGGAAGTGTATGACTCTTTTTAATTTTCGATACAAAGTATTCTGCCTTGAGCCTCCTTTTATAGATGCATATTAGGGCCTCTTCCAAGCTTAATTTCGAGCTGGATCTTGCTGGATTCTCTTACAAAAATAACTTGACCAATTGGGCTTTATTTAAATAAAAAACATATCTTTTACTTGGTGACATTTGATTTAATAATTCAAGGTTCAAAAAAAGATTACTTGGAGTGCTTTTGTAAACATGAAAATCCTAAGTACTTAGAACCAACTTGGTTCCAACAATCTCCCCCTTTTTGATGATGACAAAACCTTAACTTATTTTGCTAGTTTATAACTCGAAGACTTGAATCTCTCCCCCTAAGTCTGATACTGACTTTTTCTTCACCTTTTCAACTCCTTCTCTTTTCACTCTTTCTTTTCTTCTCTTCTCCTCTCTTTTTCAACTCCTTTTTTATTCTCTCTTTCTTTTCTCCCTTCACATAGCCTCTCCTTTTCAACTTCTTTTTTTTTCACTCTTTCTTTTTCTCTCTTTATTTTTCTCTTTCCCTGTTTCCTCTCCTTTTCAACTTCTTCTCTTTTTCACTCTTTCTTTTTCTCTCTCTCTGATTCTTCTCCTTTTCAACTCCTTCTCTTTTCATCTCTTTCTTTTTCCCTCCTTCTTTCTTTTTATCTCTCCTTTTATCTCTCATTTTCTACTTATTTCTCCTTTTTCTCTCCCTCTCTCCCCTTTTTTGTCATCAGCCAAAAAGAGGTCCTACTATTTTTTTTTATTTTTTGATTTTTTTTCTTTACAAATTACAGAAAGTAAAACAGAAAATAAAATTACAAGAAATTTAAAAACTCCTAAGATTACTACTTGAGCTAGTCAGATATGGAGGTAATGCTGATATGCTTCTTAATGAACTCGAACCTATCTTCTGGTAATGCTTTGGTGAAGATGTTAGCCTATTGATGATCAGTATCCACAAACTGGATGCTTAAAGTCCCTTTTTGAACATGGTCCCTAATGAAATGGTGTTTTATTTCAATGTGTTTTGCTCTAGAGTGTAAGATAGGGTTCTTGGTTAGGTTTATGGCTGAAGTGTTATCACAGAACAAAGGGATATTGGTTTCAAAGATGTTGTAATCTTCAAGTTGGTGTTTCATCCAGAGTAACTGTGAACTGCATCCTGCTGGTGATATATACTCAGCTTCAGTTGTTGACATGGCAATAGTGCTTTGTCTTTTGCTTGACCAAGAGATCAAATTATCACATAAGAAGGTGCAGTTGCCGCTTGTACTTTTCCTTTCCAGCTTGTCTCCAGCATAGTCGGAATCACAAAAACCTCTGAGTTTGTAGGTGGTGGTTTTCTTGTATAACAAAGTAAGGTTGGTGGTTCCTTTAAGGTATCTCGAAATTCGTTTGACAGCAGTTAAATGGGATTCCCTAGGGTCAGCTTTGAAAACGGGCACACACACAAACACTAAACAAGATGTCATGTCTAGAAGCAGTTAAATAAAGAAGGGATCCAATCATACCTCTGTATGTTTTCTGGTCTACCTTTTGGCTGGTTTCATCTTTCTCAAGTGAGTAGGTTGGGTTCATGGGGGTGGCCATAGGCTTACATTCACTCATTTTGAACTTTTTAAGAAGTTCTTTAGTGTATTTAGATTGGTGAATGAGTATACCTGATTTACCTTGATGAACTCTTTCTGCATTAGGTCAGAAAACTCTTTGCACAAAGTGCCATTAGTTGATCCAAATATGATATCATCAACATAAACTTGGATGATTAGAATATCATTTTTAATGGATTTCCTAAATAGTGTATTATCAATCTGGCCTCTATTAAATTCATTCTTAAGCTGAAAGTTACTAAGTCTGTCATACCATGCCCTTGGTGCCTGTTTTAAACCATATAAAGATTTTTTAAGTTTAAAAACATGGTCTGGAAAATCAGAGTTTTCAAATCCAGGGGGATGTTTGACATAGACATTTAAGAATGCACTTTTAACATCCATTTGATACAGCATTATATCATGATTAACAGCAAATGATAAGAGAATTCTAATTGCTTCTAACCTGGCCACTGGAGCAAAAGTTTCAGTGTAATCTATACCTTCCTGTTGACTGTATCCTTGAGCTACAAGCCTGGCTTTGTTCCTTACCACTTCACCTCTTTCATTTAGTTTATTTCTGAACACCCACTTGGTTCCAATAATGTTTTTGTTTGGTCTGGGTACCAGATCCCAAACATCATTCCTTTGGAATTCATTCAGCTCTTCTTGCATTGCAAGTATCCAACCTTCCTCTGCCAAAGCCTCATCAACATTTCTTGGTTCAATTGTTGAGAGTAAACCAAACAGACTGGTTTCTCTACTTGAGGATCTGGTCTTTAAAGGTTCTGCTGCACTGCCAATAATGAGAGATTCTGGATGTGAAGACTTGTACTTCCATCCGTTCTTTCCCCCTGACTTGTTTTCAGAGTCAGCATGTTCTTCTTCATCTTGATATTTCTCAGATTCTGTTGCTGATTCAGCTTCTGGTTCCTGTGCCTCTGGTTCACCTGCAATTTCCTCATCTTGCTTTGACTTTTCAGAGTCAAGCTGTTTATCATCAAACTTAATGTGGATTGATTCTTCCACAGTGTTAGTTTCTTTGTTAAACACCCTATAAGCTTTTGATCTCTCAGAGTAGCCAATAAAGATACACTTTTGAGATCTAGAATCAAACTTAGCTAGGTTATCTTTAGTGTTCAACATAAAACAGATGCAGCCAAATTGCTTAAAGTAGGAAATATTGGGTTTCTTACCTTTCCACAGTTCATAGGGAGTTTTATTTAAGATGGATCTGATATAGACTCTATTCTGAATGTAGCAAGCTGTGTTGACAGCTTCTGCCCAAAGGTAGGTGGCAATCTTCATATCATTCAGCATGGTTCTGGCCATATCCTGCAGTGATCTGTTCTTCCTTTCTACCACTCCATTCTGTTGAGGTGTTCTGGGGGATGAGAAGTTGTGAGAGATGCCATTCTCATCACAGAATTCTTCAAAATACTTGTTCTCGAATTCACCTCCATGATCACTTCTGATGGTTATGATCTTAATACCATAGTTCATTCATAACTTGTTTACAGAAAGAAATAAATACTTTACGAGATTCATCTTTGTTCTTTAAATTTTTTACCCAAGTCCACCTAAAGTAATCATCAACAATCACAAAACCATATTTCTTACCACTGAGGGAAGCTGTTTGAACAGGACCAAACAGATCTAAGTGAAGCAGTTCAAGTGGTTGAGAGGTAGAAACACATTTTTTAGTTTTAAAAGAGCTTTTAGTTTGTTTACCTCTTTGACATGCTTCACACAGAATCTCAGTTTTGGAACTTACCTTGGGAAGCCCTCTTACCAACTGGAGTTTGCTCAACTCGGATATAAGTCTAGGGTTTGCATGCCCTAGCCTCTTGTGCCAAATCAGATTCTGCTCACTTACAGATAATAGGCATTTAACCTGTTGCTTAGCAAGACTAAAAAGATCAATTTTATAAACATTATCCTTCCTAGTGCCAGTAAATAAAACAGTCCCATCAAGTTGACTGACAGCTTTGCAAGTTTTTTAATTAAAGATAACATCATAATTGCAATCACTTAATTGACTTATGCTCAGAAGAATGTGTTTTAGCCCTTTAACTAACAGAACATTTTTAATAGAAAGGGGAGAAGAAGTGTTACCAACAGTTCCTGTACCAATAATCTGACCTTTCTGGTTTCCTCCAAAGGAAACTTTGCCTCCATTCTTCATAGTCAGATCCAGAAACATAGATTTATCTCATGTCATGTGCTTGGAGCAGCCATTGTCAAGATACCAAGTTTTGTGTTGCTGATCAGACCTTGCCTTTTCTCTGTCAGAATCAGAGACAGACTCAGATTCAGACTTAGCTTCTGTTCGAGCCATTAGAGCCAGTTCTTCTTCTGGTCTGTTTGAGCAGTTTTCTTGATTCTGCTTTGGTTTATAAATCATGTTCCTCTGATGATTCTGGAACATGTTTTCATTCTGGTAATTTTGGTGATTTGGGTGAATCTGGTGGTTCTGATGAATTTGGTAATTCTGGTGATTCTGGTAATTTCTGATCTGATTCTGGTTCTGGTTCTAGTGTTGATTCTGGTTCCAGTTCCTGTGCTTCTGATACTGATTCCAGTTCTGGTTCTGGTTCCAGTTTATGTGCTTCTGATGCTGGTTCCAGCTCTGGTTCTGGTTCGAGTTGCTATTTTGATTCTGGTTCCAGTTTTGGTTCTGATTCCAGTTTTGATTCTGATTCCGATTCTGGTTCTGGTTGAGTTGACCAGACCTTCTTCCATCAGACTCAGATTGCCTTTGTCTTGTTGTAGCAGGAACATAAACCTTCTTCTGCTTGTGCATTGCCAACATCCATTGTCCAGGCACCATTGTTGGTGTCTCCTTCTGGTTGCTCAGAACATCTGCAACATAGACAATTTGATCTTTTGGTACCCAGAACTGATTGGGTCCAGGTTTGTTAGTCTTAACAACTCTCTGATCTTGTTCAGATATTACCATTGGACAAGATAATTCAGAGTGACCTTTCTTAGCACAAACAATGCATAAAACATCAGAATGAACAGCTTTCAGTAATTGTTTTTGTAAAACCAAGACCTCTCTTTCCAGTGTTACTGTTTCCATAAATCATAGATGCATATTTACTTCTTTCCATTCCATTAGAAATAAAGTTTTGAAAAAATTGTTCATGCATATCATATTCATAAACAGTTTTGGAAGTGGAACATATATTACTTTTGAGAGTTTGGTTTTCAGATTTGAGTCTTGCAACTTCAGTTTTAAAATCTTTGTTTTCAGTTGCATACTCAGAATTTCGATTCTTTAAAACTTGGACTTCTTTGGTTAGAATTTTCTTATCTTCCCTAAGAGTTTTTAGTTTTAAAGAAATCTTATTGTTTGCATTTAACAAGTCTTTTAAAGTCTCAATTAATTCAGATTTAGAGAGATCAGAAAATACTTCACTGTCTTCATGTTCTGATTCTGTTCCAGAGCCTGAGCTGTATCCAGAACTTGAGTTGGTATGAGCCATCAGAGATAGAATTGCTTCCTCTGATGTTCTTCCAGACTTGCCTGAATGATTGCTTCGATCATTCTTCCTTCTGCCTGTTTTCCTTCTTGAATTCGTGCCTTTATGAGGTCCAAAAGCAGACCTGATGTGTGCCTTCATTGTTGTTTCTGCCTCTTCTTCATCAAACGATTCTTCTTCTGATTCTGATACATCCTAGGCAGCCATCAAACCCTTCTTTTTGTATCTGGAACTCTTCTTGTGTTGTTTGCCTTTGCCAGATTTGGACATTCTAACTTGATATGTCCAGGTTTATTGCATCCATAACAAACAATACTCTTCTTGTCAGATTCTTCCTTTCCTTTGTTGTTATGTTTCTTCTTGAAGCTTCTTCTCTTCCTGTTTTCCCATATCTTAACCATCTTTTTGGTTAAGTAAGCCATATCATCACAGTCACTATCACTATCCTCTGATTCTGATGCTGCCCTTGCAGCTTTCTTCTATTTCGACTTCATAGCCAGATTCTTCTTTTTCTTAGGTTCATCTGCTTCTAGTTCTATTTCATGAGACCTAAGTGAGCTGATCAGATCTTCAAGCTTCAAGGTATTCAGATCCCTAGCTTCCTGTACTGCAGTAACCTTTGGTCTCCATTTGACTGGTAAGCTTCTGAGAATCTTCTTGACATGATCTGCTGTTGTGTAGCTTTTCTTCAAGTCCTTCAGTCTAGATATCAGAGTCTGGAATCTGCAGAACATTCCATCAATGTTTTCATCATCTTCCATCTTGAACATTTCATACTGTTTGACCAGTATGTTAGCCCTTGCTTCTAGAACCTGCTGGCTTCCTTCATAGGTCAGAACCAGACTGTCGAATATGCTCTTTGCTGTTTCTTTATCTGTGCATCTGTCAAATTCCTTGAATGTGATGGCATTGATCATGATGTTTCTAGACTTGTGATGAAGTTTGTGTAATCTGCTCTGGTCTGGTTTCATATCATCCATGTCTATTTTTTTAGTTGGATCTTCTGGATCAGTAGGTGCAGTGTATCCTTTGACTACCATCTTCCATAATTCAGGATCTTGAGATATGAAGAAACTTCTCATTCTGTCCGTCCAATACTCAAACCTTTCTCCATCAAACAGTGGTGGTCTGTTGATGTTGCCTCCCAGTTCATCTCTGGATTCTGCCATGTTGAACCGCTTGGACCTTTCCTCAAACACTGTTATGTGCTTAGCCTTGAGACCGAGCTCTGATGCCAATTGAAGGTGCAAACACGAGAAGGGGGTTAAATTGTGTTTGACTAACTTGATTACTTTTCCTGTTTTTATACTTTTAAAACAAAACTTGATGAATAAAAAACAGAGTTAGCAGCGGATATAAAGTAAAAATAAAACACTGAATTTTTATACTGGTTCACCGTTAACGAGGCTACGTCCAGTCCCTTCACCTTGAAGGATTTCACTAATTCGCACCTTGAATTACAGCAGTTCTACTGACCCTCCAAGTCAGTCTTCTCAAACAGTCTAACAATCCTAGACTCTTGAGGAATACAACACCTTTCTTCTCCTGCCAATCTGACAACCCCGGATTGTAGAAGAAATTACAACCCTTTGAATCTAATTACCAAGTAATCTGCTACCCCTTCTGACTTCCTCAGATTGTAGACTCTACTTCAACAACTTAGATCTAACACAAGAAAGAAAATAACAAGAGTGCTTGCTTCTTGAAAGCTGGAACTCACAATTGACCTCACTGAAAACATGAGTGTTTGCTTTGGAAGTGTATGACTCTTTTTAATTTTCGATACAAAGTATTCTGCCTTGAGCCTCCTTTTATAGATGCAGATTAGGGCCTCTTCCAAGCTTAATTTTGAGCTGAATCTTGCTGGATTCTCTTACAAAAATAACTTGACCAATTGGGCTTTATTTAAATAAAAAACATATCTTTTATTAAGCTTCAGATTTTCTTTCAAAATAACTGGCCAATCAAGTCTTTAGTTTCTTCCCGCCAACAGCTCCTGAGTTCCACAATACTTCAATTTATTTTTGTAACGAATCTTTTTAATACTTTGATCAAAATAAATTAAAATCTCCACCGTTAATCCTTATGATTAAATCTGGACCATTTGATCTTCCTGCGCTAGTCCACATCTGGACCATACTAATTGATATGCTGTGATCCTCTGATTTCAGCCATCCCTGGACCATACTTCCTAACCTTCTGATCTTCTGATCTTGGCCATCCTGGTCCAGCAAACTGATCTACTGTGATCCTCTGATCTCGGCCACTGCTGGACCACACTTTATGTCCTTCTGATTTCGGCCAACACTGGGCCATGGTCTGATCTTCTGATCTCGGCAAACACTAGGCCAAATAATTAAAACTGAACCATTGATCTGGAAATCTTCCCTCTGATCTGGACCACTTCTGGACTTGGTCTAGATTAAACTGAAATTAAATCTGGACAAGTAATATTTCAGTCTCGACATTTTACCTTTGATTTTGGATCAGGTCTGGATCAATTCTGGAAAACATTTCTTCTGGTCTGGACTTAGTTTCATACCCTGAACCATGCTATCTTCTGGTCTGGGTCAAATCTGGATTAATTCCTTTGTTCTGGACCCATTAATTCATCCTTTGATTAAGTCTGGAACAAGTCTGGACTGTTTATCATTTCACTGCCAGACCATCTTCTGGTCAAAATAACTTCTGGAATAAATCTGACATTTGATTCCTTCTGGTCTGGTCCAGGTCTGCAATCTTCAACTTCTGGTAACATTTGATTTAATAATTCAAGGTTCAAAATAAGATTACTTGGAGTGCTTTTGTAAACATCAAAATCCTAAGTACTTAGAACCAACTTGGTTCCAACAATCTCCCCCTTTTTGATGATGACAAAACCTTAACTTATTTTGCTAGTTTATAACTCGAAGACTTGAATCTCTCCCCCTAAGTCTGATACTGACTTTTTCTTCTCCTTTTCAACTCCTCTTTTCACTCTTTCTTTTCTTCTCTTCTCCTCTCCTTTTCAACTCCTTTTTTATTCTCTCTTTCTTTTCTCCCTTCACATAGCCTCTCCTTTTCAACTTCTTCTTTTTTCACTATTTCTTTTTCTCTCTTTATTTTTCTCTCTCCCTGTTTCCTCTCCTTTTCAACTTCTTCTCTTTTTCACTCTTTCTTTTTCTCTCTCCCTGATTCTTCTCCTTTTCAACTCCTTCTCTTTTCATCTCTTTCTTTTTCCCTCCTTCTTTCTTTTTATCTCTCCTTTTATCTCTCATTTTCTACTTATTTCTCCTTTTTCTCTCTCTCTCTCTCCCCCCTTTTTTGTCATCAACCAAAAAGAGGTCCTACTATTTTTTTTGTATTTTTTGATTTTTTTCTTTACAAATTACAGAAAGTAAAACAGAAAATAAAAGACAGAAAATAAAATTACAAGAAATTTAAAAACTCCTAAGATTACTACTTGAGCTAGTCAGATATGGAGGTAATGCTGATATGCTTCTTAATGAACTCGAACCTATCTTCTGGTAATGCTTTGGTGAAGATGTTAGCCTATTGATGATCAGTATCCACAAACTGGATGCTTAAAGTCCCTTTTTGAACATGGTCCCTAATGAAATGGTGTTTTATTTCAATGTGTTTTGCTCTAGAGTGTAAGATAGGGTTCTTGGTTAGGTTTATGGCTGAAGTGTTATCACAGAACAAAGGGATATTGGTTTCAAAGATGTTGTAATCTTCAAGTTGGTGTTTCACCCAGAGTAACTGTGAACTGCATCCTGCTGGTGATATATACTCAGCTTCAGTTGTTGACATGGCAATGGTGCTTTGTCTTTTCCTTCTGGTCTGGTCCAGGTCTCATTCTGACTTTGCTTCCTTCTGATCTGGGCCAGCAAAGATATACTTTGGTAGTGTTTTGACATCCTGGTGTATCCTCTGGTAATTCCAGAATGCATTCTGGATGCATTTTCTGCTTCTGCAATCTTCAACTTTTGGTGACATTTGATTTAATAATTCAAGGTTCAAAATAAGATTACATGGATTGCTTTTGTAAACATCAAAATCCTAAGTACTTAGAACCAACTTGGTTCCAACATGGTCAACAGAATTTTCAAGTGCAATCTGAAGCTAAAAAGATACGATTTTAATTTAAGTGAAACAGGATTGACCAACAGTATTTTCGAAGGAAATCTGAGCAAGATTTATTTTGAATTTAAGCTTGGACAAAGCCCTATTTGCAGCTATAAAAGGAGGCTTCAGGCAGCAACATCAAGCATCGAGAAACACAAGAACTCAAGCTTCATATTCAACACAATACGACAGTTCAAAAGAGAGAATCACTTGAGTGCAAAATCAAACGTTTCTAAGTGTTTTCGAGAGAGAAATTCAGTGCAGCAATTAGCTTTCCAGAAGCAACTTTGTAGAGTTCCAAACCCTTGTAATCAAACCCGATAGTGGTGCAGATTCCTTCTTCAATATGGGGTTGTGAGAATGGTAGGAGAATACTTGACTTGTAGAGTCAAGGTGTTGTTTTCGTTCCTCAAAAGTATGGGGTTGTCAGGCTGTTTGAGAAGACTGGCTTAAAGGGTCAGGTGCTGTAATTCAAAGATTTTGAAGTAGTGGATTAAAGCCTTTAGGATGAAGGGACTGGATGTCGCCAAGTTAATGGTGAACCAGGATAAATTGTTGTGTTCTTAAGTTGTTATTTTCCGCTGCTAAGTCTGATTAATTATTCATCCAATAATTCGCATCAACACTCAACAAAACAGCAAAAAGATTCAAAGTTTGGCAAACACAATTCAACCCATTTTCTCGTGTTTGCACCTTCAATTGGCATCAGAGCTCGGTCTCAAGACTGAGAACTTTACAATGTTTGAGGAAAGATCCGCGGGTTCAACATGTCTGGAATCAATGAAGAAGCTATTAGAGGAAACATCAACAGACCACCTATGTTTGATGGGGAACGGTTCGAGTATTGGAAAGGCAGGCTGAAGAGTTTCTTTTTCTCACAAGATCCCGAACTGTGGGACATGGTGGAAGATGGCTATACTGCTCCAAGAGATGCTGATGGTGTTAAAATTCCCATGAAATATTTTTATGCTGACCAGAAGAAGATGTTTAAGTTACATCACAAATCCAAAACGTTCATGATCAATGCAATCACATTCAAGGAGTTTGAAAAGTGCACTAACAAAAAAACAGCAAAGAGCATCTTGATAGTCTGGTTCTGACTTACAAAGGCAGCAAACAAGTTCAAGAAGCAAAGGCCAACATGAAGGTGCAAACACGAGAAGGGGAGTTGAATTATGTTTGCAAAACTTGAATTTATTTTGTTGTTTTGTTGAATTGATGCAAATTATTTGATGAATAAATAATCAGACTTAGCAGCAAATAATCACAACATAAGAACACATCAATTTATCATAGTTCACCTTTAACTAGGCTACGTCCAGTCCCTTCCTTCAGTAGACCTTTTCACTAATTCAAACTCCTTTTAATTACAACACTACTGACCCTTCAAGCCAGTCTTCCCAAACAGCCTAACAACCCCAGACTTTTGAGGAACAACAACACCTTGGCTATACCAGCCAAGTCTTCTCAAACAGTCTGACAACCCCAGACTTTTGAGGAACGACAACACCTTCACTACACCAGCCAAATCTTCTCAAACAGTCTGACAATCCCAGACTTTTGATGAACTTCACAACCTTAAACCTACAAACTAAGTCTTTTTCAAACAACCTGACAACCCCCGATTTTAGAAGAAACTTCAATACTATAGGATTTTATATAAGGGATCGAAATTAGAACTGAGTAACTACTTATGGAAAGTTGATACTCACGATAATCTTAAAGTGAACTAGAGTGTTTACTTCTGAAAAATTTATGATGACTATCAGCTTCACACTCTATGAAAAGAACACTTAGAAAATATTTATCTTTTAAGTAAGTGTTTCTCTCCATTGAACTCTTCAAATAACTTAGAATTGAAGCTTGAGTTCTTCTATTTTTCTATGCTTTATTCTTCAGCATTAAGCCTCTATTTATAGTTGAAATTAGGGCTTCACTTTGATCTGATGCTTTACTTCTGGAGTGTATTTCGATGAAATCTGTTTTGAGAATATTCTGGAGTATTTTGCTCAGATTCTATTTCTGGAGTCTTTTGCTCCAATTTTGTTTTGAGCATTTTACTCAGATTATGTTTTGAGTATATTTTTAGCTAGATTCTGTTTCTTGAGTCTTTTACTCCAATTCTGTTTTGAGCATTTTTCTCAGATTATGTTTTGAGCATACTTTCAGCTTCTAATGATGTAGCTTTTGATTTTTTTTCCTCCAATGAGATTCTATGAAATTATCCTCTGACGGGATCCTCTAGTTTTATCCTCTAGTGATATCCTCTGATGTTTGCCTTTGATGACATCCTCTGATATTTTCTGAAGGTATCTTCTGGTACCCTCTGGTGACATCTTCTGGTATCCTCTGGATGCATTTTTATCTTCTGGTGACGTCATTTTCTGATGATATCTTCTACTTCTGATTTGTATCTTCTGGTGATATCTTCTACTGATGTCATCCTCTGATTTCTGCTTCTGGTGACGTCATCTTCTGATTTACGCTTCTGATTTCTGCTTCTGGTGACATCATCTTCTGTTTATGCCTTTGATGACATCCTCTGATTTTTTCATTCTTCTTCTAAGTCAAAATATGTTTTTCATAAAATACATTTGTTAACATCAAAACTTTAATTGCAAGAACCAACTTGGTTCCAACATAACATTCTAGTCAAGAAGTACGAGCTGTTCAAGATGGAAGAAGATGAAGACATTGAAGTAATGTTTTCCAAATTTCATACTCTGGTTTCAGGATTAAGAGTACTCAAGAAGAGCTATATTACTGCTAACCACGTGAAGAAAATTCTTAGAAGTCTGCCAAACAAGTGGAGACCAAAGGTCACTGCCATTCAGGAAGCAAACGACTTGAACACTCTAAAGTTGGAGGAATTAATCAGCTCCCTCAAGTCACATGAAATAGAGCTTGAAGAAGATGAACCCAAGAAGAAGAATAACACCCTAGCCTTAAAGTCCAAACGGAAGAAAGTTCTTAAAGCAGAAACAGAATCATAAGACAATGATTATGAGGACCAGAATCAGAAATCAGAAGCAGAAGACATTGCCTTTATAACCAAAAACATTATGAAAATGTGGCAAAACAGAAGGAAGAAGTTACCCCAGAGGAATTCCAAGCATTTCAACAGAGGAAAGGATGAACAAGACAAGAAGAGCATTATCTGCTATGGATGCAATGAACCTGAGAAGAAAGACTCTAGACCCAAGATGAAAAATCTGATGGCAACATGGGATGATTCTGATGATGAAGAAGCTGATTTAGTAATGATGGCCAACATCAATTCTGCCTCTGCATCCAATATAAAATCTGACTCTGGAAGTGAATCAGAAGAAGCAGAATTGGATCTGATGCCTCATATTCATTCTGCCTCTGGATTCGACCCAGATGCTGACTCTAAAAAAGAATCAGAAGATGAAGAAGCAGAATTGGCTCTAATGATTTACACCAGCACTACCTCAAGATCCAACACGGACTATGATTCTGGAAGTGAATCAGAAACAGAACTGGCTCTGATGGCTCACACATGCGCTGTCTTTGAATCCGATATAGAATCTGATTTTGGAAGTGAACCGTCAAAAGATGAAAAAAAGGTATTTTCTGAACTCATTCGATCTGATTTAATTACTAAAATGAATAATATTTTTTAACGTGCAAACACGAGAAGCGGGTTGAATTGTGTTTGGCAAACTTTGAATCTTTTTGCTATTTTGTTGCACGTTGGTGTGATTTACTTTATGAATAACTAATCAGACTTAGTAGCGGCAAATAACAACTTAAGAACACAACAATTTATCTTGATTCACCACTAACTTGGCTACATCCAGTCCCTTCATCCTGAAGACTTTAATCCACTAATTCAAAACCTTTGAATTACAGCACCTGACCCTTCAAGTCTGTCTTTTCAAATAGCCTGCCAACCCCAGAGTTTTGAGGAACGAAAACAACACCTTAACTCTACAAGTCAAGTCTTCTCTTACCAATCTGACAACCCCAGATTGAAGAAGGAATCTACACCACTATCGGGTTTGATTACAAGGGTTTGGAACTCTGCAAAGTTGCTTCTGGAAAACTGATTGCTACATTGAATTTGTCTCTCAAAAACACTTAGAAAAATTTTCTTTTGCACTTAAGTGATTCTCTCTTTTGAACTCTCACATTGTATTGAATATGAAGCTTGAGTTCTTGTGTTTTTTGATACATGATGTTGCTGCCTATAGCCTCCTTTTATAACTGTAGATAGGGCTTTGTCCAAGCTTAAATTCGAAATAAATCTTGCTCAGATTTCCTTTGAAAATACTGTTTGGCCAATCCTATTTCACTTAAATAAAAATCATATCTTTTTAGCTTCAGATTGCATTTGAAAATTCTGTTGACCAATCTTGTTTCTTTTAATTTCAAACCATATCTTTTTAAGTTTCATATTGCATTCGAATTTCTTCAAGTCTTTAGTGATTTTTTGAATCAAATCCCCTTTATACTTTGATCAAATTTTTATCAAAATTTAATCAAGTCTTCTTCGAATTTTAATCAAGTCTTCACTGATTTGCATCATGATTCAAATTCTGGACCATATGATCTTCTAATCTCGACAACCTTTGGACCATGTAATCTGATTTGTACCAATTATGTGATCCTCTGATTTCGACCAACTCTAGACCAAGTGATCTGATCTATACCATTCTGTGATCATCTAATCTCGGCCAATTCTGGACCATGTAATATGCTATGTACCAATTCTGTGATCCGCTGATCTCGGCCAATTCTGGACCATGTAATCAGATTTATGTTTCCTTCTGGTCTGGACCAAGTCTCCCTCTGACAAGCTTCCTTCTGCTCTGGACCAGGTCTCTCACAAGCTTCCTTCTGATTTGGGCCAAGGAAGATATCCTCTGATTGATGCTATCCTCTGATGTTTGCCTTTGATGACATTCTTTGGTATCCTCTGGAGGTATCTTCTGGTACCCTCTGATGACATCCTCTGGATGCATCTTCTGGATGTATCCTCTAGTATACTCTGGATGTCTCTTCTGGCATCCTCTGGATGTATCCTCTGGCCGAACTTTCTGGTGGCATTTTTATCTTCTGGTGACTTCATCCTCTGGTGTATCCTCTAATTTTTCCTTCTAAGTCAAAATACGATTTTCATAAAATACATTTGTTAACATCAAAACTTTAATTGCAAGAACCAACTTGGTTCCAACAATCTCCCTCATTTTGATGATGACAAAACTTTGTATTTTTTGTAACTATTTTTCTTTTTTTGACTTTGACTCCCCCTAAGACTTAGCTTTACTTTGATGTTTTCTCCCCCTAAGTCTAATGCCCCAGATTCTTTATCAAATACATCTTCTCCCCCTTTGTTATAAGACAAAAAGGATTGAAGGAAGAAAGGAGATCCTCTGAAACTTTTTTTTTCTTCTTCTGATTTTTTTTTCTTCTTCTGACTTTTTTTTATTTGAAAAAACAATACACGACAATAAAAGTAAAATAACATACATAAAAGAAATTAAACTAAGCTATTTTACAGGAATGAAAGTAAGATTAAGGTTTTTCTTAATGAAGTCAAACCTATCTTCAGGCAGTGGTTTAGTGAATATTGACGCCCATTGATGGTTAGTGTCTACAAACTGGATGTTGAGTGTCCCTTTTTTAAACATAATCTCTGGTGAAGTGGTGTTTGATCTCTATGTGTTTGGCTCTAGAATGTAGGATAGGGTGTTTTGGTTAGGTTGATGGCTGAAGTGTTGTCACACTATCCCCTAAGTTGATATGTAGCAGTTTCTTTGTAGAACAGGGTGAAATTGATAGTGCCTTTAAGGTATCTCTGTAGGATTTTTGGCCTTAGTCATCCTTTTTCAAGTGAGCTGGTTGGGTGCATTGGGTAGCCATAGATTTGCAATCACTCATCTTAAACTTCTTGAGAAGATCTTTTGTATATTTTGTTTGATGAATGTATAGACCTTTTTTACTTTTCTGAATTTGAATTCCTATGAAGAACTTAAGTTCTCCCATCATGCTCATTTAAAATTCCTGCTTCATCAATTTAGAAAATTCTTGGCAGAGAGTGCCATTAGTAGATCCAAAGATAATATTATCAACATAAACTTGAACTATCAGAATATCATCTTTTATTAATTTTCTAAAAAGAGTATTATCTACTTGTCCTCTTTCAAAGTCATTTTTAAGTATGAAGTTACTAAGTCCATCATGCCATGCCCTAGGTGCTAGTTTTAAACCATACAAAGATTTTTTAAGTTTAAAAACATGGTTTGGAAATTTAGAACTTTCAAAACTTGGGGGTTGTTTAACATAGACTTCTTCACTTATATAACAATTTAAAAATGCACTTTTAACATTCATTTGAAATAATGAGATGTTATTATTAGCAGAAAAGGAAAGTAGGATACGAATAGCTTCTAATTTGACCACTAGAGCAAAAGTCTCAGTGTAGTCAATACCTTCTTGCTGATTGTATCCTTGTGCAACACATCGTGCCATGTTTCTGACAACTTCTCCTTTTTCATTCAGCTTGTTTCTGAAAACCCACTTGGTTCCAATAATGTTCTTTTCTAGTCTTGGAGCTAGATCCAAAATATCATTCATTTAGCTCTTCTTGCATTGGTAGACTCCCTCTATATCCTTCTTCTCTTCAGATTTATCCTCTGAAGATTTGTCGTATTCTTGCTTGAAGCTTTTTCTTTTTCAAGTTCTTTTGCCTGCATCAGTTTCTGGTTCTAGTAAACCTGCATAGGTTTCTTCTAGTTTTGATAAACTAGCTTCGGTTTCCTCTGGTTCTGGTAAACCAGCTTCGGTTTCCTCTGGTTCTGGTAAACCAACATCTGTTAACTCTGGTTCTGGTTAACCTGCATTAGCTTCATCTTGCTTTGACTTTTCAGGTCAAGCTATTTCTCATATAACATAATACAAATTAAATAATTTAAAAGTGAAATTAATACAACCAGACCATCAATTCTGCTTCTGGTGGTTTCTTCTTGTTTTTGAAACCACTGGAATGTTGTTTGTGCTGACGTGTTCATATTATATGGATCACTTGATTCCTCTGACAGTTTGAAAACCTGTAGAATACTTATCCAGCTTTGATTTTTGAGATCAAGATTCTTGTTATCACAGTAAACATAAATATCAAACAATAATGATATTTAAGGATAGATATAACCTATATGTCACAGCTTCAGTTTCATTCAGAAAATCCTCTTGTTTCTGATTTTCAAATTCTGAATCTGCATATTCTGTTATTAGAGGGTCTGGATGAAGGGCTTTGCATTCCCTTCCAAATTTGTAGTCTTGATGAATTTCACTAGAGTGTTCGAAGAAGTCTCCAGATTATAACACTTCTCTTTCTACTCATATATCAGGTTCCTCTAATAGTTCTGGAACTGATGATAATTATGATTCCTCTGGTAGTTCCAGTTTTGTTGATATGTGTGATTCCTCTGCCTATTTTGATTTGGTTGATATGTGTGTTTTCTCTGTCTATTTTGATATTTCTAGTTCTTCATGTGGTTCTAGTTCTGATAGTTATTTTGTTGACCAGTTCTTCTTCCACCAGAGTCAGTTTGCTTCTGTTTGGCAGATGTTAGAACATAGACCTTTTTCCCTTCATATGTTGCCAACATCCATTGACCAGGCACCATGACTGGTGTTTCACTTTGGTTGCTCAGAACATCTGCAACATAAACAATTTTATCTTTTGGTACCCAAATCTGGTTGGGTCCGGGTTTCTTAGTCTTGAAATGTTTCTTGTCTTTTCTTGTTTTTATCATGGGACTAGACAATTTTGAGTGACCTTTCTTAGCACAAACATCACACAAAACATCAGAGGGAATAGGTTTAGTTGCAATTACAGATTCATCAAATCCTAAGCCTCTTTTACCATTGTTACTAACCCCATAGATCATAGAAACATATTTGCTCCTTTCCATATCATTAAAAATAAAATATTGTAAAACTTGTTCATGCATATCATAATTACATACAGTATTTGATGTTGAGTAAATATTACTTTTAGAGTTAGGTTTTCAAATTTAAGCTCAGCAATATCAGTTTTAAGAGTTGCATTTTCTGTTTTACATTCTGCATTTTGATTCTTTAAAACATCAATTTCATTGGTTAGAGTTTTATTTTCTTCCCTAAGTGTTTTTAGTTTTAAAGACAGACACGAGAAGGGGGGTTGAATTGTGTTTGTCAAACTTGAATTCTTTTGTTGTTTTGTTGAATAATGATGCGAATTATTTGATGAATAAATAATCAGACTTAATAGCGAATAATAACAACATAAGAACACAACGATTTATCCTGGTTCACCATTTACTTGGCTACATCCAGTACTCGAACCGTTCCTCATCAAACATAGGTGGTCCGTTGATGTTTCCCCCAACAGCTTCTTCATTGATACGAGACATGTTGAACCCTTGGATCTTTCCTCAAACGCTGTAAAGTGCTCAGTCTTGAGATCGAGCTCTGATGCCAATTGAAGGTGCAAACATGAGAAGGGGGTTGAATTGTGTTTGTCAAACTTGAATTCTTTTGTTGTTTTGTTGAATGTTGATGCAAATTATTTGATGAATAAATAATCAGACTTAATAGCGGATAATAACAACATAAGAACACAACGATTTATCCTGGTTCACCATTAACTTGGCTACATCCAGTCCCTTCACTCCGAAGACTTTAATCCACTAATTTAAAACCTTTGAATTACAACACCTGACCCTCCAAGTCAATCTTCCCAAACAGTCTGACAACCCCAGACTTTTGAGGAACGATAACAGCACCTTGACTCTACAAGTCAAGTCTTCTCCTACCAATCTGACAACCCCAGATTGAAGAAGGAATCTACACCTCTAACGGGTTTGATTACAAGGGTTTGGAACTCTGCAAAGATGCTTCTGGAAAGCTGATTGCTGCAATGACTTTCACACTCTTTTGTTGCTTCTAGAAAGCTAATTGTTGCACTGAATTTCTCTCTCAAAAACACTTAGAAAATATTGCTTTTGCACTCAAGTATTTCTCTCCATTGAACTCTGGGATAACTTTGAATTTTAAGCTTGAGTTCTGTGTTTTTCGATACATATTATTGTTGCCTGGAGCCTTCTTTTATAGCTGCAATTAGGATTTTGTCCAAGCTTAAATTCGAGATAAATCTTGCTCAGATTTCCTTTGAAAATTCTGTTGGCCAATTATGTTTCACTTAATTTCAAACCGTATCTTTTTAGCTTCAGATTGCACTTGAAAATTCTATTGACCAATCTTGTTTCTCTTAATTTCAAACCATTAGCTTCAGATTGCATTCGAATTTTCTTCAAGTCTTCAGTGATTTTTGAATCAAATCCCTTTAATACTTTGATCAAATTTCTATCAAAATTCAATCAAGTCTTCTTCGAATTTTAATCAAGTCTACACTGATCTACATCATGATTTAAATTATGGACCGTATGATCTTCTGATCACGACCAACTCTCCACCATGCGATCTGATCTGTACCATTCTGTGATCTTCTGATCTGGACCATTGGTCTTCTGATCTAGACCATTTATTTTCTGATTTGGACCATTGGTCTTCTGATCTGGACCATTGATCCTATGATATGGACCAAGTCTGGACTAAGTCTTATGTTCTAGACCATGCTATCTTCTGGTCTGGACCATGTCTGACTTATGTTACCTTCTGGTCTAGACCAAGTCTCCCTTTGACAAGCTTCCTTCTGGTCTAGTCTAAGTCTCCTTATGTACTCTGTTTCCTTCTGATATGGGCCAAGAAAAATATCCTCTAATGATGTTATTTTTTCATCCCTTTGATGATATCCTCTAATTGATGATATCCTCTGGTATTTTCTGGAGGTATCTTCTGGTTGAAAATTAAAGATCTACATTTTTGATGAAGACAAAAAGATCATTGATCAAAAAGCAAAAGGATTTTAAGCAACTCTTCTTTCATATTTATTTTTTAGGTCAAGTATTTGATATTAAATCAAAATACATTTTAAAGTACAATATTATGAGAACCATCTTTATAGCATATGCATTAAAATGTTTTATAAATATTTAATAAACATAAACATGTGTTTGAAAATAAAGTTTTTACAAAACTGGAAATCTGTATTCGAATACGAAGTGTCGTAGTCGAATACAGATTACAAGTCAGAAGCTAAAACTAAAGATCTGTATTCTAATACGAAGTGTCGTAGCCGAATACAGATTGCAAGTCAGTAACTAAATTTAAACATTTGTATTCGACTACAACTTTGTGTATTCGAATACAACTCAAGTCAGTGGCAAAAATATCATACTTGTATTCGACTACAAGGTATTGTATTCGAATACGAAGTTCAAATTTTAAATACAAACAGAACGTTATAGAAGTGTATTCGAATACACTGAGACTGTATTCGAATACAACTTCGAAACAATGCAACTTTTCAGTTTTGAAACATTGCACAAGTTCATCAAAATGTTTGGGAACCATTGCCATTGATATGAAGTATTTCCTATGAAGTATAAATACTTCAAAGTTTCAGTTTTAACTTAGTATTTTTCGACTCACTTTTTAGAATCAATTTTCTGAAACATCAAACACTTCAAAACTTAATTTTCATATTTTCAAGTACATGCTTTTCATTTTCATATCATTAAGAAAGGTTCTCAGTTGTACTTGGAAGTGTGATTGATTAAGTATCAAATACTTAGTGTTATAACCTTGTTCTTAGTCAAGAACATCACTACAAAATCATTACAAAATCATTGTATCACTTGAAGAATTTAGTGTAGATTCTTCAAGTTTTGTTAACAGAAATAGTGGTGTACTATCTTCTGTTAAGTGTTAAAGAATCTGTAACTTAAGTTTTAGGGTTAGACTTGTAACATATTCGAACAAAGTGGAAAATCTCTTGTGGTGTGCAAGAGGACTGGATGTACCCTTGATTGTAAGGGGAACCAAGATAAATTTATGTGTTTTTACCTTCTGTCATTTACAACCTTCATTTACTAACACAGCAAGATTAAACAAACTTAAAACAGTCACTTAAACAATCTCCAAAACTCTAAAAACAGAAAAATTGTCCAACACCTAATTCACCCCCCTCTTAGGTGCAACTCTGTTCTTACACTAGTGACATCCTCTGGTATCCTCTGGTGATATCTTCTGGCCGAATCTTCTGGTGGCATTTTTATCTTCTGATGATGTCATCCTCTAATGACATCCTCTAGTGTATCCTCTGGTGACGTCATACATCCTCTGATTTTTCATTCTTCTAAGTCAAAATACGATTTACATAAAATACTTTTTTTAACATCAAAACTTTAATTGAAAGAACCAACTTGGTTCCAACAGATTCAATATGAGTGAATCAAAGGCAGTTAGCTCTCCACTAGCAGCTCACTTCAAGCTTTCTTCAGCCATGTCACCAAACACAAATCTGGAAGCAGAAGATATGAAGACTATTCCTTAAGCAAGTGCTATAGGAAGCATCATGTATGCTATGGTTTGCTAAAGACCAGACATTTCTCATGTTGTAAGTATCACCAACAGGTTTATGGGAAATCCAGGAATGAATCATTGGCAAGCTGTTAAATGGATTCTAAGGTACTTAAAAGGAACTCAAAGCTTGTGTTTGGAATACAGCAAAAGTTCATAACCATCAAAACCAGTCCAAGGATTTGTAGACTCTAATTTTGCTGGAGATTTAGATAGAAGAAGATCTCTCACAGGGTATGTGTTCATAGTGTTCAACAACACAGTCAGTTGGAAAGCTAATCTTCAGCACATAGTGCCATTATCAACAACAGAAGCAGAATATGTTGCTCTTGCTGAAGCTCTGAAAGAAGGAATTTGGCTGAGAGGATTGATCATTGAACTTGGTGTCAAACAAGAGTTGGTTTGCATAAATTGTGACAGCCAAAGTGTCATTCATTTGAGTAAAAATCAAATGTATCGTGAAAGAACCAAGCATATAGACATCAAACTGCATTTCATAAGGGATGTCATTGAAAGAGGTGAGATAAATGTGGCAAAGGTGCACACAAGTGACAATCCAGCTGACATGTTCACAAAACGTGTCACACTTAGCAAATTCAAACACTGTTTGGATATGCTGTAGATCAAGTCCAGAAACTGAGATCAAAGACTAAGAGGATCTGATTTGAAGAATCACAGGTTGAAGCTTCTCATTTGGTACCAAGGTGGAGAATTGTTGAAAGTGGTACTCAATTAAGAAAACTTAGGATGGTTACTTACAAGCCAATCTAACTTGGGGCTGTTAGTTTTCAGTTAATAAGTTGTAACTACTTTTTGTAACAAACTAGTATATAAGTAGTTGGGCAGCAACTAGAAAAGAGAGTGAATTTTCAATTTTGCACAAAAACAAAAAACTGAAAGAAAACATAGCATTTTGTACATTGTAATCATTTTCATCTCATATAGTGATAATTCGAAGTCGGATCCAGTCCCCCAGACGTAGGAGTTTTATCTCTGAATTAGGTTAACAATTGTGTATGTTCATTTTAGAAAGATTCAATTCTATTTAGATTAAAAGAAACAAAACTAGAAAACGGACAACGATAAACAATCTCCGTTTTTAAAACTGACCAATCTCCGTTTTTAATTCAATCAATCTCCATTAACAATTGATTACGCAGTTAATTGATTAGTGATTAAATGAACTTCTAGATATTTAATCATTGCACAATTAAACAGTTAATCTAATGCTTAAAACTTAGACGATCAACAGCAAACATAGTTACCACTCATTCTTTACGAATGCTAATTCTTTCCTGCTTCATCTTATTATATATAAATATGTTATGATTTATAGCTATAAATATTATAATAAAATTATATTACGCACTTGTTAGCATAAACTTATACTCGCTCCGTCACGATGATTATCGTTACATTTATATATATTAAAAAATATAATAATTAAAATAAAGAAAATAATTATTTTATTAAATTATTTATTTTAATTATTAATTAAACTTTTACTATTATTAATGTAAAATATAACATTACTTAAAAGTTATATATGTAATAATTATTAAAAAATAATATCAAAAAAATAATTAAAACACAATAAAATTATACAATTTTTTTAAAAGTGGCAATTATTATATATACAAAACTAAATAACAATTATACATCGATAATAGATTTAAATAATTTGGTTGTTGATGGGATGGAAATGGGATAATTTTACACACATTGTAACCCACATTAGAGGAAGAAACGTGGCATGAGAATTGTGGAGTGTGTGACATATGTGACAATTATGAGATTTGGTCAAGAGTGAGAAAATGGATATTATGAATATGGTGAAGTGAGGGGAGAGCACGCCGCCACGAATGACATTTGTTGATGTGATGCCATGGTAGATGGTAGTGGATCTTTCATTTCTTCTTTCAATTTTGGGCACTCATGTCGGCAATTTTATCAATAATGTCTACTACTAGTTATACTTTTGAAAAAAATTGTACTTCAAAAATTAATATTAAATATATTAATTTTTTAAATATTTTTTATTTATATTTTATTTTAAAATAGTATTAATTATTCTTTTTATTTATATTTTATTTTATATTAATATTGATTAATTACATTTTATATTTACAAGAAGAGACGAAGAAGTTTCAAGAAGGAAAAACTATCTCTGTTTTAAAGAGTAATATAAATGTATTTGTTATAGGTTTTAAAAATAAATTGACTTTGGTACAAATTTTAGAAATATTTTTAGAGATTTTTAAGAAAAAATGAAAATTATTTTGTATTTATTTGTTATGGTAAAAATAATTCTTTTAAAAAAATCTGTTATTAAAAATGGTTTGTTTTAAAAATTATTAAAAAATAATTTCTCATTTTAAATAGTTAATAGATTATATTTCAGGTTTTTATTATTTTACAAATTCGAAACAAATAAACTCAAGCTTTCAAAAATATATATATTTTTGAAAAATGATTATTTTATTAAAATTAAAA
>JBBPBO010001984.1:55831654-55834154 GCA_037974295.1 Cicer cuneatum
TGTAAAAAATTAAATATATAAAATTATACTAATTAATCATAATTTGTAAATATATAATCTAATAATTGAGATTTAATTTTTGTTAAAAAAATATCTTTATTCATTTAAATTGAAAGAGTATATCAAGCATAATATAAATTTAAAATTATTAAAAATAAAAAATAAATAATGTGAATAAATTCACAATATTCGAATTTATAGTATAAACTCGCAATATTCAAATTAATAATATAAAATTATTTATTTAGATAAAAGCAAAGATAAAATAATTAAAAATAGTTATTAAAAAAAAACTTAAACCATCCTTCTCTATTCAATAAAGAAGAAGAGTAGTTCTTTAACCTAAATAAATTTTTACTTAAAAATTCAGAAAGTTTATTATACTTTTATTTAAATAGCATTAAAATTTTATGAATTATATTAGGAATTGATTTAGTCAATTAAAATATTCAATTTTACGTTAGAATTGATATAAAATTAAATAGTTGTAATGCTTTATTAGGGAGAATAATTTTGAATAGCTTAATCCCTCTTTGTTTGTCGTCGAGAGATGGTCATAGATAGTGCATTGGTTCAAAGAATAATTTCCTCTCTAGAATGAGAATTACACATTTTGCCTTTAAGTAATATAAATCAATTAACATTTTTCTTAAATTTTGAAATTTTTGCAGAAAATTAAGTAGGGTTATATATGAAGGATCACATAAATATGTTCGTGTTTTAAATTTTCAGATATAGATCTCTATCTTGCTATCGTCTTGATTTCTCCTACAAATCTTTTTTATAAAGTTAATGTATATGATGTTCGACCGGTGAATAATAAATAAAGTGTTGAAATAATTATTTATGACATTTTTATATGATTTGATATTTAATGGTTGCATGCGGTCAAATGGTGTTCACTTAGTTTGAAACTAATCCTTAATTACTACTCTTGACTTTAAATTTAAACAAGTTGTATTTTATGTAAACTTTTTAAAGTGACCCAAGTAATACATGCAAAATCCAAAGATTTGATCTATTTTAATTTGATAATTACTAATTATCAAAATTTGAAAATTATACTCTTTGATGTCTTACAAAAAAGTACAACTCAATTGATAAACTAAAAGTACAAGAGACATCGAAAGAATTTCATATAAAAAGTCTTAAATTTAAACTAAAAAAACTAACCAAATTTAACAATCATTGACATTTGGCATAAAAAAAATATTTTTCATTTCCACGTATAAAGAAAAATCATTGAGTTTTTTTATAGGAGGGTCAATTGTGATCTGTGTGCGAAATGATTCTCTTTTCGTACAAAATGAATGGACCGATCTTGTACGAAAAAATAACATATTAACATCTGAGAGTTTGTTCGTGCGTCAACCACACTATTAATTATTTGTACATATTTGATGTAAGGTCCATAAACATAGAATCGTGGCATCAATGGAACTCACAAGTTACAAATTAATTATAGGCCATGCTATTCGTAAATGTTGACTTGACATGTTATTGAACCCATCAAATAATTCTTTTAGAGTATCCCTCGTGATCGATTAGTGTCGTATACAGTTGCCTTCAAGAAAAACCTACTGTTTGAGTGATCATTTATAGTGCCAAATTAAAGTCATGTTGGCCATCAACAGTTTGATTCTCGATTTGAATCTATTGTTTTATTTTATATCAAGCAAATTAAGGTATAATTATATAGACATATAAAGATCGGGAGAATAAGGGATATTTCATTTCAATTTAAAACCCAATAGCAAGAAATAAGGAAAATAAGAACAAAATAACTGTACTAAATATAAAGATTTGACACAACAATCCTATTTTCTAGAGATGCAATGTAATGGTTTCATTCTCCATTCATAAAAGAGACTATGATATGCAAAAATGCGTTATCCAACCCATACCCATTTCGGATTGACTCTAGCGGGTTGTGCGTTTCTTTGGATCGGGTAAAAAAGTTCTGTTATAATACAGATTGATAAAATGCTACCGAGTCCGATTTTAGACAGGTCACAGGCTAAGTGGATAATTCGCATATTTTTTTTTTAATTTTTTTTACTCATTATATTTTAAATTTTTTTGCAACTCTTTTAATTTAAAAATTTTCTTTAATGTCCATTTAAAAAAAATGATATAATACTTATACATTAAGTATGAATCAATTTGAATGACTATATTCTTTTGTGCACATTTAAAAAAAATTATAGTTTACTCTTTATACACAAACTATGTTTGAATTTTTCAATTAATACAAACTCAATTCAAAATTTTTAAAATAACACACAAATTAAAATAAGTTCAAATTGTCCAAAACAACTTAGAGATATTATCTAACATAATACAAATGAATTTAGTTTGAGTTTGAGTTATGTTAGACAAAACTAAATTCATTTGTGTTATCACTACAAGAAAACTGACTTCTAGTGACAGACAAAGTTTGTCACTAAAAGTCAAAAACTGTAGGTAAAGGTCAATAATACTTTGAGCGACTCTCAAATCC
>JBBPBO010001984.1:55839154-55954620 GCA_037974295.1 Cicer cuneatum
TTCTAACTGGCACAATGTTTTGGCAATTCGATTCTTCAAGTGCTCCAAATTATGCTCATAAAGAACCTTGCCACTCAATTCTTTGAAGAAATGACAAAGATCCCATATAGCTAACCTCAATTTGTTAGGCAAACAACCTTTCATAGCTATAGGAAGAAACTCTTGCATTAAAAGGTGACAATCATAGCTTTTAAGACCAAATATCTTGTGTTGCTTCACTTGCACACATCTAGATATATTAGAAAAATATTCATCTGGGATTTTTCAGTTCTTGAGAACTTCCAAAAATATTTCTTTCTCATTCGATGTCATTTGGTAACAAGCTCTAGGCAAATATTTTTTACCTTTAGTTGGATGCATCGTTGGATACAGTTGACTTCTTATGTTCATGTCTACAAGGTCACAATGTGCCTTAACGTTATCCATTGATTTTCCATCTAAATCAAAAAATGTTCCAATAATGTTATCACAAACATTTTTTTCAATGTGCGTTACATCAAGATTATGACAAATAACATTATGTTGCCAAGAAGGCAATGTGAACAAAATGCTTTTCTTTTTCCATGGTGACCCATTTCCTATTCCATGATCTTCCAATTGTCTCAAGACACTTGCACCATTAGTTAGCTCTGGTGGTGCTCTAAACTCTTGGGTTCCATCAAATTCTCCTCTATTGTATCTCCACTTACTGTTAGGCTCTAACCAACGACGATGACACATGTAGCAAAACTTCCGACTATAACACAACCACTTAGACGTAGTTTCTAAACCACAACATGGACAAGCGTATCGATCTTTCATGCTCCAGCCAGACAAATTTGCATATGCCGGGAAATCATTGATAGTCCACATGATAGCAGCACGTAATTGGAATGACTTATTTTTGCATGCATCAAATGTTTTCCCCCCAATTTCCCATAATTCTTTTAGTTCATCCACAAGAGGTTACATATAGACATCAAGTTTATTTCCTAGACCTTTTGGACCGGGAATAAGCGATGAAAGTATAAAGTTAGATTGCTTCATACACATCCATGGAGCAAGGTTATAAGGAATCGAAACAACATGCCAAGTGCTACGAGAAATTGACATGGTTTTGAAAGGGTTAAAACCATCATAAGCTAAACCTAGTTGAACATTACGAGGGTCGCACGAAAAATCAGGATGTTGACGATCAAAATCTTTCCAAGCAAAAGAATGAGCTGGATGTCTCATGAGCCCATATTTTGTTTTACCATCCTCATGCCATGTCATAGAAGAAGCTATTTTTGATGATAGAAAAAGTCTTTGTAGTCTAGGTTTAAGAGGAAACCAACGAAGAACCTTTGTAGGGATTTTTTTTTCTACCTTCATTGTCATTAGAGTTTAGTTTCCATCGTGACATACCACATTTTGAGAAAATTTGAGCATTAGTAAAATCTCTCCAATATAATATGCAATCATTTGGACAAGCATGAATTTTTTCATATGAGAGACCTAATCCACAAATAATATTTTTTGTATCATAAAAAGATTTCGACAATGTATTTTCTTCTGGGAATGCATCCCTTAAAAGCTCTAACAACATGGAAAAACTTTTGTATGTCCACCCGTTTAGACACTTTAAGTGATATAAATGGACAATAAATGATAGTTTTGTGAACTTCTTACAACTAGGATATAGATTTTGCTCTGCCTCATTTAACAACTGATAGAACTTATCAAAATTATTATCCTCTTCGGATTGTTGAGTATTGGGTTCATCTATGAATGCTTTGGGATCCTCGTCCTCCACATTTAAATTTGCATCATCACTCTAATTAGTTGGATGTATTCCAAAGGCATCATGAATCAATGTATTTATAGAAGGTGCAAACACGAGAAGGGGGGGTTGAATTGTGTTTGACTAACTTGATTACTTTTCCTATTTTTAACTTTTAAAACAAAACTTGATGAATAAAAAATAGAGTTAGCAGCGGATATAAAGTAAAAAATAAGACACAGAATTTTTATACTGGTTCACCGTTAACGAGGCTACGTCCAGTCCCTTCACCTTGAAGGATTTCACTAATTCAAACCTTGAATTACACCAGTTCCACTGACCCTCCAAGTCAGTCTTCTCAAACAGTCTAACAATCCTAGACTCTTGAGGAATACATCACTTGTCTTCTCCTGCCAATCTGACAATCCCAGATTGTAAAAGAAATTACAACACTTTGAATCTAATTGCCAAGTAATCTGCTACCCCTTCTGACTCCCTCAGATTGTAGACTCTACTTCAACAACTTAGATCTAACACGAGAAAGAAAATAACAAGAGTGCTTGCTTCTTGAAAGTTGGAACTCACAATTGACCTCACTGAAAACTTGAGTGTTTGCTTTGGAAGTGTATGACTCTTTTGTGATTTTCGATGCTAAGTATTCTGCCTTGAGCCTCCTTTTATAGATGCAGATTAGGGCCTCTTCCAAGCTTAATTTCGAGCTGAATCTTGCTGGATTCTCTTGCAAAAATAACTTGACCAATTGGGCTTTATTTAAAAAACATATCTTTTATTAAGCTTCAGATTTTATTTCAAAATAACTGGCCAATCATGTCTGTAGATTCTTCCCGCCAACAGCTCCTGAATTCCACAATACCTCACTTTATTTTTGTAACAAATCTTTTTAATACTTTTATTAAAATAAATTAAAATCTCCACCGTAAATCCTCATGATTAATTCTGGACCATTTGATCTTCTGCGCTAGTCCACATCTGGACCATACTAGTTGATATGTTGTGATCATCTGATTTCGGTCATCCCTGGACCACACTTCCTAACCTTCTAATCTTCTAATCTCAGCCATCCTGATCCAACAAACTGATCTGCTGTGATCCTCTGATCTCGGCCACTGTTGGACCACACATTCTAACCTTCTGATTTCGGCCAACACTAGGCCATGATCTGATCTTCTGATCTCAGCCAACACTGGGCCAAATACTTAAATCTGAACCATTGATCTGAAAATCTTCCCTCTGATCTAGACCAATTCTGGACTTGGTTTGGATTAAACTGAAATTAAATCTGGACAAATAATATTTCAGTATGGACATTTTACCTTCTGTTTTGGATCAGTTCTGGATCAATTCTGGAGATCATTTCTTCTGGTTTGGACTTAGTTTCATACCCTGAACCATGCTATCTTCTTGTCTGGGTCAAATCTGGATTAATTCCTTTGTTCTGGACCCATTAATTTACCCTCTGATTAAGTCTGGATCAAGTCTGGGCTGTTTATTATTTCACTGCCAGGCCATCTTCTTGTCAGAATAACTTATGGAATAAATCTAACATTTGACATATTTTAGTCTGGAACAACTCTCCCTATGGCAGGCTTCCTTCTGGTCTGGTCCAGGTCTCCTTCTGACTTTGCTTCCTTCTGATCTGGGCCAACAAATATATCCTCTGGTAGTGTTTTGACATCCTGGTGTATCCTCTGGTAATTCCAGGATGCATTTTCTGCCTCTGCAAACTTCATTTCTGGTGGTATTTAATGTAAGAATTCAAGGTACAAAATAAGATTACATGGAGTGCTTTTGTAAACATCAAAATCTAAGTACTTAGAACCAACTTGGTTCCAACATTTATGTCATGATCAAACTCTCCTTCTACTTGAGATACACTTTGAGAACTAGACGAGCTAACTTGTTCACCATGGAAGACCCAAGTAACATAACCTTTTAGAAACCCAAAATGGACTACATGCTCATAAGTATCCACCCGAGAGCGCCGCTTGCAATTGACACAATTGGTGCAAGGACATAAAAATTTTCCATCATTTGATTTTGCAAATGCAAAATCAAGAAAATTAATAACTCTTCTAATGTACTTCTCTTTATTAAGAGAGTTGTTAGGATTGTAGGATATTCAACTCTTATCCATTCAATTCAATACAATAAACTGAAAAATTGAATGAAATAACACAAAAAGTTAATAAATATAACTTAAATATAAAGAAAGGAAAAGAAGAATATATACTAACATAGAATAAATATAGCTTAAAATATAACTTAGATATAAATAAAACAAAAGAAGAATACAATAAATGAAAGCACACATCGCTATTTCACCTCAGCCTCACAAGAATAAGTCATTTAAACTAATTCACTTTACTTCAATAAGTTTAGCTTACCTCTTTAAATGGAACTTCACTCCAAGGAACTTCACTAATGAAATAGGATATCATCAAAGAAAGTAATTTATCTGTTTAATGGTCAACCATTAGTCTCAATGGTAGAGAATAAAGCTGTCAGTTTGAAATAAAACATATTATTATGAATCATTAACCTCTCTATATATCATTCTCTTTATTGCATAAGAAACAGAGATTGGAAATGGAGACTTACAATTCCATCAACCAGATCCACACCAAAAAGCAAAATCATATTTCCCTGGACAGCTTCTACCTATAGTATATAGATCAAACAAAAGTTATTTTCCGTATAGGGTGAATTTTTTAGTGCATATACACAAGTAATCATCATAAATGCTGAAAAAATAATTGTTTACTGAAAAGCTACATAATCGCTTTTTCCAGGAAATAAAATAAAACTTATCTTTAGTAAGAAGAGTATGGAATCCCCAATTCTACTTTAAGAACAACTGTCATAGGTTTGCAACAATCTAGCAATGATAAGAGAAAATAGCACTCTAGAGAGAATAAAGGATAAAAAGACAGTTCTAAAACATTAAGAGCTTGTTGGCTTTTTAAAGACACTATTCATTAGTTTAATACAGGAAAATCGGATGAGGATTTATGTCACAAATAGAGAGGAACATATTCAAATATGTGACCAAGCATTGATAAAATAAGATTTTTCATGTACATTATAAAAAGTGGCCAAGCATATAATTTTGTTTAAAAAGAAGCTATAATGATGAAATAATAAAAATGCCTCATGCCATATAACACATCCTCACCCAAACATGGCAAACAAAAAATATATATTAGGGCAAACATCGTGAGATTCGTGACCATTTTCTTAATCAGATGAGCTTGCCAATCAAACACTTATGCAAATGGTATAAAATTGATTTCTGTACACAAAATATTGTTATTCTATACCATCTTTATCATGAAAAACTAGTCCAGAATGCAATTTCACAACAAGGTCACCACTACAATAGAACATATACACAACATAAATCAGCAATCAAGCAATGATTATGCTTATAAAGTCAAACATTTTTCTATTAGTAATACATAAACAATGAAAAAATGTAATATCAAGCCAAAAACATGAAGAAAATGAAATTAACATAATGAAGCAACAAACAAGTAGTGAAATGTAAACTTCAAGATCCCCATACACAAGTACTGCAAATCACATTGTAATATCATTATCACATATCAAAATGAGAATTTGAGGCTAACCATATTTTAACAACAATTTCATGGGTAATTTTATCAGTGCCAGAAAGAATTATATCTTTATACTTCCACATAGATTTGAAGATATTGAATAATTAACCTAAATATATAATTGAGTAGTGTATTTTCTCTAAGTTATTCCTGTAATATACCTAATTTATTTCATTAAAAAAAACAGAAATTTATTTAGAGTAACTATGACATCTAAGTTCTAATAGAGCACATGTTTCACAGAAATACTATTATCATACAGAGTCAATGAATGGGGTGAACTTAATTTACTAGACACGAATATCTCACACCTAAAGTCTTTGGCAAGTGTTCTCTCTAACAATTAATAAAAGGTCAGAAAACTGGGATTGTACTTGGTGCAACCAATGTTTAAAAAAATATCTATAATCACAAATGTGGGTTTGGCGAATTTTTACGTCTCCTCAACAATAACACGACCACAATTGTTTTTGCATAAGCTGTATTTAACCAATGCGATGGTGAATCAAAATGTTTGTTATTGGCAAATAAAAATGGAATGCATTAATAATAAGGATTAAAGAAAAAACTCAATATTTCGAAACTAGGTAACATATTAACCTATAGTTAGGTCAAGGGTTTTCTAAATAAAGGTCGGCAACCGCGACTGAGGTTGTGGCATAATAGTTTTTTATATTGCAAAAGTGGCAAAACAACTGCAATTGAGCCTGCATCAGCCACATTTGACTGCAATTCTCCACAATATCAAAGATCATGACACTATTGTTACCACTACTGCTATTTAAAACCCTTGTCACAACAAAGAATCATCACAATAATCCAATTTCTTAAAAGTATATTGAAATACATTTATAAGACACAGAGTTCCAAAACCAGGAATGACATGAATGTATAACATAATAAAAATCACAAAACAAATTAAGAGCAATCTAATGTTTTTTCAAATGAATGCAATGAAGAAACAAAAAAAATTTACCAGTGCCAGCAGCAGTAATAGCTTGTCTATATTTCTTATCCTGAACATCACCAGCAACAAAAACTCCTTCAACTCTAGTCATTGCAGTACCTGGCTTTGTCACAATGTAACACATCATCATCCAATGTTTGTATCCTATTAATAATCTAACCAAAATATTTGTGATGTATGGATTAATTCAGTCTGGTTGCTACTTTTTTTAAAAAAAAAAACTTCAATTAAAAATTCAGATACATGATAAATCTTCCTGGAATTACTGATAATGTGACTTTGTGGCAGAATGTGTTCTACAAAATGAAAATTACATGGTACTATTTCAACAAAATCCTTCAATCAAACTTGAGCACGAAGATGAGAAACTCCATATCTGATTTTTGCTCCATCATTATCTTTTCTCTGAATATGAAAATAAGAGAGCTTCAAATCAGTTTTAAAATATAAAAAACTAAAATCAATCAAATCACTCAACCAATGCAAATGGCTAATAGAGGAAAAACAATTTTCACTTACTTGTGAATTCCTGAATTGCTGAATTTGAATCGCTGACACTGAATCGCTGAGTTTGAATGGTAAATCGAAAGTTGATAAATCGTAAAAACGAGAATCAATGAAGAAATCATTGAGTTTGAATCGGAAATTGAAGGAATCGATTGAAGATGGAATTGAAAAAATTATGAAGAAATCGGGAAAAGCTTCTTTAACTGAAAAACGAGAATCAACGAAGAAATTGAGAAAAGCTTTGATAATTTCTGAGATGAAATAAAGAGAAAATTTTTTAGAAGAATTAGGGGAAAAGAATTTCAGGAAAGAAAGAATGCGGTGTTGGATGAATGGAAATAAAAGAGAATACGTCGTTGTTCATTTTTTGGAATAATTGAATTTTTTTTATATGAATATTTGGATGAATAACTTAGAATTTTTTTTAAGTTAAATTCATATATTGATATTAAATGAGAATAGGTGACACTCTATATTCTCTGTAGTTAAAAGTAACTATAGTGACAAATAAGAAGGTGTCACTAAAAATTAAGTGTCACAATAGATCTCTTTTTTTGTAGTGTATGTTAGATAACATCTCTAAGTTGTTTTAGACAATTTGAACTTATTTTAATTTGGATTATGTTAGACAAATGAATTTAGTTTGTGTAACATAACCGAAACTCAACCCAAATTCAAATAGAGTGCCAAATAGTTATAATGTGACTTTGAAATAAGTTCTTGTAAACTCTTTGAGCAATGTTCACATTTTTCAAAGTGTTGAATGATTGTTCACTTAGACTATTTTGATTTGTATCATTACCATTGCCGTATTATACAAAATATAGTAATTGATTATTAAAAATATATAACCAAATAAAAATAATATTGTATCACAAAAAATAATATATATATATATATATATATATATATATATATATATATATATATATATATATATAACTAGCTAGGTGGGTTGGATTTCTTTTGGAACTTTTTTTCTGAGTCAATTTTACTATTTTTATTTTTTAAATTTGGTAATGTGGGTTGTGGATTACCTGGTACTCATAAAGACTAAATTGAATGGATAACATATTTATTCAGACCGAGCTAAAAAATTCTAGAAAAATTCAAATTGAAATTATTAAACTCAAATCCTATATTTTAGCGGGTTGGACGGATTCATCCATTTTGACAGCTCTATACAACATAGTTATTAAACACAAAAAGTAAAAATGTATAAATTCATATCAGCTACTATATATGATTGAGTACATTCTCTATATATATTGAAAATTAATAGTTTTTTTGAGAAATGAGAACTATTAATAATAATCATCAGATTTAATTAATTTAGTTAATGCATAAAATTAAATTACTCATTAAAGATGTTATATGATTGTATCTCTATTCAATAATTTTTCAATATTATATACTATAATATCTTTAAATTTATTTTCTTTCTATTTTTGTAATAACTCACATTAAAAACTCATTTTATTTCTAAAAAATAAAACTTTTTTCTGTTTTTTGTGAAATTGTATTATTTAAAGATTTTATTTATTTTTTTAATTCAAAGGTTTTATTTTTATTAAACCTACAAGAGTGTGGCTAGTTTGAATAACAATTATAAAAAAAATTTATTAATAAATTTTTTAATTTATTTATTGTAATAAAACAGTGGAGGTAATTTGAATTATGATATTCTATATTCAATTGATATATATACACACACGGTGTCGGGTGTTGTATTTTTTGTGACGATAAATCATTTATCTTGTTTCTAATGTTTCCAAACTACCATAAAAATTGAAAGAGCCAAACCATAAAAGAACGTACCATTTTTTTTTCTTTAACTTAAATCTTAGAAACACAAAGATCGAGAATAAAGTACTTTGACCAAAAACCAACACTAAAAAATGTGTCGATTATTATATAATATAATTCGATCTCTACCAGTAATGTTTCTTCTTTCCCCTAACATATATTAACATTAACATTCATTTATATAAAAAAAAAATGTTATACGAAAAAATAATAATTACAAAATGACTTTCACTAATCAACATCGACTTTGTTTATGCTAAAACAAATAAAATAACGTTAAAATTGTGATCGAATTAGATTTCGTTGGTATGCTACCCTACCCAATATCCAATGACTCAGTGTGACGTCACTTTATTTATTTACTTACTGTTTCTTAGATTAAACAACACATTCTAGTAGTGGTAAAGACCACATTATATGAATTGAAAATTTGACTAAAAATATAATACTAAATATTAAAAATTAAAATTTGTTAAATTAAATTGATACTATATGAATAAGTGTAATTTTTTGAAGAAACTACCCGTGCCTAGGGCATGTGTGATATATTCTTGAGGATTTTTCTTTAAAAATCTTTTTTTTCTCTAAATACTCCACTTTGAAATTTATTTTTTGGACTGTCCTATTTTTTAGGTTCAGTAGTTTATCGCAGGCCTAGAATACAATGACCTGAAGATCTTTTTTTTCTGGGTCAGTTGCTCATCGCACCCCCAAGATACGATGATATACATACTTTTTTTTTCTTCATTTATTTAATAATTAAAATATATAATATATAATTATAATAAATTATAAATCTTTAAAATAATTAATAAATCAAATAAAATGAAATAAAAAAATAAAAAACTTTCATAAATAATAATAATAATATTAATAATTTTAATAATATTAATAATTACAGATTAAATAATAATAATAATTAAAAAAAAAGAAAATTGTAATAATAATAAACATAATAAAAAAATTAATATTTAGGATAAAAAAATTGTAATAATAATAAACATAACAAAAAAAATAAAATTATAAACATAATAATAAAAATAATAATAATAAATTATTTTAATAAAATTAAAAAAACAAAATACATTAATTTGAAAGGAAAAAAATACATCAAATTGAAAGAAAAAACTACATCAATTTAAAATTAATTATTTCCATCTAAATGTCCTCGAACTCACCAAGCCCTTTGTACGAGTTCAGGTTGTTATGGTTGATCCTCATTTTAATCATTATTCTCGTTATAATTTGTATGTGGATTAGAACCACTACCACCTGCCTCCGTATAATTTTGAGTATCTATCAGATGAACGTGTGTTGACATTGTTGGCACTGAAGGAACGTAGTCCTGAGTCGGTATATACGTAGATTCATGTAGATGTGGTGATGACGATAAAGATGGTGTTTGGTGCATGGTATGTTGTTGTGAGATTGATTGAGGGGTTGAGTGAACATCAAAATACATTGAAGGTTGCAAACGTGGATCACGCAGATATCATTCCCCCCCCACACACACACACATATAGATATATATATATAATTTGGTGTGATGTCTGAATCAATTCATATATTCGTTACTGTGGCATAAAAAACCTTCTATGAATTGATCGTGCAGTACGTAATTCTGACATTCATTCCAATGTTGAATCTCATCTTTCCAAACCAACCCCCAATTTTCATCAATGTCACGCCTCATGTCGACCTCATGGTAGATTGTCATGCCCTCTAGTGGTTGCAGAATTGGTTGATGGAAGCTAAACTGAAGTGCGACTCTATCTACATGATGTTTTTCGACAATATGATAACAATGTAGATAGGTACATGTCGTCCAAGTGTTCATCTCTTGTTCGAGTACCTCGTGTTGGAACCTGAGATATGGCCTTCACCGAAACTGATATGTTAAAAATAGGCTATGTAAATATTAAGATATATAAAAATATATAATTAAAAAAGTTCAACTAAATGTTAAGGAGTATTAATATTACTTCCTGAACCATCATGTGATTGATTGTATTCCGGTAGCCTTCTATGTCGTTATGAGGAACTCTACTGAAATTTAGACCACCGGAATTAAATCTGTCGAACATTTCAAACATAAAAAATATAATAATATTAGTAATATGGTAAGTAGTTAGTTTTAAAAAGAGAAAAATATATAAAAATTATTTTCAATAGTTACCTTTGTGCAAGTGGAAATATTCATGCACTGTGTGATTCTGGAGCGACACAAGACAAACGATACCATGCCCAATTTTATAACAACAGAGCACATTCTCCAATAGACTTGACGTCGGGTTTCGTAGCAACACATAATTCTCTATACAGCGTAGCTAAAACTGCCGAACCCCAACTATATTGAGATACTTTATTTAAATCTCCTACTAGCGAAAGATATTTCAAATGTACACGGTTGTTGGATTTGTCCGGCATCAACAATCCACCAATCATACGTAGAATGATGCCCGACACGATGCTTGTTTTTGTACTTCGAATGCATCTTCACCAACATCGTCAAATGTATCTTTAAGCCATTTCAATTTAATAAAATTACCTATGGTTGCCCCCTCAGGTGGGATAACTCCTAAATATTCTTCACAGACACTTCTAACATTCACAAAATTTGAACCAGAAACATTTAATCCTAAAAGGTAATACACGTCTTCTAAAGTTATCGTGCACTCACCTATTAGGAGATGAAATGTATGAGTTTCTGGTCTCCATCTTTCAACCATCGCGGTAATTAGGCCGACATCTATTTTGTAGTTTCCAAGTTAGATTACTTCACCAAATCCCTCCAGTTGCAAATTTGGTAATATCGCCGCATTTGGTTTTTTGTTCACGTGATCATGACATTTCAACTTGTCTGTGGATGGTATTTGTAAATAAAAATATATGAAAATAATATTATGAAATATATGAAAATAATATTGTGAAAATAATAAAAATAATACTATGAAATTAATGAAAATAATATTATGAAATTAATGAAAATAATATTAATAATATATTATTATAATATCATAAGAAATTAATATTAATAATATATGAAATTAATATTAATAATAAATATACTTACAAATGCATTAATGTATCGAAATTCAGCTCGATGATTAGTAGATAATTCCATGTGTGAAAATTTTGATTGATAATGTTAAAGAAATTTTGTTTGAGAAGATTGAAAAAAAATTGAGATTGAGAATGAGATTGAGAAGGTTGGAGATGTGAATGAAAATGATAAGTGTGTGTACCATTATATAATCGCATCCCCACCGTACGATTCCTTCTGATCTTCGCATCCCCAGGATGTGTTGCATAGCAGCTTAATCTGCTACTTCTGATCATCGCATACCCAGGATGCGCTGCTTGCATGGTCCTTCTGATCATCGCATCCCCACGATGTGCTGTCTGTCAGCTTTATCTGGTCCTTCTGATCATCGCATCCCCAGGATGCGATGCTTGTCAGCTTTAATCTCGGCCAATTCATCTAATGATATCAACGGCTGTGGATGATGGATCCAAGTTATTTTATTTGGACCAATCAAATTGGTCCAACTTGTATTAAATCTTGGCCTTCCAATTTTTTTTATCAACGACTATTGATGATGGATCCAAGTTATTTGATTTGGACCAATCAAATTGGTCCAAGTTGTATTAAATCTTGGCCTTCCAATTTTTTTTATCAACGGTTGTGATGATGGATCCTAGTTATTTGATTTGGAGCAATGAAATTGGTCGAATTCCTATTTAATCTTGGCCTTACAATTTTTTTATCAACGGTTGTGGATGGTCCGGATGAAAAATATCAATCCTATTTAATCTTGGCCTTTCAATTTTTTTTATCAACGGTTGTGGATGATCTAGATGAAAAATAAATCTCAATACCTTCTATAAATAGAACAATAAATCTCACTATCTTACCACACCTTCTATCTCATTATACCTTCTAGCATTTCATACTTACTAAAAAAAAATTATCATGGATTCTCAACAAGTAATTTGTATTGTTTATTACAATAGTCGACGTAGTTGAAGGTAAAACATTTGTAAGTGATTACAAAAAGGCGTTCAAAATACATTCTGGAAGCAATCTTGCTCGTCTAAAGAATGTCATTAAAAAAAAGTTACAACTCGATGACAAAGTGACGATAACTGATATAGTTTATCGACACTTGGTTTTCTTTGGTGAAAATACAACAAGGTTTGAACTACTGAAGGTTTGCGACGACTAAGATGTTCAGCTCATGTTTGATGTTTATGCATAGTGGTCACAACTTGGCACCATTGAGTTATATGTGAACTTTGAAGATGGTCCTCAAACATACTCAAACATTGATCAACCATCATCCTCAAATATACCCAATCCCGACTACATCCCATCTTTTCATCAAACCAACCCTTATCAACCCAACTTATATTCTTCATCACAACACTATGAACCATCACAATATGAACCATCACAACACTATGAAACATACTCTAGCCAACTAGAACAAACTCATCCATGAAGTTTTCAACTCCATCAGGAATCTCTTCCAATAAGTCCACAATGTGATCTTCCCCTTAGTGTCTTATATGATATCAATGAGGAAGAATTGAGTGATTATAGTGAAGATGATGAGACATACTTCGATGAATCATCTGGTGATTCTGACGATGACATTGTTGTTGACGAAGATATGGAAGCAGAATTCGATCCACCATTATACATGAAGAACATCAATTAAGATAATGCAGAGCAATCAAGTGAATTTGATGACATGTTCGTTAATGAAGACCCAGCAAAAGATAGAACTCTTGCCGTTGGAATGAAGTTTCAAAACAATGATGAATGCGTACATGCAATCAAACGGTACCATTTAAAACAATCGTTGAATTTTGTGGTATAAAAATCAGATTTAGAAAGGTACATTATTTGTTGTTCATCTCCAAATTGTTTGATTAGATGTAGAGCTTCAAAACGCAAAAAGAGTGATTTGTGGGTGATTGGTAAATTGATATTGCCTCATACATGCACAAATTCTGCATTGTCACAAGATCATACGAAGCTCGATTCTAATATGATATGTGCAAGCGTAATGCAAGTTTTGAAAGTGGATCCTTCAATCAAAGTGAAGGTCATTATTGCTCAGATTCAAGCCTTACACAACTACACAGTTAGTTATAAAAAGGCTTGGATGGGAAAAATGAAGCCATCGAAAAAATTTATGGCAATTGGGAATAGTCTTACAATCAACTCCCACAATATTTATTGGTTATGCAAACGTTTGCTCCATGAATCAAAATTGAAATGGAAACGATCCCAGCTTATCATAAGAATAGTTTGATAAGTGGGATAAGGATATTTCATAGACTATTTTGGGTTTACCTTCCATGCATATCTACGTTCAAATTCTGCAAATCAATTGTACAAGTTGATGAGACTTGGTTGTACGGCAAATACAAGGGAACTCTATTAGTAGCAGTTGCACAAGATGGGAATGACAATGTAATTCCTATTGCCTATGCTCTTTTGGAAGGTGAGACAAAAGAGGGTTGGAGTTTCTTTTTGAGAAATTTAAGAAAATATGTCACTCCACAACCCAACATTTGTTTGATTTCGGATAGACATGAATCCATTAAGAGTGCTTACAACAATCCAAATAATGGATGGCAAGATCCTCCATCAAAGCATGTGTTCTGCGTCTGACATATTGCACAAAATTTCGCAATGGAATGTAAGGATAATGCTTTGAAGAAAAAAGTTGTTTGCATGGGTAATAATTTCATTCTTATTTCTTATAATTAGTGTAATTTTTAATAATTTAATTGTTAATTTTTATAATTAGTTAACAATGCATTGTCTACTCTATCAATACAGGTTACTCAATTAATGAACCTACATATCAACACTACCGCAGAGAAATCGACATATTAAACCCGGAGGCTTTGAAATGGTTAGGTAACATACCACGACAACATTGGATTCAAGCATTTGATGGAGGTAGCCGTTGGGGTCAGATGACCACCAACCTTGTGGAGTCAATCAACGGAGTATTAAAAGCACCGCAGAACCTTCCTATAATTTCTTTGATCCAATCAACATATTATAAAACAGGGACACTGTTTCCAACCATGGGAAAACTACACGCATCAATTTTAGCTTCTAGTCAGGTATTCACAGAAACATGATTGAATTTTATGAAATCTGAAATAAGTAAATCCAATAGTCATAGAGTTGATAGTTTTGATCGGAGCAACCATACTTTCATGGTCCACGAGACGGTAAATCCAATAGAAGAACGACCAATTGGTCATTACAGTGTAAACCTTCCTAACAATTGGTGCGACTGTGGGAAATATTAAGCTAAACGCATACCTTGTTCACATGTGATAGCAGCATGTTCTAGTATCAAATATGATTATTGTAGCCTTATACCTGATGTGTACAAGGTGGAAACGTTACTAAAAGTGTACGACGGAACGTTCAGACCTATACCAAACAAAGGATATTGGCCAGAATATCAAGGTGTTAAGGTATGTCACAATCCTCTAATGCGGAGAGTCAAGAAAGGTAGCCTAAAAAGCAAACGCATTAGAACAGAAATGGACACTAGAGAAAGAGTGCCAAGAAAGTGCAGATTATGTCGGGTCTCTGGTCATACTAGAAAACATTGTCCAAACACTGCCAGCACATCTACTCAAATTTGATGTATTTTTTTCCTTTCAAATTAAAGTATTTTTTTTTAATTATTAATATAATTTATTATTATTATTATTATTATTATTATTATTATTATTATTATTATTATTATTATTATTATTATTATTGTTGTTGTTGTTATGTTTATTATTATTACAATTTTCTTTTTTTTTAATTATTATTATTTAATCTGTAATTATTAATATTATTATTATTATTTATGAAAGTTTTTTGTATTTTTTATTTCATGTTATTTGATTTATTAATTATTTTAAATATTTATAATTTATTATAATTATATATTATATATTTTAATTATTAAATAAATGAAAAAAAAAAGTATGTACATCATCACACCCTGGAAGTGCGATGAGCAACTGACTCAGAAAAAAAAGTCATTCAAATCGTCGCATCTTAAGCTTGCGATAATTTACTGGACCCAAAAAATAAGACAGTCCAAAAAATAAGTTTCAGAATAGGACATTTAAGGAAAAAAAAGAGATATTTTATTACATGGGCCTATGCTTGAAGGTGACAAATGTGAGACAACTCGTTCATTGATAAATTACATGGGGACCATATATAGAAAATTAGAAACTTATAATAAGATTTATGAAAGAGAAACTTAAAAGGTCGTTTGAAATAAGGGTCAACATCAAAGTTGAAACCAATAATGAAACCAACTAGCTAGCCAGTGAATGAGTTCCTACGTGCTCTAATTATTGAGATGGCTTACCATGCAATGCATCAAAAAATATTCTTATTTTCTATAATTTCTATCATCCACTTTTCTCTGTCTATAATTGTACCCTCATGCATTCTTAAAAATTTGCGAGAAATGGGAAGAATAATTAACAATAAAGTGTCAAAGAATAATTAACACTAGCTACATTTGGTGAGAGGACTATTGAATTCTACAAATAGAAGAAAAAACGATTGGATAATAAAGTCCAATATAGTGATGTTGCATTATAATTAATTAATTTGTGGGCACCATGCCTAGCTAGCTAAATTAATTTGACAAGCATCCACAATATATTTGATTCCATGATGCGAATACAATGTACTCACAAAAAGTGATAGAGATTGAAGTCATGGGGTAAGCAATGGTTTTGCTTTATAATTTACTCACAAACCACAGTTGTCTTATTTTAATATCAGTGAAATATTAATTTTTTATTTTATCTATTATGTAGTTTTTACTATTTATTACTCTTTCTATTACTTTTCAAATGTTATTTTATATATTTACTATCTCTTTTTAGAGAATAACGTATGTCTTAATGTTTTTTTAAACTCCGTTTGAATATAAAAATTTTAATTTCTAATAAAAAAAATATAATTTTAATAATTATAAATTATTTTAAAAATATTATATTTTTACCGAATGAAACACCAAAATTTTAAATTACTTTATTTAAATTTATCAAAATAAATAATATTTAAATACAATTTTAAGTTAATACTAACTATTTTAAAAAAATTATTCTTCTAATACTTTTTGAAACAAATTCATAATTTTAAAAGATACTACCAAATAATCACATTTCAAAAGAAAATAATTGCATCTTCTTAATCACATTTCATAACTTTCAAATATACTATCAAATAATATATAAAAAAAAATGAAATAAAAACATTCTAAATCGATTTTTTTTAATAAAAACAAACTTCTTAATTATAAATGGCGTCTAATGACAATTTTTCTTTATAGATCCATTCACTAATTAAAAGTTAAAAATTGAATTTCATACCCTCCACTTTGATTCCTACCTCCACAGTTTGACATACCAAAAATTTTAAAAAATAAACTTTTTGATATAAAAAATAATTTTATAAATTGAAAGAAAAAGTTTCATGCAGAAATTAGGTAAAGTAACATTTCAAGTAATAGAGAGAGTAACTCATTACATTATTTATCTTATTTTCAGTTTATCATTTTTATAACATTTTAAAAACAGGTTAGGTGGCGGGAAGCGATGAGTTGTGAAACCCAAGGTGTGGTAAGACAAATTCCTTCGTAATTTGCAAATTGTCGTCATAGTCAACCACCGCTTAGAAACCAATGCTAATCTGAGTTTTTGTTGCCGTATTTTGTCAAAATTCTGAATTAACTAAATACACTAATTTTTTTTTTTTTTAATTTTTGTTAATTTGCATACGACTGTTGTAATATGTTGCAATGCATTCGTTTTATGTTAAGTTATAATGGGTTGAAATATATCCCTCTATAGTATATTTAATATTATTTTGTCTATAAATAAGTGATATTTTATACATAGGAAACTAAAATTAAGAAGAAACGATACTAGAAAATGTTGAGATAACGATGAAATAAAATTAGAGATAAAAAATTTGTTACCAAGTTAAGTGTCTTTAACTTTTAGTGATGAATTTATTATTGACGCAAGCAAAGACAGGAGATACATCTTTGCTGAACCTAGCGCCACCACTACTACTTCTTTCTCTCTTTTCTTCCTTTTTTTTTTTTTTCAATATCATATCCAAAAAAGGGTGATTTTTAACCATTTTTTAACTCAAATTCATCTTTCTACTTTATTTTTTTCTCTTTTATATATTTTAATAATTAGTTTTTTAGATTTTAATTTAATTTTCTTTTATATTTTTCTTTTATTTCATCATTAAAATGTGATTTTTTTTATCTTACGTTGTTTAATTGCTGTCTTTTTACCATGTTTATTTAATTTAAATTAACAGATTAATTTCAATCTTTTATAAATTCAGTCTATTACTTGTTTCTCAACACCGCAAGTGTAGAGATTTTGGCCACTTTTTATTTAAAGATTCATATTTTTAATTTGAACGGTATTAAATTTATATTATTTTCGATATAATATCTATTTGAATTGAATGCATATTTTTTTTGGAAAAGAAATTTAGTGATGATGTAGACGAATTTAGCATCTATCCGATAATGTTGTCTCTATTTTAACCTTTTATAATAGTAAATAAGCAATGAATCATGTGTGTGCGAGCGAATGTTTGAGTGCGTGGAAACGATGAAATAAACAAATACTGTTAACACAAAATTATACCTGTAGTTATTGCTAATAGTTTTACAATTTAAAGGCAACTAAGGCTAATTTTGAGTGTGAATTAATTAATTGCTCACATTAAGAATCACTTAAATGAAAAACTTATATTAATTAGACATTGTGCACCCGTGAACATGTGGGAATCACGTGTAAGGAATATATAGATAATTTATCCTGAAAATATGAAACTAATAAAAATACTAATATATAATCCAAAGAAAAATGTATTATCATTGAAGCATAAAATATAGAGAAATTAGTATATTTTTATATATTTAAGAATATAGATTAATTGATAATGATTACTGATAGCATTCCTACACTATTATATATGATAGTACGTATTATGCACAATATACAATACATAAAATAGAAATCGTAAATTGAAGATCATAATTTTTAAATATATTGTGGTAAAAACTATTATGAAATTTTTTTTATTGTATAATTAAATATTTACAATTTTATTTGAGAAAATAAACTATTAATTGTGTTGCTTTAAATGATGTGATATGAAAAAAAATTGAAATAATATCATGATGACACAAACTTCTATATTCAGAGTATAAGTTATTAATTTGTATTATTTGGAACGACATATGTGAAAATGTAAAAGAATATCTTGAACCAATAATGTGTGTAATTTGAAAGGATATGTTGTGGCGATAAAGACTGAAAAATTGATATGGCAATTTAGAATTTTAAATCGGAAGAATGAGTCAAAGCTTTTGTATTTGGATGTGACATATAAAGTAATATTAGTCGTTTAAATATTCTAAATTTAATAATAAATATTTATTTATGTAATTAATTCAGATTTTAAAAGATTAATTAGGCATTACAAGTATTTTAGAATATACGTGAATGATATAAACAAATTTAAGAGTATTGGAAAAGATTCAAATACATTTTAATTTAGTTAGATTTGAAATCTGCATCGGTTTGCAGTGCGAAAGTACTATCTTGTAGTGCAATGCGACATCAATCCCACAATCTATACTCTGACTCGTATTGTAGTGTGAAAGGTGAATTTCTCAGTGTAAAGACATGTTTCACCTCAAAGTGCAACCACTAATTTTTCCATAACTTATAACTCTTTGTTTGGTTTTGCAATTCAAAACGTACGCGTCATATTGCGAGACAATGAAATTGTAAACACGAGACTCCCATCACACTGTGAATCTTAAACTAAGTGTTTTTTATACCAGTATTTAAGACTTTAATAAGATTTTATCTCATTATCTCCTCTCCAATTCTCTATGAAAATCCAAAGAAATAACCTCTGTGTCCTCCATTTCATTTTCAAGATTCCTAACCATGTAAATCATTCTTTGAATTAAACACATTTCAATACCACCACAATTACTAACCTATTTTACCTTTGGTTATGATTATGGAAGTATTAGTGTTAAGGTGTGTAGGTAATCTTGTTTTATCCCCTTGGATATGTTTTTCATCCTTTTAAACTTTGTTAGTGACCTCTGTGTGGTTTTATGATCATATCTCAAGTTTTACATATCTAATAAATTTGATTCTTGTACCCTTAGAAAACTAATTCAATTTTGTTTTCAAGTCCAAGTCTATTTAGTCAATCTTCTATATCTAAATTAGCAATGAATCTGGACTTTCTTTATTAGATTTTCTACTTGATCTCATTGTTTTGACCAAAACTTGAGCTACATAACTCCTCTTTGAGTGACATAAAAGCCATTAAATTTTTTAAATCCACGCCTGCATTTCATATGAATACACCAAAACCTAATTCTAGCTTTTTGTGCGCCATGAGACACAATAAGTGTTGTGTGAAGTTGAGTTTGTACAAGACCAAACTTCTATGATTGAGCTTGCAGTGAGAACCCACTTCTTGTTGTGCGACGCAAGGCAGACCTAAATACTATTTAAAGGATTCTAAATCATATTTTCCATTCTCCTTCCAACCCTATGCACCTCCAACACCTTTAATCCCCCCAAAACCCTCTTTATGTCAAATGATCAAGAATACTCATATGCACATGACCCATTGATCATTATGAGTCAAATATTTGATTTTTCAACCATTAAATTAATTTTTAAAGCATCCCACCAATTGGAGTTTCATCGGTTGATTCTATTTGAAATTCATTTTCCTTAATTGATGCCACAATTTTTTTCTTCTGATTTCAACCACCAGTTTGTCATTTCAAAAAACATACAAAACACAAACAAAAGTATCCACATAATTGTATCATATTTTACTTGTACTACATTTCTAGGTTTCATAACTTGAAATTGTATTTTCTATTTTTATTTTAGTTTTATTTTAATTATTCCTATACTAGTCTTTCAAGTAGGACTAATGAATATCTGACCATCCATTAAAAATAGTTTAGTGTGAGTCAATCCCGATGGTTTGGTTAACTCTGCTTGGGTTTTCTCTAGTAGGGTGGGCGGGACAAAAGTCTTTAAGAAGGAGGATGATCTCCTCCATTGTAGTAACTCGAAGCTGAAAAACACACAAGGTAATTACAAATGTTGGTCAAGGAAAGAAGCACAACGAGGGAATCAACAAAGGAGGAGAATCATGTTATAAGGAGAAACTTTTGAATATCTTTGTAGTAGAGGTACAACCACTTATCAATAGAAATGTTATTATCGAATGACAACAAGATGAGTCTAATATGAAGGATCATAGATAGTACAGAGGAGGCAAGTAAATCTGACTAGCTGATGATCAATGAAACTCGCGGTCCACACCATGGTAGAAAACTTTAGAAGTTAAAGTTCAAGGTAAAAATGTTAACTTTAAGATATTGCAGAATAATATGAAATAAAGGTAGACTAAGATGATAGCAATACATGTTGTTGACATGATTGATGGTTACTATCTATCATGTTAGCATATGTATCGAGATAGACCTTGAACAACCTTTGTACCTTTTATTGTGATAAGAGGCTACAAGTTTACTCTTGAGTATGAGGGCATTCTTGATATATGCTTCAAATATTAAAATTTAGACATAGGGTGAAGATCTATCTCATAGAGAATAACATCCTAAGAAGAATTTTGTGGACACTAAAGGAGTAATGACAGCTACTTAGATTTATTGTATCTATCTAGGGTTGAACCCATAATGACTACAATAAATCTTGTCATTATTGGTAATGCACATCTCTTGCACAATATTAGTCCTAATAATCAGGAAGATTATGACTTTGTCTCGACCTACTGACTTTTTTCCATACTAATACCTTGTTTCCTATCATCAAATTATGTTACCAAGTTCAACTAGCTCATTTGATAACTATAAAATAAACCAACAATGCTTTGTTTAGTATGAAAAATTTCAAGTCTCTAGGTTATGATAGGTTTCCCCCTTTCTTCTTTAAAATCATGTCAAATTTGGAGGGAGCTTTTCTTCATCGGTTCTTTGTGGAGTATTTTGAGAATCCTTTGAAGAACGAGTCAATTAACCAAACTTCTCTTAATCTTGTTGCCATGTATGAGGTCCTTTGAATAATTGCTCAATTTTGCCCCATTGCTTTGTATAATGTGCTATAAAAAGTTTTTAAAAATTGGTGTCTCAAACATTGATAAGCATCCTATGTGGTGGACCACAATCAAAGTAGTTTCATTCCATGTAGATCTACAATTGCTAACATTCTAGCTCTCTAAGAATGTATTCACTCCATGAATAACATGAAGGGTAAGATGGGATATATGATTTGGAGTGAAACTTCGTTTATAACGCTGTGTATACTTGATATTTTTCTAATCTTATATCTCTTATTGAATATTGTTTTCTTCCTATGTCTCTATGCATCAATTGGAATGATGCCCATACTGAATATTTCAAGCCCTTTCGAAGGCTTAGAAAAGAGGATCTTTCTCCCCTGATGTTTTCCGTGCTTGATTTGGAAAGATTTGGACATAGAGTTGATTGTTGCTTTTAACAATTGGAAACCTCTCAGTATTGGTTATCGGAGTAGTCCAAATATTTCTCATGTTTGTTTTGTAGATGATATTGTGCTCTTAGTTGAAACTTTCTTGGGGCAAGTTCACCTTGTTGTTACAACTTACACAATCCTTTATGTGTCTAAATGTTTGTCCCAATGGTCCTAATTTCAAACCAGCAAAATTGAAACCCAAAATTCACCCAATTTTTTCAATAATCTCATGTAATTGTTAAGGAATTTTTTATTGCAATAATCTTAAGAACGTATAACCCTCAATCAAAACTCATAATTTTTTTTTGAAAATCTCTAACTAAAATTGATTGAAATGAAGTTGGGACTAAAAATAGTTCAACACTGTAATATTTACAAACATTAAGGAATAAATTGTTACAAAAAAATATTAAGGGACCAATATGATATTTTCGTGTAACTTAAAGGACTACAAAATGTATTGTGCCATTATTGTATTTAATGTAGGGATTCGTGATTGGTTATTATAATCTTTCTCATAATGAGATTGAGTGTGTTCATTGGAAGTAGTTGATTTATATTGGTGTTTCTATTTGGCTTTTCTCATAAGATAGACATAGACTTGTATTCTAAAACATTATAGAGATGTACACATATTTTGGTGTCATGGTCCAACATCATGTTTACATCATTGACAAAAAGATGCATAGAATGTCCAAGTTTTTGGGAAAATAATAATATGGAAAAGGATAGTGGTTGGAACTGCTTCCTAACGGAACCTATAAAGTGAATGTGGATGAAATTTTCCAACATGGAACAAGTATTTCATCTATTGGTGGTTTTATCTGTGATGATGGAGGTAATAATCTTATTGGTTATTATTTTATAGAAACATTGCTATTGGAAATGTTCTCCTTGCTAAAGTTTGAGCCTTTCTTCGTGGCATGAAGGTTGCTCGTAGCATTGATTTGAATAATTTTATTTTTTAATGTAATCCCAAGGCTCTTTTTAACATTCTTAGAGAGAATTCTCTTATATCCCCTAGTCTCCTACATATTTTGAAAAAATTCATTCTCTCCTATATCTTTCTGATTGGACTACGTATACTTTTACTCATATCTTCCAAGAAGATAACCGCAATCTAGATTTTGGATATAAATTATCCTATTTTACTTCATAAAGATTGTATTAAAAAAGCCCCCATATTTTTCTAGTTCATAAGCTAGACGTTTCTTAAAATAAATAAATAATACTTTTATATTTTTTATCGATATTTTTATAAAAATGAAAAATGTTTTTAAGCAATATTTATTAACAATGAAAAGTATTACAAAATACATAATTTAAAAAGTGGTTTTAAGTAATATTTGTTAAAATTAAAATGGTACAAAACATAATAAACAAACAAATTGTTCTTTTTCTAAACAAAATAAAACTATTTCATTTCAATCTTAGTAAATGGTGGAATAGGCAACATCATGTAAAACATAAGAACTAGCATGCATTATATGTGATCACTTTTTTTAAAATGTGAGCAACTATGGTTGGTTCTCTCCTTACAAAACAACAAATTGTTAATTCTCACAAAATTTAGTTTTAAAACGCATAAGATAAGAAAAAAATTTACAAATGCATAAGTAGTCTCTTTTTTTTTTACAAATCATGTATGTATGTAGACATTTAAAATTTTTGTTTAAAAAATTTCAAATCTAACTGATAAAAAATTAATTATACTTTTTAAATTTATAATATATATATATATAATTAAAAATATCTTCTAATTGAAGACTAGTTTTAACAAATCATGATTAATTTGATTTGCAATGATATAAAAATTTTCGTAGAAGGTGTTAGGTCTACAAAAGTTCCCTCAGTTTTTTTCACTATAATTGACTACAACTGTAAATTTTTATTTTGGTCATTTATGTTTTGTGTATAAAATTAACAATTAATAAACCGGGTTGTAACAATTGACTACAATCATGTTTTGTGACTAAAATTAACAATTGCAAATTTCAAATCAATCATTTTTTGAACTTGTAGAGTGGTTATCTCCACTTCCAATATAGGTTAAACAATCAAAATGACAGTTAACAAACCGAATCTTTTTATGTAACCTAAAGATACTTTATTGTACATAGAGATTTGTATCAAAATATATTTTCTACCTTTTTGAAGTCCCATCTTATTATGCTATGGGGGAGCAATATGTAAGATTGCATGTCTTCAAGTATAAATTGGATTTTTGATCTCACGAGTACCCATTTAGTTTTCATATATTTTCGGTGTAAATATTTTACATTGTTAGCATATCAAAGCTAATTATGTTTGTGATTTTAGAAGTTGTTATAAGAAAATAGTATTGAAATTTCGTCAAACAATCAATATTGCAAACTTTTGGCTGTGAATTGATCACAAATAATGAACAAAAAAGTTATTGTTATATTAAAAATAATTGACTCTTTAATGAATATTCTAATAAATTTTCAATTATTTTGTGTATTACATAGATCAAGAATGACTCAGTCGGTCATGTCAAACAACAAATTTACTATGATTTATAAAATTTTGATTTGCAACAATGTGTTTCAATTGTACTAATATATTTGAATCAATAATAAATAATTATAATTTGTTAAATAAAGTATGCAAATAAATTAATATAATAAATATTATAGATCAATACTTGATTTACCTTTTTCATTATCATACATATATCAAACATTACCATTTACATATATAGAATTAAGAATACATAATTCTCTTTCATGAATAGAGCTATATAACTATATATAACTATATATATATATATATATATATATATATATATATATAATTTTAATTGTTACAAATTAAAATAAAATAAGTGCTAATGGTTATGGATTCATACGAAATTACATAAAAAAAATATATACACCTATAAAGTATGAATATTTATAAAATAGTTTAGTGACTCATATCATCAGTGAAATTATTTTCTCCAAAATATAGACATATCTCAAATTCATATTTACATAAGATCAATATTCACCGAATAATTTGTTAGATTAATTAATTAATTAATTTTTGACATTAATCAATAATTAATATATTGTATATGGTTAACAGTAATTAATTGATTAATATATGTTGGATATTGTTTTTGAATGGATTGTTATGAGTTGTACCATTTTGTTAAGCTTAATGAGAGGTCACTGGCCTCAATCTTTAGTTATTTAACCATGCACCATTAGACGATTAACATGTTGGTAAGCTAATGCTGAAATCCTGGATGGCAAAAATGGTAGTTCACCACTCATTTTTTGCTATCTCAATTGTGATATCGAGAATCCTAAAATGTATGTTCTTGATCATTCTTATTATGTAAATATGTCATGATTTGTATTTGTCACTACTGTTAAATTCCATCATAACTTTCATAAGAAAAATTTGAATATAAACCCATGTATTAAACACAAAAAATGACCATTTAAAATAATAAGATTAAAAAGACTTCAAAAATAACTAGTAAACTACAAGATTACCATATCCCACCAGTAGGATTTAGCAGGCAAACTTTCATATACATCGTTGTTCAAACTCCCCTGTGATTCTTTGTCAAATTTTGAAATATAGTTAACAAGTATGTCAATTGTTATTTTAGATATACTATAACATTAAAGTAACAAGGAAAAATGATATGCAAAGAGATCAAGACAAAGAAAAAAAACAAAAGTGTCAAACTTGTAATACATACCTCCAGTTTCTATATGGGGAGGTTAGCAAGAGGGTTAAGGTTTTCTTAGCTTTGCTAGATTTCAAGGAGGCTTGATGTAACGCCTATTTTTTCACCCTTAGTATTTTTGAGCTCACTCAAGATTTTAATATTCCATTCCTTCATGTCTTGATAGGTCTCATCATTCTAAATGTTTTTTATTTTGGGAATTTTTTCATTCGTGTCTTGGATGGACCTCAAAAAATAGATTGTTGAGGAAGTAATTTTGTCAATGTGTAATCTCAAAAATTTGGCTAAGAGAATTGGATTTATCTAAGAGATTTTGATGTTGACCTGAATTCTCTTAGCAAGTCAGAAATGAATAAGTGAATTTACAGTTTCGGTACTTTATATGGGTAAATTAATTTAAAGTACTTGTAAATGATGCAACACTTGAAACACGTGCAATATCAATGAAGATAGATTGGGAGGCAACAAAATAAAGATTGGAGATGAACGCATAAGAGATGGAGTTTGAAATGCTTATGTTAATACCATGCTTGATTTTTTGGGGGGAAATAAAAATGTTTATAACTGTAATTGATTTATTTGTCATTCAAACGTTGCATATGATTTAGATTCATAAGCCATAAAGTAGTATGAGTTGAAATAATATGAGTAGTTTGATGTTGAGATATTTTGTAATGTGATTTGATATATGTTTTTGGTAAATTAGTAGTTTGGGTTGTAGTGATTTGGATCATAAAACCATAATTTGTATTATATATTGTAATATGTTTCGATGAATTGTGTTTGTTAAACAAGAATGTACAATAGCATAAAAGTTTTTGAATGAATATTGTATTCTGTCAAAAAATTATTCATAATAGATTCTGTTAAATTATGCAAGAAAGAATATAATTGTAATGGTTTATGAAAGATATAACTTATTGTATAAAGATTATTCAAAGAAAATGATAGATGCTAGAAAAAATTGGGGCAAACGAAAATGGAAGGAAGAATAAACTAGGAAGGACAAAAATTTAGGGAAAGTATACGAAGAAGAAATAAGGGAAAAAGATGAAAAAATTAAGTGTAACGAATATTTTAGGTTTAAGGTTTGGGAGAAATTAGGGAAAAGGATGAAAAAGAAAATGGATTGAAAATTTCAATTTTTGTAATTTATTGAGATTTTTTTTGCCATTACTATCACTTTAATCATTGACCATATCAACAATCGACGTGACAATAAGATTGAGACATTTCCTCGCCTATATCAGCGTCCACATCACTCACTTAATAGAGTCAACGTTTCACTTAACGTTATCGACTAATATTTGATAATTGAAAGATTAATTTGTATTTTTAACTAAGTGAGATAACAATGTGACAACATCTTATACTTTTAAATACTAAAAGGTAATTTACCTTAACATTGTGTGTGGAAGCAAAGAAAGATAGAGAAAAGAAAACACACAATCCAAAACTAATTTTCCACTATATGGTTCAAATGAAAGGTAAGAAAGAAAGAAAAGAGATAGAAATAAGACCCACAAATATATTTTCTAAGCAAAATGGAGACAAATATGACAAAGTGAACATATTTTTTTAATTATAATATTCATTTTAAAAGGTATTTATTTTTTTTCTTATTATCTTCCTTTTCTTCACTTTGTTTATATTATACTAAACAATAAAAAATCATTTGCTTTCTTTTTCTTTTGGTTTTACTTTCTTTCCATTAACTTTCTTCTCTAAATTAAACCAAGAGTAAATTTGAGTCATTTTCTCAGCACCAAAATTGACATCCACCCGTAACATTTTATCACAATTCCTATTTCTCCATATACATATTTTTCAGTCTCTCTCAATCTCAACCTCAAGCTCCTTTCATGGCTAGTGTGAGCCCCCCTACCAATTAATTTAACTCATTTAACATTGCTGACTGTCCTTTTCAATTATGACTAAAACTTTCTCCCTCCCCCTATTTACAGAATTAATTTATATATATTACTCCATAATAACATCTATTCGTACACGAAAGAAAAATGAACTTTTTTTTTCTAATCGTAACAATTAATTAGTGTTGATAATACATCAAGTACGACTTATGCTAAAATAATGACGAAATATTATTCATAATTACTTTTGCATTTAATAATTAATAGTGGTAGAATTTAAATTTCGGGGGCTTTTGACAATGTATAAGGTAAGATGAGATATCTAAAAAAACTGTCTAATAATTTGGACTCAAAATTTGATATCAAATCTTACATTTTTTTGGGCTTTTATGGATGGATTAGCTCTAACTAGTTTATTTTGCCAGCTCTACGAAAATACATCCTTATTATTAATTAATACAATTAAAAAATAAATAAATAGAATAAAAGCATTAAATAAACAATTATTTTGGTGCTATAATTCCATTACCTGAAAGTATCTACATATCCATGGTGGTTTTATGTAAAAGTATTTATGTGCGATTTGAATCGATTTTGAGGAAAATATTTATCTAATACAAAGATTAAAATATTTGTGGTTTGGTTCAGTTTAGATGACAATTAAAAAAAATTAATTTGATCTGATCTAAATTAATGCTATTTAAATTGAATTGGTTTTCAGTTGATCCAAATTACAATTTGTAATATATTATTTTAATAATAATATTATAAAGTTACATTAATGTAAGTAGTTTGAAGCAAAATATTATATATAATATACTAAAAATTTAATATTACAAAATAACATATATCAACTATTTTTAAATTATATGAAATTGTAATAAAAATATATCAATTTAAACAAATAAGTATTATTAAAATTAACATATAATAGTTTAATGCAATATTTCATACAAATAAAAAAATAAATAAGTATCAAATTTATAAATGCGATTTGGTTCGATTTTATTTTTAAAAATGAATATAATATTAAATTCGATCTAAACGGTTTTTATAAAAGACAATTCAAACTCATCAAATAATAATTGATTGTATGCGTGATTTTTTGAATTGACTTATAGTTTTTTTTTTGGATTGGTTTGAATTTGAACACCCTTAATTTTATGCGCCAAACTAAAAATTAGACTACAAATTTAAGGAATATACTAAGTAAAAAAAAACACATTTAAGTATAACTCGTCCAAGTTAGAATCAAGTATTTTCTCGGTTCGATTATATACGTCTTTTTAGCCGAAAACATAATCTTTTTAAGGTAAACATTTATTAAAAAAGAAAAACAAAAATTGAGGGACGTAATATGTAAGAAAATAAAATAAAATAAAAAAATTTCTCAAATTAAACAAGTTTGTTGATTCTAGGATTGAATATTATATATCTTGATTTATTTTTATATATTCTTTTTTTTGTCTTAAAAAATACATTTTGAAAAAGCTCATCTCTATTAAAAATAACTCACGAATTGAAAAATATAATTAAGTTTGCATGAAAAAGAAAAATAATGGCATACTTTATGAAATTATACTTTTCTTAAGGGTATGAGAAAGATAAGTTATAAGAACCAAAAATATAAAGTAATAGAAAGAAGAAAAAATAAAACCCTAATATTTTAGGCGGCCAATACTTTATTGAAACAGTAAACTAACATATAAAATTAGAGATGGTTACGGACAAAAAAAAAAAAAGAGATTGTTTAGCTAAAATGACTTGGATGGAGTATTATAGAAAATATATTCAATTAAATAGAATATTGACAAACTAAAACGGTGGTTACAAGATAGAATAAAGTAGTATAAGAATTATTTATTCAGTCGTATGTATTGAAATTAAGATAGTGCCATTGGATTTTGATGATTCAAGTATAAATTGAGTTTGAATCATCTCAATTTATTTATTTTTTTAATTTTATATATTTTATAAATTTGTTTTCTGTTTGATTGTAAGGTTATATGATTTAATTTATATATATTATTAATGTAAATAATTTTTATAGTGTCAATTAGTTATGACTGTTAGATTATTAAAAATGTATGACTATAGAACCTATAATTATGGGTCAAACAATTTGTTTTATTTATTTATTGAAATCTAAATTATTAAGGATCTAGTGTCCCTGGAAGAAGGGGAGGTTTGAAACCTAGAGAAATGAGAGATATATAATTAAAAGCATGTAAAAGAAAAGGACTAAAGTGTGATTGAATTGGAAAAGAAAAACAGAGATAGCAGACACCCAAAGCACACGGAGTCTAAAAATATGAAAGATCTTTCTCTGTTGGGGGGTCCTGCAGTGAGTGACTTTGTGAGGGGACCAACCCAATTCATTTTTCTTCTTTTATTAATATAATAATAATAATAATTCATTTCTTCAACTAAAAGAAATAATAACAATTCATTTTTCTTCTATTTCAATATTATTTTATGATGATGCAATCCAATTCAGTCTTGACTTCCTTCTTTAATTCTCAATGGGGGACCATCTTTTAATTTATTTATTAATTTTAAACTTTATCTTTCCTTTTAAATAAACTACTTTAATTTGCCATTTTTTTCTTTGATTTTTTTGTTACATATATCCTGTTCCACGTAAAGTTTATTAATCAATTTAAGATTTAATTATTTGTTTGAGAGTAATTTGAAATTAAAATATTGTATGTTTGCTTTGGCAATATAATAGTTTTCTATGCAAACTTAGTCATCGTATTATGATATACAATACACATTGGCATAATAGTGTATATAATTGAACGCAAATGTAATCTTTTTGGGTATGGTTTGATTCTCCGCCGATGAAAATTGATTTTAAATTGATTTCATAAAATTAATTTTATTTAAAAGTTAAATTAAATGTAAAATAGTTATGTTTAAATATATTTAGTAAAAGTAAGTTGAATAATAAATTTTACATTAAAAATTACGTTTAAATTAAATAGTTATAATTATAACTTTAAATTAAAATTATTTCTAAAGATAAAATCCATTTTATTCTAGAACAAACAAATATGTCAAAATTATGTTTACTCTTTCGACTAGGTGAATAACTTAACAAATTTTAGCTAAAGGTAAAAGAATTTGAAGACTCCAGGCGAAGAGAAAAAAAGTAAGATAACAACTAATTAAATGTAGAATCAAACATAAACTTAAATAAAAGTGATTTAATTCATTCAAAAATATATGAGGTGATGTTATTGTACTTTCTAAATAAATCAAAATTGTCAAAATATTATTTAATGTGTCTTTTACTTTTACTATCAATTTAGCCCTTAAATTTAAGACTATGAATTGAAACCAACTCAAATATAATTTGAGAATCAATAATTAATTCATTTTAGTTTACAAACTAAATCGGTCAAAGTTGAGTTCATTTAATAAATAAATTGAATTTGACCAATGTACATTTTAACTTGTTTGATTAATTAGCCAAACTCTATCTATATAATCAAATTCATATAATTAATTTTTTAGTTTAAATATTATTTTTAATCCTCGCAAATATATTACTTTTAGTACGTAATCCGTGTAATTTTTGTTTTTGTTATTTGTTTATGTAAATATATATTTTTCATTTTTGATCGTTGATATTTTATTTTAGGTCCTTACAAGTATATAATTTTTGCCATTAGTCACCGTAAAGATTTATTTTTGTTCATATATGAAGAGACTAAAATAAATTTTTTTACGTATTACATTGACTAATTAAAAATAAAATTATTAATTACTAAAAGTAAAAGATAACAGGACTAAACACAAAAACATATATTTACAATAACTAATAAAACAAAAAATAATATATTTGCAGAGTTTAAAAACCTATTTAAACCTATTTTTTTAAATTAATTTCATATAATTGTTTGTAATTTATAATATTGACCTAGGGGTAAAAATAAAGATGGTAGAAGAGGAAATAAAGACTGCGTAAATATTAGGTCATATTATAAATGTCATTTTAAAATAACATTTAGTGTAATTTTTCTATTTAATTTTTTTAACTTTCATTTAAATTATTTTATTTTATTTAAAATCATCTCGATTAATAACTGAATGTTTTAAAACATCTATACATATATATATATAAAAGAAGGATATCAGAATTTGATACCAATATTTTTTACTTTAAATTTTATCAGTCATTTAAATTATTTTATTTCCCATTTACTCTTCATTAACAATAAAAAAATTAATTTTTTAAATAATCATGTAATATTTTATATTTCAATTATTTTTATCAAGAAAAATGAATAAATGAGTATGTTAGTGGTTATGGAATTTTTATTTTATTTAATACCAATCTACCCACGTTATAAAAAAAATACAAAAATGTTGTATTTTGTTAAGTTAGTAGAGAGATATGACTACATGAAAGAATTAATTTTATATTTTAATATTAGGTCGTATCATGAAGACGCGACAGCGATATACACATTGTTTATATATTATTTTTTATCTCCCATCTTCCCTATTTTTTTTTAAATAAAAAAAGTAATAAAATACAAAAAATATTAGAGATTGAGCAAATGTACAAATAACATTCAAATAATATTTTTTATTATAATTAGGTACGAGGCATAGTTCACATTTTCTTAAATTAATTTGTATAATTAACATTTATTTTAATTCAAATGCAAGTACTATTTTGACTACTTTAAAAAATGTAAAACATCTTTAGATAAAAAATGAGATGTAAAAAATCATGACAAAAATACATATTAATTTTAATGTTCAACGGGGTATAGTTACGAAAATGTAAGATAATTATAGGAAAATATAATAAAGCAAAAATAGATGTTAACAAAAATAGTACGATAAAATATTGGTAATTAATTTTAGGGTTAAGTATGTTTAGGGGTGTACACGGTAAAGGTAAACTTACGAATTTAATCACTTAATCCAATTTAATCCGCGTTTTGACCCGATCTATTCAAATTCGGGTCTAACCCGAACCAACCAATTGAAATCCAATTGTGTCCAGGTATCGGATTTAACTTTTTTGACTCATGAACCCGCGAAGTCAATCTATTGACGTGAGATATATATTTTTATTTATTTATTTATTTACTAAAGATGTATAGTTGAAATTTAGTCGTTGGACTATGATTGAAAATTTGTTGCTAATTTAATTAATTTAAGTATTAAATGATATGTTGCGATATAATTTTATTATTTTTTAGATGTTCAAGTATTTAAATTTAATTATATATTTTTTTTAAATAAAATTTTTTTATTACCTGTGAACTCAACCCAACCCAACTCGCTCATAATCGGATTGGTTTGGTTCGGGTTGGATGAAAAAATAATGAGTTGAGAGCTCAATCCAACCCAAATAAAATTGATCGATTTGAGTATCAGATTTGGTCAAAAATGACTCAATCTAACCCATATACATCCCTAGTTTTTAGTCTCTATAAAATTTCAGTGTTTCAATTTTAGTCTTTGTAAAATAAAAATACAATTTTTAGTCCAACAAATAATTTGTCTCTGCCGAAATAAAATATGTTTAATTTTATAAAAACTAAAAGTTATATTTTTATTTTACAGGGACCAAAATTAAAATGTTAAAATATTACAAAGACTAAAAATAGATCTAACCCTTAACTTTAATTACTTCTTAAGTTTATATCATATTTTTGGTTTTACTGTTTAGGGTTTAGGAGTTAACGTCTTTTTTTTTTCCTGCTTTGTTATTTTTCTTATAATTATCTTACATTTTTCTAACTATACCATGTTTAATATTAAATTTAATTAATTATTTTTTGTCATACTGTAATACTCGTACATGTGTTTAATTAGTATTATTAATTAATAATTAATAATTGTAATCTTTTGTAATTTTTTTTCTTAAAAAAGGAAAGGATTGGAGTAAAACTTAAAAATAAAATAGTAACATGTAAATGATCGCATTCCTAGAATATGATATAGTAATAAATCATAAAAGAAGAGCAGTTCAAAAGAAGGTGCGAACAATGTCTTGTACCTGATCATATTCAAAAGTGTTGACAAAATGTCTCTTGTACATCTTCTTAATTAGTATTATTAATTAATAACTAATATTTGTAAGTTTTTATAAAAAAAAAGGAAGGGATTGGAGTCAAACTTGAAAAAAAAAAAAAAAAAGTAATGTGTACATAGTCACATATCTAGAATGTGATCTAATAATAAATCAAAATAATAGTTGATCTATATGATCGCATTTGGAGATACGGCCTAGGTATTAACTTAAAAAAAAAGAAGATATTTTTGTTTTTTTTAAGGTGAGTCAGATTATTTTTTATTTTGAAAAAAAAAAGATATATTTAAAATAAACTTGTAGATTAAATTTTTTTAAAAAATTGTGAAGTGGACTTCAAATTGTTTTTATACTTTCAAAAAGTCAACTTAAACCTTGTAAATCACATCATCATGATATTGAAGAGTTAGCAGATGATATTTGGTGGTTTGGTGAGCGGTAGGTGTTAAATATAAAGGGAAACAAATTGTTGTATTAAAAGAATTAGCAGAGTTGGAGGAATGGGATAGGGCTTATATTAGCAAGGATCATATTGGGGGCAGATCTTGAAGGATCATATGTGGGATTGTGTTAAATTTGAGGCATAATTTTCAGTTGTTATGAACCATGTGTTGGTAATCTCTAGTGTGTGCACAAAATTACCGGTTCAATTTATGGTGTGTAATGTGTATGAGTTTCGTGACACTATTGGTAGAAGGCACTTGTTGCGTCTTTTAGCTTATCATGGTCCAATTCTATAGATTGATTAGAGGTTGAATTAGGTTCCTCGACCCTCTCGCATGTTGAAATATTGGGTCAATTTTGAGGGATATGAATGTGTAAATGTTGTAGCACAATCACTACATCTATTTTAGTTAATGGTAGTCTTACTAAGGATTTCTCTTTCGATTGTGGTCTACGTCAAAAGGAACTATCATCTCCCTTTAAATTTTTATTGTTGCTGAAGGAATGAATGTGTTACTAAATTCATTGGTTTGGATGGCTGTATACCATGGTTCCAAAGTGGGGCATGACCCTGACTTGCACACTATACACTTGGAATATTAAGATGTTACTTTGATTGTGGATGAAAAAATTTGGGCCGATATTAGTGCGATAAAGCCTAATCTCTTGCTTGGTTTAAAGTTAATTTTTGTTAGAGTTTGCTGGTGGTAGCTAATGTGAATCGATTTTGGTTAATGGATGTCGTAGGAACTCTAAATTGTAAATTGGGTAAAAAACACCATTTAAATATCTTGATGTAGCGGTTGGTGATCATCTCTGGAAGGTTGAATTTTCAAGTTGACCCTAGAGAATCACATTTAACTACTGTTAAGAGAATTCTTAGATACCTAAAAGGCACTACTAATATAACATTGTTCTACAAAAAATCTTTTGAGTACAAACTAAGTGGATATTGTGATTCTGATTATACTAGATATAAATTTGAGAGAAAAAGCACAAGTGGAAACTGCACATTTCAAGGTGACAACTTAATCTCTTGGTCAAGTAAGAGACAAAGCACAATTGTCATATCAACAGCAGAAGTGTTGAGGAAAAAACCTTTTTGATATATGTTTTAATGACAACAAACCTTTTAAATTAAATGATTAAGTTTTATGAATGGTGGTCTACTAATGATTTCACTTAAGTTTGTTTAAGGAACATAAATGCATAAGTGAACAAAGCAAGAATCAAAGAAAACAGCAGCAGAAAACATTCTCCACATATTCTGGAAAATGGAGAATGTTCGCCAGTCCATGACAGCCTAAAAACCTAACTTTCTCCATCACATAATCGAAGTTGTTGGCTCTGGAAGCTACATGGATATGATCACTACATGGCAGAGAACACATATGATCAATTCAAATCAAGAAGACATTCGAATTGAGAAAGATAAAGAATCTCAAACAAGCCTGTCCAGACAGTTCTAGAAACAGTAATTATCAGACTCCAGAAGATACCTCATGAAGTCCATTACCAGAAGATACATTCTGGAAATTACCAGAGGATACATTCTGGAAATTAACAGAGGATACGTCCTGAATTTACTAGAGGATAAATTCTGGAAAAAACCAGGAAGTCGAAAAACATCATCAGAGGATAACTTTGGAGGCCCAGATCAAACGGAAACAATATCAGAAGAACATCTGAAATACACCAGAGGGAAGCCTGCCATAAGGACAATTGCTTCATACCATAAGAATTCAAATATCAGAAGCAACCAAGAAGTTATGCTGATCAGAACATAGTCTGGCAGTGAAATATCAAAACTGTCCAGACTTGATCTAGAATGGATCAGAAGATATGTTTGCTGGCCCAGATCAGAAGGAAAAAATATCACATGAAAACCTGGACCATACCAGGATGAAGACTGCCATGAGGAGAGTTGTTCCAGCTCAGAAGTAATCAAATGTAATAAGTATTATAGAAGATAATCTGACCAGAACATAGCATGCAGTCCAATTTTACTTCATCTAGAAAACGATATCATAGGATATCTCCAGAAAAGATCAGGAAGACATCCAGAATGATCAAAACTGAAACTCCAGATTGATTATCAATCTCCAGAAATTTCAAATACTAGGACTCCAGATTGATTATCAATCTCCAGAATTTTCATTAACATTCTGCAGAAGTTCATCATCATTCTCCAAGCTGTTTTGACATAATCAAAAACTCCAGTTCTGCTATCAAGATTGATAAACAATCTTAACAATACACAATGCATCAAGACAGCTTCCAGTATGTTCAGAAATCAGTCCAGATTGATTATCAATCTCCAGGATATCCAAAAGCTAAAGCTCCAGATTGATCATCAATCTCCAGCAACTACAGTTTTCTGCAACAACATTCTGTGATCATTTTCAATCTGTTTTAAATGATCCAAAGCTCCAGTTCAGACCAGCAATATTATCACTTATCAGAAGTGTTAAAGGATAAGTAAATCACTCAAGTAAATTTGATCCAAAACGCAACACATAGCCCAGTCTGAACAGAAAATAAAAATAGTCAAAAGTTTGATTATTTTTATTCAGAAATAATGCTTTTGGTAAAGCCTGACAAAAGCACTCCAACGGCTCTATTTTTAAATGCTCTCACGCCTATAAAAGGAAGGTAAAAGTTCAGGAAGAAACACAGCTTCAAGTACAGAGAAAAACATCACTCACATACATCTTCATACTTGAAAGCTTCTCAATCATAAAAAAAAGATTCAGTTTTGTTTTTTCCTCTTCATATCAGAATCATCTACTGAATTCTTTTGTCAAGAATCTAATCTCAAACACGAGTTGAGCATACTCAGATTCTGTCCAAAAATCAAAGACATTCAAGTGCCAAGATATATCATCAATCACTCACATACATACTTGAAAATCTCTCATCACTTACAAGAATCAGTTTGATTAAATTCGTTTTACTCTGATACATTTATACTGAGTTCTTTGTAAAGAATCGAATCTCAAACAAGAGTTGAGACATCTCATATTCTAACAAAACAATCATTATTATTGTAAAACTCAAACTATAAGAGTTTAATATAGTTTGAGGTAGATTGTAAGAAATCCTATCAAGACAGATAGGTGATTTGATTAATCTGATACCAGGTGGAATTAGATTAAGTTCTGTAAACAAAGATCAAGGTTGATCTAAGCTAGGTGTTGTAAAACCAATAAGGTTCTTGTTTTAAACACTTAGTGGAAAATCTCACCGTGGTGAGGACTGGACGTAGCCCAGGTTGGGTGAACCAGGATATATCTGTGTGTGATATCTCTTCCCTTATCTCTATTTACTTTCAGTCTGTTAATTATCAAGTTAAATAGATAAACTGAACTGTTGATTTCAACTAACCAAGAACGTTCTCTGTTTTCTGGTGAAAACCAAGAACGTTATCTGTTTTCTGTTTTCACAACCAAGATCAATCTTGAGTTATTTTCTTAAGTTTTTAACAGAAATTTTAAAAGGGCGGATTTACAATTCAAACCCCCCTTCCTTGTAAATCGACATTGCTACTTCAATTGGCATTAGACCTTGGTCTCTAAAGATTAAGCACCTAACAAGTGTTAGAGGAAAAGATTCAGGAAGAAGAAGTAATGTCAGAAATCAACATGTGCTTAATGGAAAACTTAGAAAATAATGAGGTAACCATCTCTGAACTCTGTCCTTTATGTGAAGAAATGGAAAAAGAATTTGATAATCTTTTATGTGATTCAAACCTTCTTGCTCGAAAATATGGTTTATTAAAAGAAAAACTCCGTAAAGAAAAAGAAGAAAAAGAGAAAGCCCAAGCTATGAATGACGAACTCAGAAAAGTCATTCAAAGTTTGCAGCAAACTCATTTAAAAATGCTTGAGCAACAAAAGAGTCTCAATGAGATAACCATAAAAAATCATTTTCCAAAATGTTCTGAAACTAAAGAAGAAAAGATATTTGACAAAGATGATTTATATTTCAAAACTTCTCAAAAAGAAAAGATTTATGAAAACCTTTTTGTTCCTAAAAGAAAAGAGGAGAAATGCAAAACCAAGTGTTCATATTGCAGTAAATTTGGACATCTGGAACTTGTATGTTATTTTAAGAAAAGAGATGAAAAAATCAAGAACAAAAGGATCTTTAAAAAGGAAGAACGTTTTGGATCACAAACAGAACTTTCTTCAGAAAGTTTGAAAAAAGGAGAACGTTCTGGATTTTCATCAAAATCAATTTCAAAGACGTTTAAAACTCAGATTTTCAAACCTTCTTCAAAACCAACAACAAAGTGTTCCTCTTATTCCAAGAATGACCACTACGAGTCAACTTGCTATTTTAAAAAGAGATCAAGTTTTAAAAAATCTTCTAAAAGAAGATATACTAACCATCAAGGACCCAAACAAATATGGGTACCAAAGTCATTACTAACTTGTGATGCAGGAACACCATCCAACAATCAAGAAAGAACATTGATACATGAACAAGGCATGCTCAATACACATGAATGGAAAAATATGATGTCTCCTCTCATTACAAAAATTTGGAGTGTCTATAACCTTTGGAAACATTAACAAATCAAAGGTACATGTATCATTTGTTGAAAAAATTTTGCATAGATTAAGAATGTTTGATATAACTTTGTAAAATTACTTTTAAAGTTATTTCACATGGCTGAAGTAAAACAAACATCCTCATTTTAAAGAAAAATCCTTATGTTTTACACTTAGATGAATTTTCAACCAAATCATGTTTTTAAGTCTTTTAAAAAATCTGTCATTTCTAGAAATGATCAAAGGAAATTTGAAATATTATTCTTCAAATAATTATTTGATTAAAAATGATATTTCACATGATTTGTTTATCAAAGAACTTTCAAACAATATGAAGTTACAAGAAATGGATAAAACAATTTTAAATAAATCAAGTGGTGAAAAATAATTTTGGAGAGAAGCCACAAAAATTGTTTATCATGTTCTTAATCTTGGCTTTAGTAGAAAATATCTTTGACGTGCCTTCATATCATTTTTTTAATAGAAAGCAAAACATATCATACTTTGAATGTCATTACTATGTTTCACATAATAAAGAAAGTATGAGCAATTTGTTTTAAAATGCCATCAAAGTATATATTCTGAATGCTCTACATTCTATAAATATTATAGAATCTCAAGGCTCAAATGAAATTATGCATATTATGGTTGATGAATATGTTGCTTTTTATGATGAAAGATAGGATGGTGAAGATAAATAATTACAATGTTATATTTGGATAAATCACAAAGTTGATAATGTTCAAATATCATTCATGAAAACTCCAAAGTCTGATCATGGCAAAACAAAAAGGATATAAGAAAAAGATCAAATTAAGCAAGAAGGTATACACCAGAACATTCTCCACAAAGAGCAGAATGTTCTCCACAAGAGCAGAATGTTCTTGACAGTAAATATATTTCATCCAATCAAAACTAATGTTGCACATCATGATGATATGGTTGAAGAACATCAACAATGAGCTTGAACCAGTTGCTCCTATACCTACCTCACTATTAACCTTTCCTCCAAAACATCTCCTCATGATCAAATTATTAGAAGAACTAATTGGGAGGAATTTGTTACTGGTACCAAAGTTGCTACTGCTACTGGAGATGCAATTACAGTGGTTAACATGCCTCTGAACAACAGAAATGATATTCAAGCTCTACTAAAGAATAAGTATAATGACTCATTCAAAACATCCAAACGTCTCTTAGGCTGAAATGAATGGCTCTGCCATCAAGCATTCGAAGCTTTAAAAATCAAGCAGCAAGGTGTTGTATATGGCATAGACTTGATTATGGAGCAATCATCCTATTGGATGAACGCTTTTGCGAATAAAGGATTAAAGCATTAATTTCAAAATGGTTAAAGATACTCTTGAGAGTGTATGACAGTTTTGATTCATCATTGGAAGAACTCTCTCAACAACAAAAGATAAATTGTCCCACTTTGACCATCAATCAAGATGAATAAAAGAGAATGAAGAGAAGCTCCAAAATATTCAAAGATCTCTTGTCGTTGAACTAGACCACTAAAGGAGGTACACTCAATCCAAAATTCTTATGCTATTTGCATCATGATAAGAATGAATATTTTTTTATATCATGTGATTGATTGAGTGTTCTTAAAATTAAAAATGCATGTTATTTTTTATGCAAGTATGACTTTAAAAGTTTAAATTGATTACATTACTTGTATGTGCATATGCCTATTTTCTATTCTAAATTCAACATGTTTTCACTCTTTGTTCATACACTTTTTATGATAAACAAGTATGCAAACCCAGTTTGACATTCAAAATTATTGTTCTAGTTATAAAGACATTTAAAATAAATTAGTGTCTTTAATAATTAGACAAAGGGCTGTTATGGGTGTAAAATTCATGAATGTTTTCTTACACTTTGCACAATAACATCTTTCAAATCATCATGTTAAATGAATTAACATCATTCACCTTCTTATGAATTTGAAAGTATTATCTATACTGTTCTCCAATTGTTTTGAATATATTGAATAGCCTATACATTACTTGTTGTCTGAGTATAATGTTTTGAATATTTATAATATTTTGAATATGGCTTTTAATATATATCTTTGCAAATGAGTCATATTTGTTGCTTACTTCTTTTGTAAAAATTGATCTCAATTGTTCAAATTTATTTTAAACATGATAGATAAAAATAGCAACAATCAAAAAGTCTCATGAAAGTATGCTTGAATATATGCCTTATTGTTTATTTGTGTGTTTGCAAAAAACTTTGTGAAAAACATTTTTTTTAATGTGAGCAAATCCTTTGGCATATTTTTTATTATCCATTTAAAAATTAGTTTTTGAAAAATACAAACATTTTTAGCATAAGAATGTTTTGTAAAGAGAGAAATTATATTTGATTCATCTTATTTCGCTTCCTTGTATGCGCTCATTCTCTCTAGTTATAAAAATGAAAAATGGATCTATTTCTAACAATAAAGCTTGACCATATTCAAATTGAAAGGTGATCTCTTGTGAAAGAGGATAAAGAGCAAAATGACATTTTCCTTGTATTATGGAACTTTGAATTATTTAAAAAATTAATTCAGGGGGAGTTTTTAGAAAATATCATTCTTCTTAAAACTGAAGTCTACTCATTGTTTTCCTTCTAAAAAATGAGAAGAATAAATATTTTTGACTATTTTTCAAAGTGAGTTAAAATGCTTGCATACAATTATGTCATATTATTGTTGCTATCATTCTCAATATCTTGATTGCAATATTGACTACAATGATATGATCATCATATATGCTATGTTCTTTAATGCTAAATGCAAACTTGACTAGTTTGATATATGAATGCATTGGTCAACCACATGATTTCTATGTGTAGTACACTCATGCTATTACTCCATTTTTTTTACTTCTATGTCTATTCCCCAACCTTTTTGATAGATGTCAAAAGGGGGAGAGAAATATATGATGGATATAAAATGATAGAAGTTAATGAAGAATGTTAAGAATTAATCTCTTGCATATGTTTAGGGGGAGTTTAATTAGAATGATAAGAATTAAACTCTTGCATGTGTTTAGGGGGAGTTTAATTACATATTTAAGAACATTCTTGCATTTTATTTATATCCATCCATAAAACTTATGATTTATTCAAAAGGTTTGTCATCATCAAAAAGAGGGAGATTGTTGACGAAAAAACCTTTTTGATATATGTTTTAATGACAACAAACTTTTTAAATTAAATGATTAAGTTTTATGAATGGTGGTCTACTAATGATTTCACTTAAGTTTGTTTAAGGAACATAAATGCATAAGTGAACAAAGCAAGAATCAAAGAAAACAGCAGCAGAAAACATTCTCCACATATTCTGGAAAATGGAGAATGTTCGCAGAGAACACTACAAGCCTGTTACATGGATATGATCACTACATGGCAGAGAACACATAGGATCAATTCAAATCAAGAGGACATTCGAATTGAGAAAGATAAAGAATCTCAAACAAGCCTGTCCAGACAGTTCTGGAAACAGTAATTATTAGACTCCAGAAGATACCTCATGAAGTCCATTACCAGAAGATACATTCTGGAAATTACCAGAGGGTACATTCTGGAAATTAACAGAGGATACGTCCTGAATTTACCAGAGGATAAATTCTGGAAAAAACTAGGAAGTCGAAAAACATCATCAGATGATAACTTTGGAGGCCCAGATCAAACGGAAACAATATCAGAAGAACATCTGAAATACACCAGAGGGAAGCCTGCCATAAGGAAAACTGCTTCATACCATAAGAATTCAAATATCAGAAGCAATCAAGAAGTTATGCTGATCAGAACATAGTCTGGCAGTGAAATATCAAAACTGTCCAGACTTGATCTAGAATGGATCAGAGGATATGTTTGCTGACCTAGATCAGAAGGAAAAAATATCAGATGAAAACCTGGACCATACCAGGATGAAGACTGCCATGAGGAGAGTTGTTCCAGCTCAGAAGTAATCAAATGTAATAAATATTACAGAAGATAATCTGACCAGAACATAGCATGACAGTCAAATTTTACTTCATCTAGAAAACGATATCAAAGGATATCTCCAGAAAAGATCAGGAAGACATCCAGAATGATCAAAAATGAACCTCTAGATTGATTATCAATCTCCAGAAATTTCAAATACTAGGACTCCAGATTGATTATCAATCTCCAAAATTTTCATTAACATTCTGCAGAAGTTCATCATCATTCTCCAAGCTGTTTTGACATAATCAAAAACTCCAGGTCTTCTGTCAAGATTGATAAACAATCTTAACAATACACAATGCATCAAGACAGCTTCCAGTATGTTCAAAAATCAGTCCAGATTGATTATCAATCTCCAGGATGTCCAAAAGCTAAAGCTCCAGATTGATCATCAATCTCCAGCAACTACAGTTTTCTGCAACAACATTTTGTGATCATTTTCAATCTGTTTTAAATGATCCAAAGCTCCAGTTCAGACCAGCAATATTATCACTTATCATAAGTGTTAAAGGATCAGTAAATCACTCAAGTAAATTTGATCCAAAACGCAAAACACAGCCCAGTCTGAACAGAAAATAAAAATAGTCAAAAGTTTGATTATTTTTATTCAGAAATAATGCTTTTGGTAAAGCCTGAAAAAAGCACTCCAACGGCTCTATTTTTAAATGCTCTCACGCCTATAAAAGGAAGGCAAAAGTTCAGGAAGAAACACAGCTTCAAGTACAGAGAAAAACATCACTCACATACATCTTCATACTTGAAAGCTTCTCAATCATAAACAAAAGATTCAGTTTTGTTTTTTCCTCTTCATATCAGAATCATCTACTGAATTCTTTTGTCAAGAATCTAATCTCAAACACGAGTTGAGCATACTCAGATTCTGTCCAAAAATCAAAGACATTCAAGTGCCAAGATATATCATCAATCACTCACATACATACTTGAAAATCTCTCATCACTTACAAGAATCAGTTTGATTAAATTCGTTTTACTCTGATACATTTATACTGAGTTCTTTGTAAAGAATCGAATCTCAAACAAGAGTTGAGACATCTCATATTCTAACAAAACAATCATTATTATTGTAAAACTCAAACTATAAGAGTTTAATATAGTTTGAGGTAGATTGTAAGAAATCCTATCAAGACAGATAGGTGATTTGATTAATCTGATACCAGGTGGAATTAGATTAAGTTCTGTAAACAAAGATCAAGGTTGATCTAAGCTAGGTGCTGTAAAACCAAGAAGGCTCTTGTTTTAAACACTTAGTGGAAAATCTCACCGTGGTGAGGACTGGACGTAGCCCGGGTTGGGTGAACCAGGATATATCTGTGTGTGATATCTCTTCCCTTATCTCTATTTACTTTCAGTCTGTTAATTATCAAGTTAAATAGATAAACTGAATTGTTGATTTCAACTAACCAAGAACGTTCTCTGTTTTCTGGTGAAAACCAAGAACGTTATCTGTTTTCTGTTTTCACAACCAAGATCAATCTTGAGTTATTTTCTTAAGTTTTTAACAGAAAATTTAAAAGGGCGGATTTACAATTCAAACCCCCCTTCCTTGTAAATCGATATTGCTACTTCAAGAAAATGAGTACATTTTAGCAACTGGTTGTAGCTCTCAACTACTTTGGATGAAACATTAACTAGAAGACTACAAAATCTTAGAAACCAACATTTTCCATTTATTGTGACAACACTTCTGCCATTTGCCTAATCAAAAATCCTATATTTCATTCTAAAGCTAAACACATAGAAGTAAAATACCATTTCATTAGGGATTTTGTTCAAAAAGGTGTGCTTAATATTCATTTTGTAGACAATGAACATCAATGGTCTGACATATTCACCAAATCACTAGCTGAAGATAAGTTTTACTTTATCAAGAAAAACCTAAACCTCATTCTTTTACCTAACTGATGTTGTGCTAACCTTAGAGTAGTTTAGTTTCATACTTGGGATAAATTTTATGTTTATGTTATTTTCATTATATTAGAAAAAAAAATACAAATAAAAAATAGGCAAGTTTCATTTTCAAGTATTTTTATCTGATGACAAAAAGAAGACGAAGATGTTTGATAATGTGGGGAAAAAATACTTAGACTTAGGAGGAGCCTTAACTAAGTGAGAGTCAAAGTATTTAAAAGAAAACTTATTATAAAAAATATAGTTTTGTCATCATCAAAAAGGGAAAATTGTTGTAACCAAGTTTGTTTTATACTTAAAGTTTTGATGTTAACAAAAATATTTTATGAAAATGATATATTTGACTTCACAGAGTATGAAAGAAGATTCATGTTTTTGAAGACAATCTAAAATAAGATTTGATTCAAATTTATGATTGAAGAAAATCTCTGACCAAATTGAGAAGAAGATATCGTCAAATGTATTTGAAGGAAATCTAAAATAAGATTTGATTTAGATTTATGATTGAAGAAAATATTTGACCAAGTTGAAAAGAAAATATAGTCAAATATTTCTGAAGAAAATCAAAAGAAAGATTTGATTCAGATTTATGATTGATGAAATTTTTTGACCAAGTTGAAAAGAAAATATGGTCAAAAGTTTTTGAAGAAAATCTAAAATAAGATTTGATTTTGATTTATGATTGAAGAAAATCTTTGACCAAGTTGAAAATAAGATATGGTCATGATTTGAAGAAGATTTAATCAAATTTATCACAAGAAGATATAAATTATTTATCAGAAGATTTGATCAAGATTTATCTACAATAAAATATGAAGAGTATCAATTTGAAGAATTTACAAACTCAATTTGAACGAACTACGAGCATAATCAATATGAAGAATTTACAAACTCAATCTGAACAAAATTGGAACAAAATTAAAATGAAGAATTTACAAATTCAATCTGAACAAAATACAAATAAAATTAATCTAGCAAAACTGCTCAAATTGGATTCAGAAATAAAGAATTGGCTAAAAAATATATTATGAAAAAGCATCTTGTTGAGAATTATTTTTGAATAAGATCATTTTTGACCAAACTAGAAATGAAGATACAATTCAGAAATAAACAAAAACTCAATTGAAGCCCTAATTTTATCTCATAATAGATACTGAAGGCTTAAGAAGAAAAAAGATCATCAAAAAATCAGAAAAGAGTATAAGAACTAAAGCTCAAAATTCCAAATTCATCTTAGAGTTTAAATAGAGAAACACTTGTTCGAATGAGAAATATTTACTAAGTGTTTTTTCTTAGGGTGTGATAGTGATTGTTATAATCAGCTTGTTGGAAGCAACTATTCAAGTTTTAAACATTTGTATTCAGACCTGATAGTGGTGTTAATGTGCCTTCAAAGTATGGGGTTGCTAGACTATTTGAGAAGATTGGCTTGGAGTGTCAGATGCTTTTGTTATTCAAGTTGTTGAATTAGTGGATTAAATCTCTTCGAGTGAAGGAATTAGATGTAGCCGAGTTAGTGGTGAACTAGGTTAAAGTACTTGTGTCATTTTATTCCTGCACTCATTAGTTTTTTATTGCTTCTACTCCAAGTAAATCATCAAGTCTGAACCAGTTTAATCAAAGAACAAAAAAATTATCAACTTAATCAAACACAATTCAACCCATTTTCTCACGTTTGCACCTTCATAATTTGGATCCATCCGTTTAAAATTAAAGCCTACACTAGAGCATTTACCTCTTGAGTTGCTTCCTTTAGTTGCATTTGTTGCATATTTTGCATCTACTAAGCTTCTTTCAAGCGGTGCCATTAAGTTCTAATATTGCTCATTTGTGATGGACATGTTACTACCTTCATCATTCTTAGATCCAACTATGGCTGACCTTGCATTTGACTATTCAGCATCAACGTGATTAATATATGAATTTCCTCCACAACGACCAAACTTAGGTGGATAACCATGCTTTTTATGATCGATGTCCATATTCTTCAAAAGCTATGTAAGATTTATCTTACTCAAATGAATGTTTCAACCTTTTTCTCAAATTGAAGAATCAAAGTATTTGATGATCATCTTCTTTATAAATGTGAACTTTACATTTGGATATGGATATATAGTACTTCATTTCTCCACGTGTCACGACAAACAAACATCTCTTGAAATGTGATGTAGATAAAAATTGTAACGACTTTAATAAAATATAACCAACAAATTCCAATGATTCATAGGTACAAAATGGATAGGTAAAATAAAGTGTGAAATAGGCCGAGTTTACCAAATTGTCCCATTATGATTTTATAATATGGGTTGGAACAATAAACCCATCAATGTGTTTTAAAATAATAAGTATAAAAATGGAGTAGACGTGATAAGGCTCTTGGAATCCAACTAATTATCTAAACTTTATTTCATCATATTACTATTATTTGAATTTTAAGGAGATGCAATGTAAGTATAAAATTAGTTTATATTGACAATTAATAATTAGATAATTACTTTTCATTTACAAAGTGTACGATATGAGATAGATTAAATTGTTGTGATTAGGCACTAGTGCAAAGTTGTTTTACATTGCTAGTGCATTATTTTTAAACTTTTATGATATAATCCAAAATATGGAAAGCTTTTCAAACATTAAGTTTCAAAGTGATGTCACACCAAAAGGTTTGCAATTCAACAAAGTCACCGCCTCATAAGTAATTCAAATACAATCTTTTATTTGTCTTCCTTTAGTGATACTTTTCTGCTATTCAAAAATGATTTTAGGATCAATTTTAGTCAACCTATCCTACAATATCAACCGGAATTAGATGATAATTATCTAAAGTTGTAATAGTCTTTAGCAAGTTAGTTTTACAGTTACTACTATTTAGAACATAGTTTTTCTATTTTCCCTTTTCTTATCAGTTTGTTATGACAATAGGGCATAATTAGTTATTATAAATAAAAAGTTTCCGTTTATTATCATCACTCTTGAAATCACAATATTGAAACATAATGAAAATAAGGTAATTCAGTTACATTCAGTCTTGATACTTTGATATGGTATCAGAAATTTTGAAGCTTTTTTTATTATACTGATATGGTATCAATCTTGTTTCTTTCCTTATTTTTTATGTTTTTTCTTGTTCTTCATGGAAGATCACATGGATATGGCAACTAATGCCAACCCATTCTTCATTACTAATTCGGATAACTTTGGATTGGTCTTTGTCACCCATTATCTCACCTGTGACAACTATGGTTCTTGGCGTTGTGTTATCACGACGACATTTGTTGGGAGAAACAAGCTGGGATTTTCTAATGAATCCGTAGATCAACCACCAGAAAGTGATCCGCTTCATCTGGCTTGGCGAAGAAATGATAGTATTGTTGCTTGATGGATCCTAAACTCAATCTCCAAAGACATACAAGCTTTAGTAGTTTATTCCAGCTCAACTTTCAAAATTTAGAACGATCTTCATATGCATTTTCATCAAAATAATGGTCCTCGAATCTTCCATCTAAAGAAACAACTTCTTAATTGTACTCAATCTTGTTTATCATTTAGTGCTTATTTTACTAAGTTCAAGGCTTTGTGGGAAGAATTGGGAGAATTTAGAGTCATTCATCATTGACATTGTGGAAGTGTTCAACCTCTTGTCGATTTTCTCCATCTAGAATATGTCTTCACCTTTCTTATGGAATTGAATGATAAATTCAACCATGTTTCTCGACAAATTATTTTGAATGAGTCATTACCCTATATGGGTTATGTTCTTGCTCTTTTTACTCAAGATGAAAAACAAAGACAAGTAGTCACTTCTCAACCGTCGTCTGATCAGCCATGCTCACATTGCAACTTGTTGGGACACACCAAAGACAATTGTTTTAAGCTACATGGTTATCCCCCTTGGTATAAAAACACCAAATATGCTTCATCAATCAGGTTTCAGATTCTACAAGTTCTGGTGGGCAGCAAATTGTGCCCCTTCCAATGAATGATCATCAATATCAACAACTCATTTCTTTTTTCGAGTCCAAATGAACAAGGCAACACAACCCCTTTTTGACAAATTAGATGATATTGTTGGTATAAGTTGTATATTATTCTCTAATGATTATATTATTTGTTTTATTCCAAAGCATTCTCATAATTTATTGACTTCTTGGATAATGGATTCAAGTGCCAATTTTCACATTTCAGTAAATTTAAATACTTTCAATTCTTATACTTTACTTTCTAACAAATTTTTCATCCTACCAAATAAAACAAAAGTCAAAGTTCATGTTATAGGATGTATCACTCTTCCTGATTTTAGTGTCAACATCCTAGTCAATTCTTTAACTTGTGATTCTTATTTTAGACTAATTTTTTATTCTTATCACTTTGAAATTCAGGAACCAATCCACCAAAAAAGATGATTGGCAGGGGTGTTTTAGTTCATGATCTATATATTTTTTATGCTTCTCCTATTTCCGATGCTTTATGTTCTACTTCCAAGAATTACAGCCATGTTCATGATCTTGTCATTAGCACCTTTACTAGTTATATTGGCACCACTGACATAGTTTTACATACTAGTGTATCTAGCAAAAAAATCAATGTACCTTATGGCATGCTAGGGTTTGTTATGTATTTGATCCCGTATTAAGAATTTCCTTCATCAATTGAGTCTTCCTTATAAAGATTACATCATGCACGTGTCTTTTGTTTATGAGCCTCAGTATTATCATCAAGCAATCAAGTTCAGTGAATGGCTATCAACTATGCTAGAAGAATTAACAGCATTGGAGTCCAATAACACCTAGTCAATTATTCCCCTCCCTCCTGGCAAGACAGCCATTGGTTGTAGATGGTTGTATAAACAAAGTTTAGAGATGATGGCAGCTTGGAGAGACATAAGGCTCGTTTAGTGGCCAAAGAATACACTAAACAAGCTGGCATTATTTACTTGGAAACTTTTTCTCATGTTGCCAAGCTCACAATTGTTAGAACCTTGTTGGCATTGGCAGCACAACACAAGTAGCATATCCTTCAACTAGACATTAACAATGTGTTCTTAAACGGAGATTTGACTGAAGAAGTCTATGTGGAACTGCCTATGGGTTATCCAAAGGAAAGGGAGACATCCATCATAGTATGCAAATTACGTAAATCCTTATATCATTTAAAGTAGGCCTCAAGACAACGGTTCACCAAATTTTCATATGTCATTACTCAACATGGGCCTTTGTTTATGCCAAAGAAACTACACTCTTGAATTACTTGAGGACATAGGATTCCTGGTAGCCAACACCAATGGAAGCTAATTTAGCTTTCTCTGAAAGTGAATCAGGTCTGCTTGAAGACCCCACTATTTATAGAAGATTAATTGGGAGACTCATGTACCTAACCATCAAAAGACCAACTAAAGCTTTTGTTGTCAACAAAATGAGCCAATACATGAGCAAACCTTGCAAAAGTCATTTTAATGCAATTTATCACATATTGTAGTATCTTGAAAATACACCAGGACTGGGATAGTTTTTCTCATCCAAGGCATCAATAAAAGTTTCTGCATATGTGGATGCAGATTGGGTTAGTTGCAAGTCCACAAGAAAGCCCACAACAGGTTATTGCATTTATTGGGGAGAATCCTTAACAACATGGAGATCAAAGAAAAAAAATATTGTTGCTCGATCCTCAACAAAATCATAATATAGAGCATTGGCATCCTTAACAACGGAGTTACTTTGGATCAAACAATTACTTAGGGCTTTTGATTTTGAAATAAATAATATTATGATTTTTAATGGCAATATTTATGCAACTCATTTGGCATCCAATCCCACTACTCATGAAAGGTCAAACACATATTGACATAGATTGTCATTTCATAAGGGAGTATGTGGAATATGGATTCATCAAGCTTTTCCATGTTCCAGCCAAGCACCAGTTGGCGGATCCACTAACTAAGGCTCTTCCTAAAGTTTAGTTTTAGGATTTCATCAGCAAGTTAGGATTGTTAGATATATATCATTCGACTTGAGGGGGAGTATTGGAATTAGATGATAATTACCTAAAGTTGTATAAGTCTTTAGCAAGTTAGTTTTACAGTTACTACTCTTTGGAAGTTAGTTTTTTCTATTTTCCCTTTTCTTATAAGATTTTTATGACAATTGAGGGTAATTAGCTATTATAAATAAAAGGTTTCCCTTCATTATCATCACTCTTGTAATCACTATATTGAAATATAATGAGAATGAGGTAATTCTGTTACATTCAGTTGTGAAACTTTGATAATATCTTGATAATAGTTTTTAATTGAAAGTTCGCAAGGGAAATAAGCCTATAGTTTTCAATTTATCAACCCAACTAAATTTTGGGGTAAGAGCAACAATATTAGAATTTATGTGAGGGAAGATCCAATCCAGATTGAAGAGCTAAATCTATGAGTTTTCCAACAACATTCATCATAATTTTAAGTTGATTACTACAATTCCTAGGTTCATATCTCAAATTCAACCATGCTTCATTCACACAATTAAGTTTTTCTCTGGACTTAAATGTTATTTCTAACAGTTAACATCAATAATTTTTTCAAACATATTGACTATATCTATATTAATCAAGCATTTCGATCTTTTTTTCCTTTTCCAAGTTCAAAAGATTTAAGATCAAAACTCAAGTGATCAATTTCAGTTTCAAAGATAACATAAGAACAACTTGATTAAAAGAGTACTAAACATGCCATAAAATACTAATCCATTAAAATTCCTTAAAAAATAATTGTTCCCTTACTCATAAAGATTTAACTCATAATGAGCTTAAATGTTTAACATGGAGATGAATAATAACATAAAAGGTGTCATTACAACTAGGATCCGCAACAAGAATCAAATAAGAGAGATCAAATGAATTACAAGACATAGAAACTTTAGTTGCTCGTTTATTTTCTTCTCATTCTTTAAGTTTTTTTTTTTCTTTTCAATTTCAAGCCTCAAAACTAACTCCAATAATTTCCTGTAATGGAAAAGTACACCGTTAAACTATTTTTTAAGAATACTTATTAAACAAACACTATTTTTCTACATATTAAACACTTTGGAATTGAAAATATATATTTTTGGGTACAATTGAAAAGATATTTTATTAATGTCCATAATCTTTTATGAGGAAATTAAAAATAGTAGGAGAAAGAATATTTATTTAAAAACTATAGTATAGACACAAGAAATTGACAGGTAGATAAAATGGGGTAACAGGTTCAAATGAACCAAAATATATAAAATAAAAAATTAAACAAATATCAAGAATATTTTATTTGGAAACAGACCCTTTGTATTATTTTTGTGGACAATGAAGAATATAGTTTTATGGTGAACATATGAGGGGATATTAGCTATGTGACTATGTCCTTGCTTTTTACTACAAGTAGAATGTTTCCGTGCATGTTATATGGTTGTGGATCATGTTGATGCAAGATCATACAATGAACAGCTTCACAAATGAATAGATGCATGAATGGTAGTTGATCATCCCTCGTATACTAAATTTCATAAATTTCTATTTTTTGCTATGTTACCACAAAAATTATGCCATTATTTGCACCTGTTTTGGATGAGCACCAAGCTCCAATTTAAACGGCGAAATAAAAATAAAATTGAAAAAAGTAAAAAAAAAAATATATAAAATGGAAAATATAATGAACACCTTATCAAAGGAATCTCATTTGATGTGACTACTTCCTTTCAATGTAAATAATAATAAAGTGGTCGTGTATATTTTAGTGGAAGGAAATTTAAGTAAATAATGTATAGGTAGGTGATGACTGGACTTCTATTTTGGTATGATTGTGATAGTTATACCATTAAAAAAATTATTGGTAATTTCAAATGAAAAACCTAATAAAAAATGGGTATGCATCTTTAGAGAACACTTAAGTAATTTTAATCCTTAAAATTATAAGAATTAATTAACCTAATTCTTCAAATTTATAATGTATTAATTTAGTCATTATATTATAAAAGCTTAATTGTAATTTTACTCTCAATATTTATCAATTCACGAAATTGATCTATTTAATTTAAATTTTTATAGTTTTAGCTCTTCATTCTCATTTTTTAACTAAAAAACAGCGATATGACATACTTTAAATAATATGATATATGGTACGATGACGTAGAATGATTAGTACTCATAAAACTCTCTAAAACTCAACTTTCAACTTCGAAATTTTTTTCATGTTTATAATTTAATTAATGATATATGAATAATTAATACATCTAGATGGTTCTATATCATTAAATCGTATGCCACATCATTTAAAATGTGTTAAATCGTCATTTTTTTAATTCAAAAATCGGATAAAATGAACAAAACTGTTAATTTTTAAAATAAGGAGATCAATTTCATAAATTGGTGAAAATAGAGGGACCAAAATCGCAAACTGCATACGCACGAATTCAATGTTTGTTTTTATCACTAGACAAAATCAACGAAGTTATTGATTTTTTTTATAGACTAAGAATGAATTTATTGATTGATATTTTCTAAATTAAGAAATTAAATTGTTATTTTATATATCTAAACTAACCCACCTTTACAATATGAAGATTAAAATATAGTTCAACTATATATCATATTCTTAATTTGAATCCAGAATTTTGCAACTGTATATATTGGTTAAAATCTTCATCGTTTATTCTCGCTTCTTTTTCATTAATAAATCCTTTTTTTATAATTCTCTTTTTTAATTTTCTCACCTCAACCACTAAATCACGTTATTTAGATAGATGGTTGGGCAATCCAAGATGAGAACTTACAATTAGATAATACTTTTTTTAAAGCGACTAATACTAATATGTTAGTATTATATTCATATTGAAAATCGACCCATAAACCTTACAATTGGATAAATACTATTTTCACTATACTCCTCTGAACTCAATTCAAAGAAAAAGCAAAAAAATAATATTAGACTTATAATTATCGAGAATAGTACTTAAGTGAATTTAATTTTCTTAATTTTATATACAAAACAAAATACAATATTAAAAAATTAATTTAAGGATATTTTTAGAGAAACATTAAATATAGATACATTAGTTGATATTTTTATATTTGAGTCCAATAAAATCCGACATTTTTCGTTATAATTAAGCCTGAGTAATAAATTTATATATTTATTTTCTAGTTGTCATTTTAAAATTATTTATGCATATTAAAAACTATTAAATTTTGTTATAATTTGTTTTTTAAATAGTCAATATTAATCGTTAATTATTAATTTTTGTTAGAGAGATAGTAGAATTCAAGACTTCATTATCACTACAATCTCTATATTCCTCCTTCAAACCATCTTATGACTTTCTTTGAGTAATAATATGTAGGAACGAAAATAAGTTAGGTTGTCTAATAAGAGCTTATAGCTGGACTTATTTAAAGTTTGACTCAGCCTAACTTGTTTAATAAAAATGTTAGACTCACTTTTTAAAAAGTTTATTTATTTAAACATATCAAATTTAGACTCTCTAATAAGTTTATTAGATCTCATAAACCGACCCGTTTATATATATATATATATATATATAGTGATAATAAAATAAAATAATCTTCATATTTTTGTAAGAAAAACTATTTATTTCATCTCTTTAAAAACAAACACTTTATATTTATGTAATAAAAGAATTTTTATTAGAAATTTGAACTCTAATTTTTTGTTCTCACTTCCCGATATCAATACGTATTCTTTTCTCTCAAAATTATTGTGCTATAAATTCAGCAATTGTGTTTTATTCTTTTTTTTTTTTACAATAGTGTTTTATTATTTTATTTCGTTTATATTTATTGTTCATATATACATCAAGTCTATTGTGAAAAGTTAAAAAAAAAATACATGTTATATTTATATAAGTTCAATAAAATTCACATTTTTTATTTGTCTATTATCCTTTTTAGAGATAAACGAAATATCATTTTTAAAAACTTTAACACAATATATTTTATAATACATTAATAGGTTAGACAAATTTTTTAAAAAGATCAGATCAAAACTTAAAATAAAGTCTTCAACAAATAATAAATAGTACTCAAATTTTAATTTCTTTTAAGTAGGCTAGACCTATTTAAACAAATCTTGCTCGACTATTTCCATTCAGACTATTTCCACCCCTTTCGTGATGAACGTTGGTGTTTGTAATTCTTTTTCAAGATTTTATCTTTTTTTTTAATGTGAAATATTTTTTCTTCAATATAATTATATATATATATATGCTTTCTCCCTCTATCTATGTTCCCCTGCCCCACCAATTTGTGTATAAATAGCCAAAGAAACCCAACCGTTTTTCTCAAGCATCATTTGCTCAAAGCCTTATCAAACTCTTCTCTTTCCATTCTTTCATTCATTGACTCCTCAAAACACTTTTCTTCTTTCTTTTTCCTCTCTTTCACCTTTTTTCTCCCTTACAATTCAATTTTACCAATAACCTTAAATGGTGTTATTATCCAAATCAACATCAGGACACTTTTCCTATGTTAGGAACAACGTACCAACCACATTTTCCTCAACAATTCCTCTTGTTGACCTCTCAAAACCAGATGCAAAAAATCTCATAGTGAAGGCTTGTGAAGATTTTGGATTTTTCAAAGTCATAAACCATGGAATCCCTATAGAAGCTATGTCTCAATTGGAATTTGAGGCCTTCAAGTTTTTCTCTTTGCCACTCAAAGAGAAAGAAAAAGGAGGGCCTCCTAATCCATTTGGGTATGGTAACAAAAGTATTGGACTCAATGGTGATGTTGGTTGGGTTGAATATCTTCTTCTTACAACCAATGAAGAACCCAATTTCTCTATTTATGGCAAAGATACTGACAAATTTAGGTACTAAACATCAACAAAATCAATCTAAACTTTTTAGAAGAAAAATAAAATTTAAGTTTTTTTTTTCCACCGTCTAATTTTTAGATAGTAAAATTTGACTAAGATTTTTTCGATTAAAATTTCATTTTAGATTCTCTTTAAAAGATTTGTCTGACCTAACATTTATTGTTTGAACTCAAAAATGTATTATAAAAATTGTGAAGTTATTATTATGATACAAAAGTACTTGCTTATTAATTATTATTATTATTATTATTATTATGTTATTGATATGAGTATTAATTTGTAGGTGTTTGTTGAATGATTATAAGATAGCTATGAGGAATATGGCATGTGAGATACTTGATTTAATGGCAGAAGGGTTAAAAATTCAACCAAAGAATGTGTTTAGCAAACTTGTGATGGATAAACAGAGTGACTCTGCTTTTAGGGTGAATCATTACCCTGCTTGCCCTGAATTAGATTTGAATGGTGAGAATTTAATTGGGTTTGGAGAACACACTGACCCTCAAATTATTTCACTTTTGAGATCAAACAACACTTCTGGATTCCAAATTTCTCTTAGAGATGGAAGATGGATTTCAGTGCCACCTGATCATAGCTCCTTCTTCATCAATGTTGGTGATTCTCTTCAGGTACCAACACAAATTAACTATGCTACTCAAATAACAAAATTCTTTTTTTTTTCTTTTCTTTCTTTGGAGTTGATAAGTAAATTAATTTTGCATGTAGATAAACTTCTCCTTTTTTATTAGCTTTTTGAAAAATGTGTTTTGCAATTGAAAACTATGGTTGACTAATTGTTAGATATACACCTGGTCATACATATCTCTCTCTTTCTCAAACACCATGAAATTCTCAAAATATTAAATAATTGTAAAAAGTTTTGCTTTCATGTGTTGTGTCAGAAGGATATTGTATGATATTACTATTTATCCATATTTACAAACTCTTATTGAAAAAGAAAAAATATTCCTAAATATAACTGATAGTTTAAAATATTCGATATATTCGTTGTTTTTAAAAAATATACTTTTAATTTAATAATATTACGCGATTGCAGAAGTTGAAAACAAAAAATTAAATACATTTATATACAAATAGGTAATTTAGTAACATTCACATATATTATATAAAATAGATATATTAAGTAAACAACTAATTTTTTTATCGATATAAAAAGTACTAAAAAGATCTATAAATAGGGACAAAGTAGTAGTAATAGACTATTATATATTTTTTCCATCTCACAATAAATATTATTTTATTTATTTTTTATATATATTTAAAGATGAGCATAAATAAAAATAAAAAAATGATAATTTTATTAAATTATCGTTATTAAATTATTGATATATTTTTTTGCTATTATAAATATAAAGTGGAATGTAATACTTTATAAGCAATTTATATAGTATTAATTATATGTTATAATTTCAAAAATAATATTACATTGAAAACTAAAATATTCATTTAATACCTGTTTCTTTCTAAAGTAACATTATGTTTTGTCTCACAATTCAAATGTGATTATCTTTATTATTACACTAGTACTCTAATTTGGTTTTATTATTGTCTATTTTTTTTGTGACTAAATTATTGTCTTGTTTTGTTCACTTTTCTTTTCCTCTTGGTTTGGTCGGTGCATCAACATAGGTTATGACTAATGGGAGGTTCAAAAGTGTGAGACACAGAGTTTTGGCAAATGGGATCAACCCAAGGCTCTCAATGATTTACTTTGGTGGACCACCCCTTAGTGAGAAAATAGCACCATTACCTTCACTCATGAAAGGAAAAGAAAGTTTGTATAAAGAATTTACATGGTTTGAGTATAAGAATTCAACCTATGGTTCAAGATTGGCTGACAATAGACTTGGACACTATGAAAGGATTGCTGCCTCCTAATGCAAGATTACTATTATAGGGTGTTTCACTTGTCAATACAAAAAAATGGGGGGATACAATACATTATTATAAAGAGTCTTTTGTTTTCATTTGATTTGATTTTTTTTTTTCTTTTGTGCTACTTTAAGGTTACTTTTAAGTCATAATGTGTCATAGATATGATAGTATTTATTCCCCTTTTGCTTCAATACTCATGTAAGTACTTTTCTAAGTATATGAAAGTTCAATTAATCGTTTTCACATTACAATATTTATTCCATTATATTTTTTAAATCCACAAATCGGAAAATTAGGTGAAGGCAACTCATCATTGTGAATATATTAGTCTACCAAACACACGTAGACTTGTTTTCATTCATGACAGGTCCTACATTGCAATAAATCATAAGAATATATTCCATGTAGAGTATGATTAGGGTAACAATATTTTTAAAGAATAACCCTTAAAAGTATAATCCAATAGTATATAGATTGAGACGATAAAAGTGTTACGAAAGACTTTAACTAAAAATTGTTGAAGAAAATATCCTTCAATTTACTAACATTTTGAGCTAAGGAATAGTACCAAAAAAATACAGAGTGGAGATAGTAGCACATGGTGTTGATCAGAACATTTTTGTGGGCTCATGTCTCATAGGGACCATCCTTTGATCTTTGAGTGGAATATCAAAACCGTGGGCATTGTTGTAGCACAAGGCCCAAAATAAACCGCGTAAGAAGAGAGAGACATAACACAAACGTTCCAAGTGTGATGACATGTTCAATTTCTTCAACACATTTTTGGTTGGAGTGAAAGATGTAATGAGCAAATCAATGATAGGACCTAAATCCAAGTTCTTGGAACAACCAACCTCTCAATGATAAGATACTATCATCCTAATGTGGGGATGTATGAGTTGTGTCCACTGCTTCCTTTTTCATTCAAAATTAAATATCATATAATTTTTTCAATTCTTCTAAAAAAACTTTCATACAAAAATATCTCAAATAATGTGTCCAAATTATCTTATTTGTATTGAGAATAATCTCGGCTGAAATGGCTAATAATCATTATTTTTATGTGAAATATTGTTGAAAGTTATTTTTAATGAACTCAATTTTATAAAATGGTTTGATTAAAGATGAGCTTGAAATGAAATACTAGTAATTTTATTTTAATTTTTTTGACCACTAATTTGTTTTTAATATTTTTAATCTAAATTTATATAAAACTTAGTATAAATTTTTTAACTTAACAAAAAGTTACCTTTTATTTAGTGATGGATTCAAAGGGGGCAATGATGCAATATAAAATAATAATTAGATACAAAATTGAAGACGACAAAAAATATCTCTAATTTTTTTCATTAAACTTGGTGACTTGTGAATTAGAACAAATTACATTATTTTTTTTCATTTATCCTCTTGATCGCTAAATTGATTTCAATGAGTATTTTAATAAAGTCATACTTGTTTGACAAACTATGTATTAAAAATATCAATGTTAAACAGGAAATGAGATTTATAGTTAAGGTTTAAAAAGTAGAATGGACTTTTTAAATACAATGAGAAAATTAAAGAAAGACTAGCTAACAGTGCGAGAGGTACTATACTCACCTCAAATCATCATTAAAAAATAAAAAAAACATTATTTGAAGATAACTTTTTACGTATATAATAATATCATATTTATTAGGTATTGTATTTGTACGATAAATAATTAATCACTTTTTAGTAATTCTTTAACCATTAAATTGTAGTGCTCTAAAATTGGTATTGCTCTACATTTTAGTAATTAGTGAAATATATATTAAATAAATAATTAATCACTTATATTTTGTAGTTAATGAAGTATTGAGACATAAATCTGTATGTATTACAAAAAAACTTTCAATTATAAAAAAAAATTATTTATTTAATATATATTTCACTAATTACTAAAATGTAGAGCAATACCAATTTTAGAGCACTACAATTTAATGGTTAAAGAATTACTAAAAAGTGATTAATTCTATGTATTTTAATCGTTAATGATATATATGTTTAATAAATGGTTAATAACATATATTTGAGTAGTTAATGACACAAATATGTATTTATGTTCCAAAAGCATTATTATTATTAAAAAAAAGGAGTAATACTCTCTTTGTGTAAGATGCATGTGTTCATTAATTGTGTTTCAATAACATAACTATAAAATAAATAAATAAAGCTAATGACGAGCAACCGCAAATTCTAGATAAGTAAATCACCAAGATGACTCAAGCTCGGACATCAATGGTCAACACTACAATTTGCCTTGTGGAACACATAAAAGATTGATTGCACATCCTCAGTCCCCCATTTTTTTCTCACGTGATATTAAATACACTACTAGAAGCACGTAATCCAACTTCTAGTAAAAAGTCGAGAAAATGAAAGTTTTTCGTAAACATGATTGTAAATGATCATTCATATTGGAATATTCACGTTGAAAACATTAGAGATATACAATCAATTCAATTTTGATAAGACCATTTAGACACAAGAAATTGGTTTGATTAATTCAATCAATTGCTTGATGATTCAATCAAACTAGATAAACCTTGAATCACACTTAATTTGGAATGCAACAATAATAGAAAAACTTTTCACAAACAGAAAATTCAAATCAAACACATTTTGTAATTGTTGATATCTTTCAAAAAACATCAATTACAATGAAAATCGTGAGAATGTTCATAACAAAATTTTCACACTTGTAAGTTTTTGTATCATTCCGTAACAGTATAACATAATTTTTCGCCTGATTATGATTTTGATTATGCATAATGAAGATGAATAGATGAATGACTGAAAGTGTTCTTGCTAAGGATGATGAACATATTAGTATTTATAAAACAAGAGTTGGTTAGTGAAAGTACAATGCATCTTAACTGATTTGTAACTGTCAAAAACTAATTTTATAGGTCGGCCTATCAATTTATAGTCTTGTGAGTCGATTCATAAGTTTTTTGAAAACTCAACATTTCATCCTAGAGCAATGTTAATGGATTCACATGTCAGGAGAGTCGATTCATATGTCACAAAACATCCTTTAATGATTTCAAGAACTTCCTTAATCGACTTACAAACATATTAGTTGACTCATGAAGTTAAAAATCACTTAAAAATAGTTTTTAATGCATTGTATGATGTTCTAACATGTTCTTATCATGCAACTAATGTATGTATGATAAAATTAGGTTTTCACATGTTTTATTTATTCCTAAGTATTTGTATATGCTTAGAATTAAAGAATCAACAAAAACACACAAAACCATATGAATAAACCTACTTGTGACATATATCTAAATGCTAAATATATACTAAGAAAACTTGCATTTTCAAGTTGTAATATATGGGATGTTGCCATTTCCAAACTAACTGGAGTGAAGAGATTCTCAATTATCATTCTCATGGATGGAGCACACACTTTTTGATTTAGAAATATTCATCATTAGAGTGAATCCAAATTTGAAAATCAAATAAACAAGAATCAAAAGGTTTAATACATATCTTAATTGAACTATTTATATTTTGGATTGGTAAAAAGCATCAAAAACATAATCACTGTTATTTGAAAAATACTTTTATATTATTAAATTCTTTTTAATTTATTTAACTCTTTGGTTCATAGGAGAAAGGAACTGTAGTAATTTAGAGTTCGACAGAAAAATATATAAAGTCTGATCAATAATTATTTCAACCAAAATTCAAACTTGAATTCTTCCAAACAATTTGTCTTTAATTAAACCTCATTAATAACTCATGAATTCTTTTTTTTTTTTTTCAATTTTATAAATATACCTAAATTTTGTATCTAAAATCGGTTACTACACTATAGTTTCTCCATAAATGCATTATGGTTGGATCCAAATCAATTTTACCAACTATTAAAGTAAATTTAAATAGGGTGGCCCAAATCAAAATACTTATTTTATGCTAATGTTGTGGATCAATAATTTTCTTTAATTTCAAATATTGGGGTGTAATGTACCCAAACCGGGTCACCTAACAAATAAAATAAGCATGGAAGACAAGTTAGTAATAATAGATAATGGTTGCTTCTTCTTCTAGCTCAATCTACCTTGTCCTTTCCTCCATATTAATTGGTCCATTTATTTCTTGAAGATTCTTTGACCAATATCCATTTTTAGCACATGAAGAAAACGGTGGCACTCTTCACAAGATAACGACTGTTCAATCTTTGTGTGTTTCTAGCTCGTGTGCTATGAATCAGAAAATATTTTTTTAGTTATTTTTGAACAATTATGTGTAATTTATTCAACATTTAATAAAAGTATATTAGAGAATAAATTTGTAAGTGAAGTAAATATAAATTTGTGAATATCCAATTATCGATTATTTATAAATGCGACTTATTTTTATTAAATTATAGGAAAAATTATTTATAATTTTTTAAAGTTAATTTAGACATCATTGTAAACAGCTATATATTTTACTTTCATATGTGATCAAGAAAAAAATACTTACAAATTAATGGAGATTTATATAATCTTCTGTGCTTTGAAATAAGAAATGCATAGCTCTCTCTAATTGAAAATATAGTATCTTGATACTAAAATGTTTAATTTAAAATAAAATATAAATAAAAATAGTATTTAAAAAATTGATGATATATTTTAAAATTCAAAAATTTTAAATACTTTTTTATTTATATTTTATTGATTTTTTGTAAATGTTTTAAAATGATGTCATGTGAGCAATTTTAGATAGGAATGTTTATGGTTCAAAAATTGAAGTGTATTGGACCATATTAATGGTTTGGTTAAGTTCTCAAAATTACTTTCGAATCAAATTCAGTACAGTTTTAAATCTGTTTGAAACTGATTTATAAATATAAAACAGACTAATATTTTGAACAGTTAAAATCTAGTTAGTCGGGAAAGAAACTTTGAAATTTTTTTAATAAAAAAAATCAATTTTTTTTAAAATTTAATTTTTTGAGAAAAATAAATGTAGAAAATTCATCGATTAAAAAGTTTTCGAGATAAAAAGTTTCGATTTGTTTTTTTTCGAAATTATTTTGACAAAAGTTTTTCAAGAAATTTTTTTGATTATTTTTCAAAAAAATAATCAAAAACCTTTTAGAAAAAAAATATTTTCCATTTTTTTCTAAAAAAAATTTCAAGAAAAATATTATCTAAATTTTTTTTGAAAAAAAAAGTTTATGATATTTTATATTTTTTTTCGAAAAAAGTAAATTTCAAATATTTTCTAAAAAAAGAAATATTAATTGAGGTTAATAAAGATTTAAAATTGTTAAATTGATTTTTGAATTAAGTTTGATTAACTGGATTATTTTAAATATATGGTTCAATTCATAAACCATTTAATTTATTTATTATTATTTTTTTGTACAGTGTAATTCAATTTATCAATATGATTCAATTAATCATATATATATATATATATAAAAGAACATATTTGATAAGAGATGAGTTTTATAATAAGAGAATAAGAGGGTTAAATCATGATCATACAATTATATATAGATAGTCATGATTAAGAGTTATTTAAGTGACACATAATCACTTAAAAAAATCACATAATTTTTTTTTAATGTTGACAATCTATATATGTTTGTGTTATCAAAATTTAAAATAATATATATCGTGTACTTTCTTTTCTTTTTTTTTTTTTTTTTTTCCAAAGGTATCTTTTCTTTTAATTCCCTTTTGTGTTCATCACTTGTGTTATATACGTTCAAAAGGATGGAGCTAAAGAAATTGAGTGTTAGTTTGAATAAGCTTCCATTTGAAGATGAATTAAAATATAAAAAATAATTAAAATAATAAACTCATGTAATTTTACTATGAAATGGGTGTGAAATACACGAAGTACGTAATCATTGTAGTTTGAAATTAAGAATTAGTGAAGCCATTCTGCTAAAGAGTTAGCAACCCTATTAGTTAACTTTTTTAAAGTAATCACTTGATGCATTTCTTTTGAAATCAATTGACAAATATAAAAGTGGCGGCTGACAAAAAAAAAGAATTACATATTAGCAGTAAATGCCGTCACTTTTATTAACGAGTGAGTTATATTATAATTATATTATAATGAACATAAAATTCTCTTTCAATAAATAAATTTAACACGGTTATATTTTTAAAATTAAAATTAAACTCAAAATCTTAAATTAAATGTAAATAAATTTTTACCATTTCATCTAATTACTTTCAATTTATTGGTTAATCTTTTAATAAACTCGGCTGAGAATTTGGATTAGAAATAAAAATTCGTCTACATAACAGTATATACTACGAAACTCAGATAAATCTAGTTCCAATTGAAAAATGTTGACAACTATTTGAGTATCAATTTAAAAAGTAGCATGGTAATTAATAACTCTTTCACCAATATTAGAAGTTTAATCAACTCAATGTCTCACATTTCTTCATCACCAGCCAACAATATGTAACATGTTGTGCAGGGGAAAATTGAAATACCAATTAACATATGATATGTTATATTTATTTTTCTCAATCCAAAAATAAAGATACTTTCAAAATTTAGAAGATATTAATGCTAAAGAGATGCAATGATGAGTTAGTGAGAAAAATAAGATTGGTCTTAGAGATGCAATGATTAATTAGTGTTTAGAGACGAAAATTATGATATAAGATAACGATAAGATGATGGGACAATGGTCAGTTTAGTTAGAAATATTAAAAAAATCATAGCACTAAAATGACATGATTAAGGATGATGATGTTTAATGAGGCCTCCCTGATGACATAGCATTATTGTTGATTTTAATATTTAATTAACTCATAATATATTTATGAGCAACACTTTATGCTAGATACATAAAAAAATAGAAGAGAAAGTAACTAATTTATTATTATTAGTGTTAATTAATCATTCTTATATTTTACATTTTATCATTGGTGTCTATAGAAGTTTTGCTATTTTTATGATTTCATTGATATACATTTTTAAAGTAAAAAGTTTTTATAATATAAATCAATCAAAATCGTTAGATTATTAGATATGTTTGATTTTTATTATAATTACTTTTAAAGTAATACTCATAAATGATTATTATAAGCTGACAATATAAAAAAAATTAGACTAACGATACATGATAGATTTTGATTAGCATAATTAATCTTTTACTTTTTGTAGATTTATTGAAAAACAATTCATTATTTAAAATAATATGTATAAAATAATTATAATATTTTTATATTTCCAATTCTACGAAATAAAAAATACTTAATTAGTTGGTCATTGTTTTCTTAGCAAGTACTCCTATCTCTTTAATTATGTTAAAGAACCGTGTCACCATGCAAAAAATTTAAAATGGGAAAGTAAAATAAGTGAAAAATTTAAAATATATCATTATTTTAATTTAGTACATTTTAAAAATACGTGTATAATTCTATTCATTTATTTTTTAATGCAATTACTCTAAGTGGTGGTGTTGAACAGATTTTATTGCATATTTCTTTAGTTTAATGGATGATATTTAGATTTTACAAGTTTGTTTACCTGTCTCTTTGATATTTTTGTCTAACCTCTTCTTAAACTTCTATTGTGATTGAGTTTATACCTTTTTATTTTTATTTATTTTATACTGAAAACACTTTATATCATTAAAAATGAACACCCACAAGAAGAAAGCAAATTAGAGGATAATTAGTAATGCACCCAATCCAAGTCTTAGTACCAAAGATACTAAGTTAATTGTATTAACTCATGAGCTTCTATATTTAGAGCTCTTTTCACAAGAGAAATGTAATCATGAATAATAATATCAATTGCGAACAACTCTACTAATCTAATGTTAGATATACATATCATCCATTTCATTTTGAGAAACATTTATATGGTCAAAACCTCCAATAAAGAAATATTTGGGCACACACTTAAAATGAGAAAAGATAAAAAAAAATGTAACGAACTAAATGAACTAAATGAAATGTATCGTTGAAATAATTAAATGATATATATTTTTGTATATATGTTATAATAATTTTTATTTGAAGTTGTGATCAAATAAATATTTTTCTTCACTTAGACCAATGGGCTAGGGCGGCATATAGCCCATGATCAAAAGAGTCGGCCCGCAATATAATAATAATGGACTACAAAAATATAATTTCAAAGATTATTCACATTTTTTTTTAAATTATGATCAAAAACCATTTTGTATTCTCCAAAATATGTTCAAAAAGGATTTATTAAATTTCAAATCAACACCCAACCCAAACCATGTTTAAAAAATGGATAAAATGAAAAGAAAACAAAAATTAGAAGGCATGCAAGATCGCAAATATAATTTGTTTTAGGTTTTTTTTAGTTTACCTTTGAAGATGATTTATTGAAAATTGACCACATAAAAAATTTATAAGTGAATAAAATATTAAGTTATGGATACCATTTACAAATTTATTTATATAATCAATATTTATTGGTTGACGAATAACTTATCCACAAATCTTAAAAGGTAACTTAATTCTCATTGTTATTTTAATCTAAGCTAAAACATTTACAATTTTATAGGATTTGACTGCTTTAAAAATGACCAATTCATTTTATATAATAAATGGATTATTAATCAATAAATCAAATAAATATGTATTTTCTATTTAAAGAAGAGCCAAAAGTCCAAGAAAATAATTTCTTTTTAGAGATTTCTCTTCTCAGCTTATACATTTCCAAAATCTATTTTTATTTTAACACTCGATTAATCAATCCACATGAGATTTGTTCGGATTTAATCAATTTAAAATTTAGATACTAATGTGAATTTTTTAATAAGATTTTTCACATCTTCGAATTAATTTGATGATATAAAAAATCTTTCAAATTATATTTTACATCTTAAGATAAATTGATTCAACAATACAAAATATTTTAAAAAATTACAAGCTAGTATTTATATCTTCAAACTCAACCCAAACTAATTTCGTTCAAATTAATTAATTTAAAGAGAGTTAAAATAAACAATAATTTTAGAGGGTTTTTAGAAATATAGGGGGTGAGAAGTGAAATCTCCTAATTTTTCCATAAAAAATAGTCGATTTTACTTATTGGGCCCAAAAGGAAGTTGTTTGTTCTTCTCCGCGGTAAATCTGTCGCGCGACCGCCGCCGCGCGCCTCCTACTTTTCTTCCTCCAACAGAACAGCAACTGGTAACACACAACTGCCATCATCTTTCCCTTTTCAGTTTTGAATCTCATTGTTAGGGCTTTTAAAACATTGATTTTAGAATTTTTTTTATTTGATTCTAATTGTATTTAATTGTATGATTGATTATGCAATTGAGACTATGATTAATATATTTATGTTTTGAAACCTTTGTTAGGGTTTTTGTTATTGTTGGTTTCTGTAATACTCTTCAAAATCATTGTTAGTTTCTGTTCCTCAATTCTTAGTTGATGTTGTATTAGTTGCTAATTGTGAATGTTAGTTGCATTTGATGCTAATGATATTAGTTGCTGACTTCCTAATTGTATTAGATGCTAATTATGTTAGTTGATAATTGTGTAAGAGAACATTTGGATGTACAAGTGCTCCTATGGATGTGGAAATACAATCAGTTCATTGTGTTGTGTCAAGCTTGTGTTGTCAGGTTCATGTATGCAATTAGAGGCCAAGGATAATTTTGATGCAGAAAATCTGTTTAGGACGGTTTAATGTGAGTGTATGTGATATCAGCATTATAAGAGTTCCGAGCCCAGTCTTGGCAGTGCAAATGCTGTCGAGCAGTGTTTTTGTGTTACTCTTCTGTTAATGTGCATCATATGACAGCTTGTTGTACTTGTGGTTTGGGGATAGTGCAGAATGTGGAAGCAGTAACAGCGGAGTTTTTTGTCATTTGGTGCGATATTGGTAGTTGGATTTTGATGAAGTTATGTCACTGGTTTTAATAGTATGTGTATAGGTACCCTGTGTAAATCAAGTATAGGCGTTTTTTTGTCATTTGAGGGTACAATTCGTAGCCTATTTTCTTATGTCAGTTGTAATTTTCCTTAATTAATATAGATATTTTGCCTCTTCAAAAAAAATTGTGTTAGTCTGACTTGTTGTATTAGTTGCTGACTTGCTGACTTCACTTGCTCATTGTTGTTGTTGTAGGAGTAAAATTATTTGCTCAACACTTTGTGGACTGTGTTTTCTGGTAAGTCGTTGGAGGCAAGGGTCTCGAAATTCGTTAGGGGAATCAAGTTATGCAACCGGACGCATAAATCAGCTTCTTTATTATAATCACGTTTTTTTCAATCTTTCAAGGAATAAATAGAAAGAAACCCTCGATTGAATTTGGGAAGGAATTTGAATCTGAAGTAAAAGAAAAATGGGTGAGAGGAAGGTTTTGAACAAGTATTACCCACCTGATTTCGATCCTTCCAAGCTTCCTAGAGTAAGAAGGCCCAAGAATCAACAAATCAAGATTCGCATGATGCTTCCCATGAGCATTCGATGCAACACATGCGGTAATTACATTTACAAAGGCACCAAGTTCAACTCCAGAAAGGAAGATGTTATTGGCGAGGTATAATTATTATGATCTAAATATCTAATAATTTCTGTAACATGGTCAATCTCATATTTTTTATGTTTAGTATGCTAAAGCGTGTGTGGTTTGTTTTTGGGTAGGTTAGGTACCTTAAATTATATGATTTGCATGTGTGTTGCTCTATAAACTGTGATTTGGTTTTGATTATGATATTCGGTTTGAGTTTATTTTGTTTGATGTTTTTTGTGCAGACATATCTGGGAATTCAAATCTTCAGATTCTATTTTAAATGCACGCGGTGCTCGGCTGAACTTACAATGAAGACTGACCCGCAGAATTCAGATTATGTGGTTGAGTCTGGTGCAACCAGAAATTTTGAACCTTGGCGTGCAGAGGATGAGGTAGCTGATGAAACGAAAAAGAAGAGGGAAGCTGAAGAAATGGGAGATGCAATGAAGTCCTTAGAGAATAGAACACTGGATTCTAAGAGAGAGATGGACATCCTTGCTGCATTGGATGAGATGAAGTCAATGAAGGTATACTTATTTCTGAAGCTGCAATGCACATCGCAACATATTTGAATTGTTGCCAGTGCATAAATGGTGCTTTATGGATCTGGATATTTTAATTTTAGAATATAGTGCATGTTTGTGCTTATAATAATTTCATTTGTTTATGAATCTAAAGACTATCCATTGTAATTGCTGATGACAATCTTTGTTTTCCAGTCTAGGCATGCAACTGTCAGTGTCGATGAAATGCTTGCAGCCTTGCAACGTACCGCAGCGGACAAGGTATGATAAATTTTGCTATATCATTTTATTTGCTTAGTACGAGAATTTTCCTGTTTGAAGGAAGGAATTGTTATTGATTACAATAGGTAGGGGTGTACGTGGGTTTTGACAAAATCCGATACCCGACCCGACCCGATACCCGACCCGTATTTTTTTCATTTCACCCGAACCGAACTGACCCGATCAAGAACGGGTTGGGTTGAGTTGGCGGGTTATACATAAATAATAACCTGTTTTTTATTTTACGGAAAAATATATTGAATGAAAATATATTTAATACTTGAATGTCTCAAAAACTATAAAATTTCAATTACATCATTCAATTCTTTAAAAATGCCAACAACCTCTCAAAAAAAAAATATAAATCCAACAATCTTCAAATACATAAATAAATTCAACAATAGTAAATCAATAAAATATGAAAATTCATTAATTCTAAGCAATGCTTACTTCAAGTCCAAGTACTTAAGTGCTTGGACTTGAAGTTAGCATTGCTTAGAATTGATGAATTTTCATATTTTTAGGGGTGTACGTGGGTTGGGCGGATTTTGACAAAATCTGACATCCGACCCGATCAATTATTTTTGGGTTGAGTTAAATTCTAAACCCGTATTTTTTATTTATTTAACCTGACCTGATCAAGAACGGGTTGGGTTGGGTGAGCGGGTTGGCGGGTCGACCCGCGCCCATGTACACCCCTAACAATAGGAGATAAATACAAATTGAAACTTTAAAATTTGTTTTATGTCTATTTGGTTGGTACTGGTTGCTATGAAGCACATTCAAACACAAATACACTATGTGTGGGGGTACATGATGAACAGGGGTAGTATCTAAAGCTAATTGAATTGTGCTGGAGACTTTCTTTTAACGTTCGGTATCTGAATTGGTGATCGGGGAGAGAGAGAGAGAGCTGAGAATACAGAGAAGATAAATAGCACTTCTGTAATTCTTTCCTGTATCACTAACAGAGACCAAACAAGAAAATCCTCCTTCCAAGGGTGTCTCTTTCAAAAAGGATTTTCGTTTTCCCTATCACAAGCAAGCTCCTGCTCTGTTTTCAATAAAAACAAATCGGAATACCTCTCTTCTACCCTCTCCTAGAGTCCTAATTTTTAAACTAAAGATCCCCTACACTAAACTAAATGGCTTTTAACTGTCCAACCGCTTCACTTTTGTAACTATTATAACTCACTACTCTTTGGGTATGAGAACTTAGGTTTCAGATTCTATCTCATGCCTTTTAATTGATAACCCTGAACTTTAGCATTTTAAAACAACTGGCATGCAAACTGTTTTTCTAATTGTTTTGAGTTTCGGACCTTGACATTAATCGATCATGCAATTCTATGGCATTCTTTAGTTTTACTTTTCCATTTTCTCCTTTTGATAATTTGCTTGTTGTTTTATGTTGTTAGGAGAAAAGACTGGAAGAAGAAGATGAAGCACTGATAAAATCAATTTTCTCAAATGTGAGTATTTGTGTTGTATACTTCTAGTTCTCCTTCTAACTTTAACTACTTTCAATGTCATTCTATTTCCTTATTTTTTGAATTAATCTATATGGTTTTCTTTACTATCTTAAACAGAATTCAGAAGGTCCTACTCCTATCAGAAGAGTTCGAGATGAAGATATTGAAACTGAAGAGGAATTGTTTCCACTTTCAAATGGACATGGTGAAACATCCAATGATAATCCAAAGGTACCAAGATGTCAAGTAGCAATAGATTTTTCTTTAATGTCTTGTTGGGCTGATAAATTATAACGGCATTGTTATTCAGTATCTCGCTTCAATCATTTTCATCCCACCCTGTCAACTGTTGAAATCCAGGAACTTAAATCTTCAGCTTTTTTAAATGACCTAAGTCTGATATCTAACGTTTTCAGTCAACTACCCTGGAAGTGCTTTCTTGACCTTTATTAAACCACCTATTCTCTGCGAATTTGATTTCACTATTTGTTCAGAACTTTTGTATGATATGCTTCAGTATGATTTTCTTGTTAGGCTCTGGTTAAGTTTGTTAATGTTATTGGGTACATATTAATGACCTGGAAACTTGTAGTAGATACGATTTATGTGTTGTTCGAGAAAACATTTTTATCGAGGTAGAACCAAAAGGAACTGTTAAGCTGCATTTGAAGTATAACATGCCTAAAGCGTAAAACAGCTTCTTGTGGTGGTGGGGTGGGGCAGTGTTGTCAAATAGCCGCCATAGCGGCACTATAGCGCAATAGTGTAGCAAAATTTGAACATATTGCCATTGATCCACGATACTATATGTAGTACAAAGTGTTATCAAATAGCCGCTATTGCGGCACTATAGCACTATAGCATTGTAGGATTTGAATAAACCACTATTTTTTGCGATCCGCAATTGACAGCACTGGGGTGTGAAGTCTTTTTCCCTGTTTTTCTTTCTTAATGCCAGAAAATAAAGTAACACATTGACTTATGAAACATTCTTGTTTTCTTCTGTAAACGAACAAAACATGATCATCTAGAATTTGCATTTCTGACTTATGTTAAATCCAATTTTAGAGGCTGTTTATATTTTGTTTTGGTTTTATAATTATATTAACTGTACTCTTAAAATTTGGAATATGGTAGAAAAATGTTGTGCACATAAGATCACCAGGTGTTTCAACAAATTTTAGTTAAAGTTCTTTTCGATTTGCATATATCAACATTTCCTTAATGTCGAAATTCTATAATAGCTGTTTCAGCTTTGTTTCTTTGTATTTGAAAGCAGAGGCAAAAAAAATCCGACGATCTTCCAGGAAAGGGAACTGACACTCTGACGAAAGCCAGTTTGGATGATTCTGGCAAAGAAGGTATATGGCATTTTTGGACATGTTTTCTGGCAAATCAACTAGATACATCTGCATCTGCATTGTTTCATTTGGATTTCAGTGTAGTGCTATAGTCTAATTTTTTTTTTTAATACCATCAGCATGTGACACATTATTTTTGTAACACGTTATGTCATCTGTTTATGCAGAAAAATTGAGCTGCGGTCGCGGAAAGGTTAATCCTTTGGTGATGATTTCTGTTACTAAGAAACCAGGGACCTCTAATGTTAAAAGCCCAGCAGAACCCAAACAAAAGGAAAAAGAGGAAGATGATAAAACAAATACTACCAGTGTACTACTATCTTTGTGTCAAAGCTATGGAAGTGAAGAGGATGAGGATTAGTTGTCATAAATATTTGGAATGACTACGTTAAACAGTTGTTCCCAATGTTTTGTAAAATGTGTTTGCTGTGAATAAGCCAACATTTTTTGCTCACATTATGATATAGAATATAAATTCTTCATTTTCAAATTCTTGCAGAATTTCTGTTGCAGTCTTGTTTAAAACCAATGGAGTAAAGGAAGAAAAGGAACATAACTTAGAATGCTTGTTTGGCCTTTAATTCTTTTGATGCAAAGGGCATAACCTTATTCAATATGACTCGAGAGTCTAATTGTAGATATCAGGGATGCAATTATTTGTCTCTTAATACTTATTCTTGTATTAGATCATTTATTTTATCAACAAAACTAAAACCTATAGGAAAAGCAATACAATCAGCATGTGCTAAAAAGGCATTAGAAATAAAAGGTGTATGTAATAATCATTTATTTTTTTGGTACAATGTTAAGTGTTTTTTAATCACTATCCTTAACACCCTTATTGTTAGCAAGATGATCCCTCGAATCAATCCGTAATTTACCACGAACAACATCATCAACATAATGCTTTCAAACTGATTTCTCCAAAGTTTATCTTGGAATTAAAAAGCTTATATGAAACTTGATTGCACTAAAATATTAGTCATAATTCCATATATATCATTACAAAGTGGTTTTCATTCAATGTTCCACCCCATCATTTGCAAAGATCTATTAGCTGTTGGATTAATCCAACCATCTCACTAGCAAATACTAAAGATATTTAAAAGTATTATGGAAGGCTGAATTTTAGAATGATATTAAAACAAGTGAACATAACCCTACGTATACGTTATAGACATTACTCCAAATAAATGCAGATAGAAAATTTGCTTAAAACCCCTTCATCTCAGTTGGAAAAAAGAAAAAAAAAAAACATATACCATCTTTCAAAAGTTCACATCACTACCTTGCACTGATCATGCAAAACATTATACAACTGAAAACAACTAAACAAGATTACCTTGATACCTCAAGAGTCATGCAAAACACAGTAAGCAACTGTTTCTTTTTTTCTTGCAAAACTCTACCACCTAAACATAACCATAGTCAAGAAATACTACTAATTCACTAATAGTGTATTTATAAATTTTCATCTCGAAGGTATGATCGCGCAACAATTAAAAGCTAGCACATAGAGCTTCTCATAGTACTGTGATTCTGCCAAACTCACAGACAATCCAAACACACTCTAATAAGGACATAAATCACTTTTGACCTTTCTTTTTCCATAAATCACCAAACATTCTAATCCCGGAACCCTTCCTTTTTCCACCTCCAAAACCATCATCCAAATCATTATCCATACCAGGAGAACCTACAACATATCCATTGTACCTTCCAACACCACCAGGTGTCTCAAATGCTCCACCAAAATGCTTATCCATTGAACCACACCTTTCAGGAACCCTAGAACCATTCATATCCATTTCTCCTGCAAGAACTGCAGCTGCAGCATCTGCTGCTTTTCTCCACTGTTCTGTCTGCACCCTTAACTTCTTCATTTCTGATTCTAAACCTTCTTTTTCTCCTTCCAAAAACTTCAATTTCTCATTCAACTTTTCTTCATTCGTTTTACTTACTTCCAATTCTTCACATAATTGCTTCAACTTCAATGTCATTTCTTCATCCTTTGTTTCAAAAACTGTTACTTTTGAAACTGCTTCATTCAGTTGATTCTTCAGATTATCATTTTCATTATTCATTGACTCAAATTCCTTCTTTTTCTCTTCCAAATTCGATTTCAACATCGCTATTTCGTCGTCTTTTAGTGCAAGTTCATCCACATTAGGCTTCTCTGGCTCTGATATTGCTGCTACAATTTGAGTTTCCTTTTGCAATTGTTCTTCAGGTTTTCTGAATTCAATTGCCAACTTTTCGATCGGAACTTCGAAAACATCAGTCTCTAGTTGATTATCATCAGGTAAAACAACATCAATTTCAGCTTTTTTATTACATTCTTGAACATTCTTTGAAATGCTTTTCTTCACTAGTTCAGTCTCAGCTTTCTTCTTTTCAGCTTCTGCAGAAGATAACTGGTCCTTCAAATTCTTCAACTCTTGTTGTGCTTGACCGAGCTGCGATTCCAAATCGGCAATGCGAGTTCCTAGCTTCTTCTGGTTTACTGTCTCGGATTGAGTAGTACCTCTCGGTGAACGTCGGTCTCCTAGCTTTGGACTTCGGTCGGTAACCGGTCGATGATGCAATGGATCTGAGTCGGAACTCGATGTCCGAAGCTGATGAGTTCCTCTTGGAGATTGCCTCTGAGGCAAATCAGATCCCCTATTTTGAAAACATCAATTTTTTTATCAGTAGGAATCGAACCCAATACCTCGGAGTTTATAACACTAACAGATGTAAAAATTAAAATCTACTAGACACAACATAGAATTTTATTACATAATTACATTATTTTACAAAAAGCACAAACCACATGTTCCAATAAGTTCTGAATATTCATCCTTTATATTCATTATCCTTTAATATTATGAACAGAAATTCTCAATATGTGTGATAAGAATCATACTTCCAAAATCTTGATCAAACTAGGTGTGACCATGCATTACTTTGTAGATGAAGAAAGAAAACAGAAACAATAGTATAATTTAACTTCATAAAAAATTGCTAATACACAAGCTTAACATACCTTGATCTTGGCATTTGATATATACTTGAATTGATGATAGAAAGTGATAGAACAGAACTTCTAAGGATGTAGTAGCTATAGGAGAATCTCACTACCTGCTAAAGGTAACAAAAATGAATATTCAAATGAATGATAAAGTGAACTCCATCAAAGCTAGCACACACTTGAGACAATGAAAATGCTATATTCATTATATATTTCAGTAAGTTTTTTCAAAGCACAGAATTAAGCAAATGGACCCTTTTCAATTTAATATCAATTTAGGCTCTTAAATTCTCCCATGTGGTCTCAACCTCCTCCAAACCATAATTAGGTAAGAGATAGAAGGACAAAGGAAAAAACCAGTAGGTATGTGTATTTATAGCCTGTGAACTTGGAAATAGATTTCCTATTGTAACTGTGTCACACAATTACAAATCTCGGTTGTCCAATCAAAATCAATGGTCGAGATCGTTTAAAATTAATTTACTAATTGTGTAATTTGAACCGTCTGATATAAAATCAATGACAAAGATTCATTACTGCATGTAATCGCGTTTGAACCCACACTATCATAAAAGGAGCCAAATCACTACAATCATGACTAATAAACTAAAAGGAAATTGATTAAAACTCAAGATATCAAGAATTATCTTCCATTAAAAACTACAAAAGGTAAGATGACCCTTTTGGAAATATCAAAGAAGAGCAAAAGAATAAAACAAAAATGAGTAAAGAAGCCCCACATCAGTACTAGTACATCACATTGGTCCTGTGTTCAAAACAATGACATGAAATAAAAGTATGCTTTTAATACCACCCTTAAGAGCAAAAGCATGCAGTGTCAGAATCAACTTTATGCAGTGCTTTTTGCTTTGTTTAAAAGTGAATAAGTGCTGTAAATGTTTGTGTATTTTTGTAGACAGTAAAAGCAACATCTTATTACCAGTAATTGTCCATGAGCTTAAAATCTATAGGGTCAAAACAAATTAATCCTAGCACTCCAAGAAAGGAAAAATATGAATTTATGTGACACCATGCATATGTGCAACATCTTACTGCTAGCAAATAAGTATCACTTTCATTTTCTCAAAAATTGCACTAGACCCCACCATATATCCAAGTTGTTGTATAATGGAGTAATCATACTACTCTAGAATGAAATATAAGCAAATAGGTATTTGAAAAGTTGATGTATTTGGTTTTAACTTCTAACCAAATACATCAACTTTTTATATTCTCTTTTTACTTATATTTCATTCCGAAAAGATAAAATTCCAATAAAGAAATAGATTTAACATATGTTTCGGTCAACGGTAATAAAAATTAATTTTAACTGAATTGGTTTTATAAAACTGATGAAGATCCATGTAGTTAAATGCGTTTAGTCAATTAGAACAATTTGATGAAGATCAACGACTCACATTCGAAGTTGCTTTCTAAATCCAATTTATCAAGCTTAAAATACAAAAAAGTTTGATTTTCATTTAAAGGTGAACATAATGAACGCGTTGTTGTGAATACATGCAATCAACATTTTTCCACTACTTCAAATTGAAGTCGTGTCTGATATCTAACACGTGTAAATGTCGGTCATCAATAGAACACTGACACATATATATGATTACAGTTTTTTAAATTATTATCACCGTCTACGTGTCTGCGTCAATACTTATTGTTTTTTTTACCTTGGCTTGTGCTTTGTAGACTAAAGTAGTTTTCTCAAGAGCCTCTTATTGATTCAGAAGCTTTGCAATGATGAACCTAATAACAGCACCAAATGTTAGTTTCATTTCAGGAGCGAACATAGGAAGAAAAACGGATAATTATAACACAAACAACCTTATTAGGGAAAATATCTAGTTGAAGAAGTTAATCAGTCCATGTAACTTATTAATATAAGTTACTACCTCCGTCCCTAAATATATGATTCATTTGAGTAAATCACAAGAATTACTGACAGTTCGTTGTGATATTAAATTTGTTGATAATTAGTATAGTTTTACAACTTTATCTTTCAAGAAAGAAAATTAATTAATATTTTTATTAAAGTATTTATTACAGATTGTAGAAAAAGATGTAATTTTGTTAGGCAGATGTAACTTTATTAAAGATACATTGGTAAAGAAATAATAATGCAGTTGAAAATTTAAAAATATTCTTATAAAAAACTAAGAAAAGTTTGAAAATCTTATATTTAAAAACAGAGGTAATATTGAACCGGACAAGTTTATAATCATAGGAAAGTAGGTAAACAATTATTGTAGGAAATCAATATCAAGATCTTGTGTCATTTTGAAATTTGTGGACACTAACCATCAAATACCAGAAAAATATTTAAAAAGTAATGTTGGAGCCCACAAAACATTAGGTAAATATCTTCTATTATTTGGGAGCCCTTAGTATGGACCTAGTCCAACAGTAAATTAGGTAGAGTGACCGACAATTAAAGGTTAATGAAAAATTATTTGATTTTCTATTTATAATTCTAGTGTATTTTAATGGAAACCTAAATTCTTTAATTAAATTATTCTCTTTTAAAATAAAATATAAGAAAAAATATTATTAAAAATTTAATATATTTAAATAAAAATTAAGACCATATACATTAAATATTCTTTTTATTTATATTTCATTTCATAACATATAAAAATGAGCTCTTAATAGGTGAAACATTTTTTTAGAAGTTCTATATTAGATGGACCTATTATTTTTACTTCAAATGATATTTCACATAAGAGAAAATGATAACATGTTGGTAGGAGATCCTTTCTCTATTGAATTGTTTCTCCCTTACAGGAAACAAACCAATCAAGACCCCCCACATTACATAAAATAAAAGGTCGCAGTGGACCACATAGTGGTTACATATACTTATGAAAAGCATGATTCAGATCCATAAAGTATAGTTGTGAACTTATAGGTTACCTCTGTCATTCAATTATAGGTTAATTTTATTATGGTGTAAAAGTAAAATAACTCTTGCATCACATACAATTTTGTTTTTATTATTAAATTCATAAATTTCACTCTTAGATAATTACCAACAAAAAAATCACTATTAAATCAAATGAGATATGATAGAATTTAATGATTTAATAGTAAAAAAATAAACTTGTGGATAGTATAAGACTATTTTACTTATTAAATTAGTCATATGTGACCAACAACTTTGTTTAAAACTATATGCAGTTAAAACTAATGGAATAATGTGTACAATATACCATGCCATTTTGATAGAAACATGGATACGAAATGAAATAAAAATTAAATGGTACTTTTGTGATTATAAATGGGAGTAGTAGTACTTAGTAAAGGAATTTGAGTGAAAACTTTTGGTTCTCCAAATGACACATTTCCTTTTATTTTGTTCTTAAACTCTTCTAATATAACATTCCCTTTTTCCATCTTTGGTATATGAATTTTTAAGTGAAAATGCTACTAAACTTTATATAATACTAAGGATTTACACTCTTCTTCTAAAAATATAAATAAAAATAAGTTAAAAATTTGATATATTTAATTCAAATTTTAAATCAACTGCATTAATTTTTTCTAATTTGTTTTTGTTTATATTTTGAAACTAGTTAAAAAACTTTTATTTACATATTCATGTTCTAGAAGACATTTTTTTTTGATAAAATCCTAGAAGACATTTATTAATCACGCGCTGCCATGCGCGTGAAATATGACACTCTTAAGGCAATCGAATTCAGCTTCTTTTTTCTGTGAATTCAGCTCATATTATCAAACAAATTTAATCAAAACCTCTTTTTTACCAAATGAACATTTAACCAAACTTCTTTTTTTTACTGAACTTTTAACCAAACTTTAAAAATAGTAAAACGCTACACAACAGACCAAAATTAAATAAATTAAAACTATAAAAATCTAGTCATGTGCCTCAGAAAATAGAATTTAAAAAAAAAAAATTTTGATACATTTTCATTCCATTAATTGTCAATAATATCCTTGATTAATAAATCATTACTCCATCAGTTTCATAACTAAAAATTATCATACAAACTTTAAAGTAATAATTAGTAATTTTAATATAACATTTATTAGTACCATAAAATTTGAAACTTTATTCAAAAGATATAACTGAAATGAAGTAACCAATCAAAAACTTTTTAAAAAAATACAACTACAAATTATAAGCACCCAAGGAGATAAAAATATAAAAAAAAAATTAAAAATACTTTAAACTATAGGCAACCAAAAAGACAAGGGTCAATAGACAATGATCCTGCAAACTGCAGAGAAACAATTCAAGGAGATATAAGACATTGTTTGGCATTTAAATTATCATCCAAATGTTTGTTCACTTACATGTTTGGCAGCTAAGAAAAAACACAAAAAGTGAAGAAAAGCTATAGAAAGCTTAGAAACTTTGGGGTAAAAACATTAGTGTCCATTTTTTTTTTCAGAGTGAAAAGAAAAATTAGCATAGCATACCCAACGTGTACAAGTACTGTAGTGAAAAATGTTTGCATAAGCAAAATAAAAATGGAGAAAAAATTTATATGCCAAATAATGTTTTATATTGTATTCTTTTAAAGAAAACAAATAGAGCAATGTTGTTGCTAGCAAAGTTAATAAAGCACTTACCTTGATAATAATCAGCTGAAAGAGTTGAAGGATCTGAAAGTATCATCTCATAATGAGACACTGCAAATGGGAAGAGACAAAAATCTTAGCAAAGACTAAATTTCTTTACATGATTATTTGTATATGAAACATACCATTTTTTTTACAACATTTGAAACATACCCAGAAACAAACAAAAAATGAGGAGGTTCAAGAAACTAGAAAGGCACACACAAAAATAAGAGAGAAATTTAGTTTTTGAAAGTTTGAATTAAAGCTGTTACGAACTATGTGAGGACACTAGCTAGTAGTTAGTACTTATTTATGAGTTTCATTTCAACTTTCAAAACTCAAATAGTACAACACAAAAAAAGGTCATTTTGGGAAAAAAGTTTATCATTAATTTAATGTTAAAAATTAAAAATAAAAATATTAGTGTTGCAATCTTGGAAATCCAACTTGTGTTGTCTTTTTGTCAGTTTCTTCACAATTCAAAAACTTTGTATGTGTTCTGTTTTTTTAACATTTTCCTCTTGTTTTTATCCCTGTGGTGCGTGCATTGAGCTCTTCGTTTGAAAATTGGTTTTAATAATTTAATATATTCATTGGAGTAGAAAATAATGCAATGTTTTTTTTGCATTTAAAGAATGGATTATGCTTTTCCGTTTGGGTAAACAAGTGTTTGATTTTGTATGTATGGACAAAATATCTTAACAAAATCATCCACGTGCCTGACATCAGAATCACTAACAATAGTTTGGGTTATGCATTATATAATTGGTGATTAGTTAATTAATTAGGTATGCAAATGAAAATTATGAAATGATGTTTACTATGATAGAAGTGACATTTATATTTGAGTCAGCTGGTTCAATTGGTTTATTGGTTGGAGAATAAATCATCATTTAAAAATTTAATATATATTTATCTTGGTATCTAGATTTTTTTATTTAAATATCTTTTTTTTAATTAACCAAAATGCTGTGGAAAAAAAAAGTCCCACTTTTTGAACCTCGCATAAGATCGCAATCATGTATTGGCTTCATTTTTTTTCCCTCATTTTATTATTTGGAAAATTGTTTATTTAATAAATTAAAAATAATTAAACTATTTAAAAAAAAAATACTATTAATAAAATAAAATACATTAAATTCAAGAAATTAATTTAAAAAATAATAAACTACATTAAATAAAAAAATAATAAAAATAATTATAATTAAAAAAAGTAAATTATATTAATAACATTAAACAAAATACATTAAATAGAAAGAAAAAAAATACATCAAATTTGAAGAAAAAGAAATACATCAAATTTATATTAATGATCTCCACCTAAATGACATTCAGTTCCACATCTAGGATGTCGTCGTACTCGTCTAGTTCTTTGAACGAGTTGAGGTTGTTCTGGTTCATCTTGAACTTGATCGTTGTAATTTGTAGGTGGAATAGAACCACTACCACCTGTCTCCATATAATTTTGAGTTTTTGTGTTATACATGGAATCAAAAACATCATAAGCCGACTTAGGAGTTGTGCATTGAGTTTCAAACAAATTATAGAAAATCTCACTTTCTGTTGGATGAACGAAGGTTGGTATTTCTGGCAGCGACGAAACATAATACTGAGTCGACATTTCTGCAGATACATGTACATGTGGTGGTGATAGTGGTGATGGACCGTAATATAGAACTTTTGTAGGGATTGATTGGGAGGTCGACTGCATTATGATGACGGTTGCAAACGAGGATCACGCAGATATTGTTCGACAGATATATATATATATATATATATATATATATATATAATTTGGTGTGCTGTCTAAACCAATTCATATATTTTGTGTTGTGGCATAAAACGCCTTCTACGATATTACCTTGCAACACGTAACTCTCACGCTCGTTCCAATGTTTAATCTCTTCTCTCCAAACCCAGTTCCAATTATCATCAACGTCACGCCTCATGTTGATGTCATGGTAGATTTTCATGTCCTTAGGTGGTTGTGGTATTTGTTGATAGAAAACGAACTGAAGTGCGACTATATCCATATGATGTTTTTCAACAATATAAAAGCAATGCAAATAGGTACATGCAGTCCATGTCTCCATCTCTTCTTCGGAAACTTCGTGATGGAACTCGATGTACGGTCTCCAATAAAACTTATAGGTAAAAATTTAGCTAAAGTAAATATAAGAAGTATAAAAAACAATATAATTAAAAATTGCAAATAAATGTGAATGAATATATTACTTCCTCAACCATCATGTGATCGATTATTTTCCGTATCCTTCGATGTCATTATGAGGAACTTTATTGAAATTTAGACCACCAAAATTAAATCTGTTGAATATATGAAAAATAAAAAATATAATAAAATTGGTTTCAACCAATCAAATTATTCTATTAAAAATTCAATCTTGTTCGTTGATTTTATTTAATCAACGGCTGTGGATGGTGTAGTATGAATCATTGTGATTTGGTTTCAACCAATCAAATTATTTTATTATAAATTCAATCTTGTTCATCGATTTTAATCAATCAACGGCTGTGGATGGTGCAGTACGAATCCTTGTGAATTGATTTCAACCAGTCAAATTATTCTATTAAAAATTCAATCTTGTTCATCGATTTTAATTAACCAACGACTGTGGATGGTGCAGTATGAATTCTTGTGATTTGGTTTCAACACCTTATACCTTGTATAAATATAAAACTAAATCACACCATATCACCACACCTTCTATCTCATGATACTTTCTATCTCACCATACCTTATAATATTTCATACTTAATCAATTACTTAATCATGACTGCTCAACAAGTAATTTGTATGGTTTATTACAATGGTTTAATTCTCGACGGAGTTGAAGGTAAAACATTTGTAAGTGATTATAAAAAGGCGTTCAAAGTACATTCTGGAAGTAACCTTGTTTGTCTAAACAATGTCATTAAAAAAAAGTTACAGCTCGACGACAAAGTCACGATAACTGATATAGTTTATCGACACCTTGTGTTCTTTGGTGAAAATAATGTTTATGATGACAAAGATGTTCAACTGATGTTTATGCGCAGTGGTCACAACTCAGCAACATCGAGTTATATGTTACATTCCAGGATGGTCCTACATCAACAAACATTGATCAACCATCGACATCAAACATGTCTCGCCTTGACTACACCCAATCTTTTGATCAGAACACCTTTTATCAACCCGACTTATATTCTCCATCACAAAACTATGAACCATACTCTAGCCAAATTGAACAAACTTATCCGGATAGTTTTCAACTCCATGAATCTCCCCCAACAAGTTCACAATGTGATCTTCTACTGAGTTTCTTATATAATATCAACGGGGAAGAATTAGGCGATTATAGTGAAGAGGATGAAATATACTTTGATGAATCATCTGGTGATTCTGACAACGACATTGATGTTGACGAAGATATAGAATCAGAATACCAACCTATCCTACTTGTATTCGATCCACCATTTCACCTGAAGAACATAAATTTAGAGAATGTAGAGCAATAAACCGAATGTTATCACACATTCTTTAACGAAGTCCCCAACAGTAGATGGAACTCTTGCAATTGGAACGAAGTTTGCAAATAAGGATGAATGCGTACATGCAATCAAACATTACCATTTAAAATAATCATTGAATTTTGTGGTACAAAAATCAGATTCGGAAAGGTATGTTATTAAATGTTTAAGTCCAAATTGTTTGTTTAGATGCAGAGCTTCAAAACGCAAAAAGAGTGATTTGTAGGTGATTGATAAATTGAATCTGCCTCATACATGCACAAATTGTTTGTTTTGATTTCAGATAGACATGAATCTATTAAGAATACTTATAATAATCAGAATAGTGGGTGACAACATCCTCCGTCAAAGCATGTGTTATGCGTTCAACATATTTCACAAAATTTTGCAAGGGAATTTAAGGATAATGCACTGAAGAAAAAATTTATTTCTATGGGTAATAATTTAATTACTTTTTTTAATTACTGTAATTTTTAATAATTTTTTGACGGATTGCTTATTGTGTCAATATAGGTTACTCATTTAATGAGCCTACGTATAGATATTACCGACGTGAAATCGGTATAGTAAACCAAGAGGCTATAAAATGGTTAGACATGACAACTAGTCGATAAAGTTGGATTAAAGCATTCAATGAAGGTAGTCGTTGGGGTCACATGACAACTAACCTTGTAGAGTCGATAAATGAAGTATTAAAAAGCACACGCAACCTTCCCATCACTGCTTTGGTTCAATCAACTTATTATAAGACAGAGACATTATTTCCAACAAAAGAAAAACTACACGTAGCAATTCTAGCTTCTGGTCAGGTATACACGAAAAAATGCATAAATTTTATTAAATCCGAAATACATAAATCCAATAGTCATAAAGTTGATAGTTTTGATCGGAGAAACCAAAGTGGTGCGACTGTGGAAAATATCAAACTTTAAATATGCCTTGTTCACATGTTATAAGAGCATGTTCTAACATAAAATATGATTATTGGAGTCTTATACCTGATGTTTATACCTGATGTGTACAAGGTGGAAACAGTATTAAAAGTCTATGAATAACAGTTCGAACCTATACCAAATAAAGGATATTGGCTAGAATACGAGGGTATTAAGGTGTGTCACAATTCTCAAATGCGAAGAGTCAAGAAAGGTCGTCCAAAAGACTAAACACATTCAAACAAAAACGGACACTACAAAAAAAGTACTAAGAAAGTACTAATTGATGTATTTTTTTTCTTCTATTTAATATATTTTGTTTAATGTTATTAATATAATTTACTTTTTTTAATTATAATTATTTTTATTTAATGTATTTAATTATTAATTAATTTTTATTAATTTTAAATTATTTTCTTCAATTTAATGTATTTTATTTTATTAATAGTATTTTTTTTAAATAGTTTAATTATTTTTAATTTATTAAATAAAAAAATTTTCAATTAGTAAAATGAGGAGGAAAAAAATTGAATGTGAAAAAATATTTTCTTCAACAAGTCACATCCTAGAGTTGCAACAGAATTTAAAAAGTTGAGCATTTTAGTACTGACAAGTCAACTTACTTAATAACCAATATATTTATTTTAATTTTGATTTTGTTATTGACATGTCAACATCATCATATTATATACAATACATAATTTTTGCATTTAAAAATTTGATAGAGGGATCAAAAGTAAAGAATTTTAAAATAGAGAAACCAATTATGTGAACAAGTAAAAATAAAGAGACCAAAATTATAATTAAACCTTTAATATTTAATGGAGATACTAATGTTTCTCTCCCTATGAGAAGTGAGATTGTGGTCATATTGGTTTCTTTTATGTTTGTAGTTTTCTTGTCTTATATTGTGTCTCTACAACAAAGAACCTTTTGGTTGATGTTGAGGAAGACGATAATTTGGAAGTACAAGTGAAGGAGAACCGAGCAACAACCAACCTTTCGTTATGCACGATGGGTTGATTCCTAACAGATTGTCTCATTCAAGTGCACATAATGAAGGAGATGATGACTGGAGTTTAGCATCTGGATCTTGATATCTTAGTCAAAGAGATTGGGGCAAAGATTTTTCTATTTCAATTCTTCAATCAACTATATATTGAAAGGGTTCTCAAACAAGGTAATTGGTCATTCAATAATCATCTTATTATCCTTGGGTGATGAAGGAAAGCTATATATAGTAAACCCCACTTTGTTTATTGTCTCGTTCTAGCAAAAGTTCACAATACTCCATCATGTTTGTGACAAAAATCATTATGACACATCATCACAAATTTTGTTAGGCAAATTTTGAAATAAGATCCAAAGAATAGTCAAATATTTTAAAAACATAAATGTGAATTCGAGTTCTATTGACGTGAGAAAGCCACCATAGCATACAAAGAAGATTAGGAATGGTGGGGTGAAGCCAAAGAGGTTTAACTCAAGTACGAGCTTGGGTTAGTTTTGTGTTGCTTGCTTGGCCATGTGGAAGACTTTGTTGTTTAAATTATGATAAAAGAAACTACAGGAGAATGATTTGTAGAATAGAAAACTGATGTCTATTGAATTAATTCACCAAGCATTACATTTATAAGAAGAAAAAAACTGAACTGAAAATCAAATCTTCCATGATTTTAGCTAACAAACCATGACTAACAAATTTCCTAAGAATAAGGACTAACATAACAACTCAAATAATAATTATTGACCAAGTAAAAACATAGTAGTGACTAAAGCAAAATAATAATAGACTTCGGTGGACAACTTTTCTTAGTTGGAGTTTTTGAGAAATGTGCAACTGGGGAGCAATCCTTTCTATAAGAGACTTTGTTTAAACTTATTGTCTAAATATCTTTTTTTTGTTTGTTAAAATCTAGTTCATAAAATTAAGATCAAAGAGATTTGTGTCTAGTGTATTTTGATGTCTCCTTTATGGTTGACTACACTGGTAGAAGTGGTGAGTTGGTTCTTTTGTGGAAGTAAACTTTTGATTGTCACATTCTAAATTATTCTATAAAATTCATAAATGTAGATGTCTATCATATTAATGATCCTAGATGGAGGTTTGCATGTTTCTATAGATACTTAAAGATGGGAAGGGGCAAGAAATCTTGGGATCTTCTTCGACAATTGGCTAGAGATAATGCATTATTATGTTACATTACGAGTTATAATGACCTTCGTCTTCAAGTCCATTGATCAACTTTAGGGTGTTTGTAGTCTACTCGAACATACAATTTAATAGCAGCCACATATGTCATCACAATAAAGGTCAATATCCTATTATATCTTGATCATAAATCCCTTCATGTCGTAATTATGCATGCATACAATTAAAACATAATCATAATGGGTAACATTTAGAAGAACACAATCCATATCTACAACTTGTGTATAATGAAGATTATCATCATGATGTAAAGGTGGGACCTTTGATACGTTGTGTTAGACAGCACAAATAATCCAAAATTGTTGTTATATGTTGCACTAGATATTTCAAATAATCCAAAACTGCTATTATTGAGAACATTTGGTAGCTCTTTTTATTTTCAAAAAGTGTTATCTATACCTTTCATAGCACTAAAACAAATACAACTTCAAAGCGTTGTCTAATACTTAAAAAAACGTTTTCTAAGACTTTTTTTGGTGTAGTGTCACCACCATTAATATATCAACAACATATCAAACTTGACAAGTTCCTAATAATTTTTCGTTGTTAATAACTAGTAATAATTATCAACATTTCATTTAATAATTTCTTTTCTCAATATATAACAAACTATTTGTACTAATTATTAGCATTTATTACTATTAACCAAGGTTATCAACATTATGTTCTTTATAAAATCGATTATCTCTACAACCTAATCGATTAAATAACTAACATAGATAATTTTACTTGTTTGAATTACTCTAATCGATTATCTATCTCACCTAATCGAGTAATCAACTAACTTAGGCCATTTAATTTATTTTGATTCTTCTTAATCAACTATCTTATGTATATACAATTAATCAGGGAATTGACCTACGAATTCTAGTCACATATTGTCGTTTAAGCTAATTATGAGTTTTTTTTATTTACCTAATCGATTAACTCACTCCACCTAATCGCTTATTGTATAAGTTATATCACACCTAATCAATTAACACAAAAAATCAACAAATTCAACAATTAGCAAAATCTCAACAAAAACGTACCAATTATTGTGAACACAACGAAATCATACAGGTGCACAAATTACACATATTTACACTTAGAATTCACATGCATAAGCAATTTTAACAATTAAATTAACGATGCAACACATATTCAAAGATGTTATAATTCGATTTTTCTAATTTGTTTTTCACTCAACAATTGACTATCCATTAAGTTTTGGTCGTGCAGACTGTAAGGATCATGGGACATTCCAATTTAAACTAGCTATTCTACTTATTTATTACACGCAAGAGTCAAACTCATTTCGTGTCTTAACCCACCAATACATGAATTTGAACAAACAATCGAAGTGCAACAATTCCTCGCTATTTGGAAATCTTTTGAATTAAGAACAACAAGTCTTAGAAAATAATGATTTTTAATGAAGAAAAAAAAACAAAACAGAACAATTAGATAAATTTATTGAACAATGAGTGACTCCGATATGTGAAAACCAAAGGTAGGAACAATCTTCATATCCTAACAATTATATAACAACAAGCATTTTTGAAAATGATCGAGAATCGAGAGAGTAATGATATTTCATTTAAAACAAATTTTGATCATGATTAAGTTTATATATGCTTTAGGTTTAAGTTTAGATAGTGGTATAAGCTTCCCATTTGAAACTAGGCCCTAAAGACCAAGAAAATGGTTTTACCCACATTCTAACGTAAATTAATCAATTCAATAAATGACCTAATTAATTAGTAGGATTTTGCTCGATTAGCTTAGAGAATATAATCGATTAGTTGTTGTAGAACATCAAGAAACACGGTTTTTAACTATTCTAAATTGATGTCTACACAAACATATAAAAAATAACACATAAGTCTTAATTCTAATAAATAAAAACTCGTTGTGTTACACTCTGCAAGTAAAAGAAGAGTGGTTGGAGTATTGTGCCTTTGTGAAACAATGTTTGATTGACATTTTCCGTGAAAGTAGATTGGTGAACACCATAGTGTTGCAAGGTCATTTGAAGAGGGACTTGATGTCTATGTAGTTGAGTGTCATAAAATGAATATCTTAGTCTACCTTCTATAATATAATAATGAGAATATCTTGTTGTGATTGAACTAAGTGTTGGTGTTGTCCAAAAACATAAAATATTATCAATCATACAAACATAAAAAATATTGCATATCATTCACAAACATTATCAATCATACCAATAATTAGTTCAGAAAACAATTTTAGAATGCATGTAATAATATTCAACATATATACATCATCATGCTAGATAGTCAAACCATGATAACACTGAATACAAACACTTTTACTCAATTTAATCAGTTATAACATTATATCTATAATCTTTTAAGTGTGCATGGATTCAAGAAGAAAAAACATAAAGATCAACTTCATGATAATCGATGAGGTTTTATAATCTTATCGATTAGTTTTGTAATAAAACCATCCTTCTTTATTGTTTAGACCAACGGCGGGACACAAACGACTAATCGAGACGTCTCAAACTAACCAAATAAAATGAGACTTAACATTCAAATGCCTACTCAAACTTATAAACATATAATCAAATACAATCTCAACCACACATTAGACTTAAAATCTATTTAACAATAAAATGAGGATTTTACACTATCAAATACAAAATAACATGTTTCTGTTTGATGTAATCTTGAGCTCTCAAAATAAACTACACAAAAAAGTTTTAATTTTAGACACTTAAAAAAATGGAAGAAATCATAATTATCATAGTATATTTAATACTATTTGTTGATGTTTTTATTAAATTTTATTCTAATTTTATGCATATATTATTTCATAATAGTTTATTTGATAAGAAATTTTATCATAAATTTAACAACTATAAAGAAAAAAGGAAAAAAAAAGCCTCAAATTTAACACTTTACTACATCTCTTTCTTGGCAATCCAAACAGGAGATGTTCTACAATACTTAAGTTTTCCTTGGTAGAACCCTTTTTCATCTCTTTTTGTTAGTGAGATAGGGCTACTCTGATCCCTTTTTATTTGCATATATAAAATATATTTGACTTAGATTAAATAAATATCATCCATGTGAAATTATTAATAGTAAAGGGAGCTGATTTGATATGATATTTTGAAAATTTGAGGCAATACATGTGAAGTTTAAATGCTTATGATATATATCTTCAACCACTCCCTTGACCCAACCTCATTATTTTGGACATAAAATCAAATCCGTGACCATTATAGTATTTATTTCTTTCATTGTTATTTTATTTTACTTTTATATATATATATATTTTTTTTTCTTTTTTAATTATATTTTTTACTTTTTTACAAACATCTAAACAATTAATAAAGTTTGCTATTTTTTATCATATTTTTTTATCTTTTTTCTATAATATCCTTGATGTTTTATTATTTCATCTTATATATTTCTTTTTACAATAAATAATAATAATATTGATAAAATAATCATTGTAACACCATAAGTTAATTGTCTAGAATATAACTTGAGCGTTAGCATAATTCGACAAAAGAGATGGTTAATTACAAATTTTGACATAGTCATGAAAATATATTAATACACATACTAATTCTTCAAAAGAAACAACAAAATAATATGGAGTACATAACACATTCATGGTTCAAAATAATCAATCTCCTAGAAATTTTAACCTAACTATAGCATAAACTGTTATGCTTCACTTCTTCAACTCTTGCTCTAAGTATTTTTACATGTAAAACATTTAAATAACGTGGAATGAGATTACATCTCAGTTGGTCCCAAAAGATGAAACCAAAACAATTAACATTCTAATTCAAAGATATATTTAGCTTCTGAGTTTTTCTTCTTTTATAGTTACTTTCGAGTTATCCTTTCTATGTATAGTTTTGACTATTTCTAAGTATTTAAGCCATTAGACGTGAGTAATCTAATTATTAATTCTACCTAACAAACATGTCATAAAGACTGCATTAGTTTTATTAATGTCCTCGTCTTGTTAGTAACTTTATTTTGGTAAGTTTGGACATAATTACGTCCGCAAGTGGTACCTCACTTACCCTCGCTTCCGTTATATATATACGGAGAATTTATTTAGTTAGAATTAATGAATCCTATACTTCTCATCTTAATCAAACATCTTATAATTATATATACCAATATATATATATATATATATATATATATATATATATAAAATATCACCTATTACCTATAACATCATCTGTTAATAAATATATATTAACGACAACAATGTACAAGGTTAGAAAAATAGGACAACACTCTGGTCTAACTTATAACCCATTTTTAAGCATCAATAACAATCATTCAAAATTAATGTCTAGAGAAAAAGTTATGACCAAAACATTACACATATGTCCTGCGAATTTTAACTTAAAAACACTCATTCAAACACATTAATTTCCTAATGAATCTTTGCAAACACTAATACTACAAATTATGAATAACTCAAGCAATGCATACCTCAAAACAGCATCAACATGTCAGTTTACTCAAACTAATTTGTCACAATATTGAAATTCAAAGTCTTTAATTTCAAACACATCAAAAGAGCATATTTTCATGTCATCAAGGAAACTCAATTCTACAATAATCTATTCTCAATTTCAGTCATAGAACTTTACATGCATAAGCTATTTTAACTATCTATTTCAAAACTCCTAAATCTAACCAAATAAAAATCTCTTTCTTCACTTCAAACCCTTAACATCAAATCTCTAACATATAGTAACCCTTATCTCATACATGCATAAAGGAAAATAGAAAAAGGAAAACAGAAAAGAAAAGAGAATTGACCTCTTGATTTCCAAAAGGATTGAGAAAATGGTGATACTTTTCGCTCTTTCTACCTTGAATTCTAGCAAAATGCTTTTTTTGTTTCTCTTGTTTTGTCACTGTTTTTGTTTCTTCTTCTCTCTCTCACTCTTTCTTCTTCAACCTCTTTGTTTTTTGTTTTTTTTTCTTCCTCTTTTTTTTGTAAATTCCCCCTTCTCTTTCCTTTCTTTCTTTATTATTATTATTATTATTATTATTATTATTATTATTATTATTATTATTATTATTATTATTATTATTATTATTATTACAATTTATAATTGTATACTAATAAGAAAAATATAAAAAAATTACTACTAATTATTTATTTTAAAGAGAGATGTTACAATAATTAACGTTATATTGAACTTTGAAAAATAAAAATTAAATAAAATAAATTTTTCTTGCAAATGTAACAATTAATTTAAAAAAAAAAAGAGGATGTAGTAAATAGTAAGCCAAAGTATGTATGTGCACAAGAGATCATTTAAAAATTTATTCAACCTTGAAAAATGAATCATAACTAATTAAAAGAACAGTCCAAAGCATGGATTTATTATGGTAAATAATATTAAGATAGTAAGCCAAACCAAAATATTTAATAAACAAACACTAGACTTCCACAGTGAAGTCAACCCATTAAAAAAAAAATAGTGTCAAACCAAAATATTATACATCTCACAAAATGTTCAAACAAGAAAAATAATAAATATATAATTAGCATATGAAACATTTCTTTTATATAAAATATACTTTATGTTGCAATATAAAGTAAATTAAAAAAAAATAGTGTCAAACCAAAAAATTTGATAACCAAACTATGCATCTCACAAAATGTTCAAACAAGTAATATATAAAATATATAATTAGCATATAGAGTATTTCTTTTATATAAAACTATAATATAAAATATACTTTATGTTGCGCAATATACTACTAAGTAATTTTAGTAAAAAAATTATCATTTTACAATATCAATCAAGTATTAATTTTTTTGCTTCCTATTATACCTCTAACTATATATTACGCTCTATTTTTCCAATTCTTAATCTACTTTTCTTTTTATAAATTATAATCTTGTAATCTCATTTTCCCATACAATTGATAAATGAATTTATTAAAAGGGATTTTGAAAAGTAAGTCATAATTTTCATAAATCAACAAAATTAATTACATTTAATTTATATATCATTTTCTAAAATGATTTACAAAGAGAGAGAGATCGACGAGAGAAGTTGCAGACAAAGTTTTCATTTCTTCTAATTGGAGCATCCAACAAATTGCAAACGAGAGACGAAAACGTGGTGGGGTCCACACCTTTTTGGAAGAGAGATCATAAATATCACAACATTTCCTTTTTTTTTTTTTTTGGTAAACATCATTTTCTTTTCATTCTTATATATGCGATAAAGTACATACATAAAAAGTAGCTACAAATTCTTATTAGAAAAATATGTAATAACAACAAAACTGGTACGTAAAAAATTAAATGATAACTATATAGATGTGGATTTTAACAATTGCTTTATCTTGCGTAAAAAAATCTGTAACTGGTTTATTTTATTTTAATTAATAGATAAAATAATAAATTAATTTAGTAAATTGATAACTAAAATAATAAATTTTGTGAATAAATGAATAATAACTAAATTTCATTTAAATAAAAACAAATTATGTTTTGGTATAGATACTTTTGTCTTTAGAAATTAAACATAATTATCTCTCTTCTTTTTTTTCTTTTCTTTATTTTAAATTAAACAATACTTTCACCTAATTTATTTTTCACCTCTTTCTCTATTTTCATACTCTTTCTCGTCTTTTTCTCTTTTCTTAACTTCTTCTCGCAACCGAGTATATCATTACTCTATGAGTTCTTTTGATATCAAGTTATAAACAAAAAACTAACTGTATTTGTTGACCTCAAATTTTTAAGCAAAAGTCAAATAATCTATCCACATGTATTCCAAAAATATTCTTGCATGATTATATCTTTTTTATATGAAATTAAGAAAATTAATTCACTTAACTAGCATGTTATAATAAGTGTGAAAGAAAGTACTTTTGTTTACAATTAAGAAAATATTTATTGTTAAGATTAAAAACAATAATGAAAAGAAAAAGTTATATGTTTTATTGTTTAATTGATTTGACTATTTCAACTCATTGTCTATGGTTAGTTTTCTTAACTTAACATTTTAATTTTCTTAGAAAAATCTATTATATTATATAAAATTACTGTTATAATTAAGGTAAGAGAGTATTTTGTATAGTTAAAATATATATATATATATATATTTACAACAATCAGTTTTTGTAGTGGAATTCAACCTTTTAGGTGTGACTAAATACCGAATCAAGATTATACCTATTGCAAAGATAATTATTATTATAAGGGTACCTGTGAGCAACATTATTCTCACGAATTATTTAAAAGGTGATATGGTATTTGTTTTAGTGAAAGAAAATGTTTTTATAACAACAAATTTTGTCTTTGTCAAATAAGAAACATTTATATTCTTACAGTTTTGTTGAAAGTGTGGTGTGTGTTATAAAAGTCATGTTAAAAAATAAAAAACATTCACATGCCAGGAAGCTGAATTCATATATTAATAATTAATGAAATGCATGTGATTCATATCTACCCGTAGCGGTAGCCTACTTCTTAGGCAAATCTGGAATAATGACAGCTAATTAACCAATGCAGTCCATAATGCATAATTGAGAAGGAAAAATAATATTTGGCCACACATATACCTATCTACCGAAGAAATATAGAAAAAATAATGTGATATATTATTGATGTAATAGAAAAAGAATGAAACATAAAATAAATATTGGTTAATTAGAATTGTCTAAATGTAATAATTCGACTGAAAAATAAATTTGATGTGACACAAATGCTGTAGATACTTGGATCGGGCATTGATCTCTTAGTGATGTTTACGGAAAAACATAGGTTGAAATTGTTAAATACATCTCAATTACCGTCATCGATTATTAAAAAAAAAATCAATTACATCGAGATTAATTTCCACAGTTATGCGCAGAAAAACAACTAATTGATCCAACAAAAATTTGAAATGCTATCGAGAAGCAAGAAATTGAAGTTCCCCTATTGCCCATTCTCATTTTTTGTGATCTTGGGATATTATAGGACCGCAGTTTTGTTTTCATTGTCCTATAAATACAGTTTAGATGATAGTTGCATAAATATTTAATATGTAAGAGTGCAAACTTAAACTTGAAATATCTAACTTTTTCTACATTTAATGCGTCAGTTTCGCTGCTAAACTCTATAAAGAAATTCAATATTTCTCTAGGGATTGGACTTTCTCCCATTTCAAAGTTAGGTATGATGTTCAATCATAAAATATTTATCAACTTACATAAAACAAACAAGAGAGCAATCAATTTAATTGATTTTTTTTAAAGAAAAATATACTCTCTTAAGTTATTCTCTTTTGAGTTTTTATTAAAGGTGGACAAAAGTTCAGATCAATAAATTTGGTCAATCAAACCAATTCATCAATTTTTTATTTGTTCGAGTTGTGGGTTCAATTTAAAAAAATTAAATATTTGAAGAGTTTGCTTCAATTAACGAGTTAGGACAAAATTGAACTTAAAGCAAACGAATCAAACCAAGTTAGACCTAAGCCATGAAAAACCATTGTACTTAGAAAACAAAGTGAGGGTGATGATACTGTTTCTTTTAAATCCGTTGAATTTGTTCTTGAAAAGTATATAACTAAGATTGCTAAGATGTTGATCGTGGATGAATTGTCATTTATGTTTGTTTAGTGTAGGATTTAAATATTTGATTAGTGTCATCTTAGATTACATATTTTAACTAAATGTAGGAATAATCCAGTGTCGTCTAGTTATTTTTCTCAATAGCACTCTTTTTCATCTTTGGAGATGGGTGCTTTAAGGTCATTTTTTGACTTAAAATACTCCTCCAATTCGTCTTTCTCTCATTCTATTAAATAAGTGGTTTCTACATATATTTAAATTTTTTTTCTCATTTTGTTTGTGTTTTTGTCATTTTTTGTTTGTCGTTTTGGTGCCTCATTTTGATTTCTCGTCTCATTGCGGCGTTTTGGTTTGTTTGAAGTCTATACTTTATGTGTTTGCTAAAATGTTTGAGAATGACTCATTTTTTCGATAATCGTATTTTGAGTAAGAAGCATATGAAGACTGTCACAAAATTCAACATTATCTCAGCCTTACGTATGACTTGTCAATACATAATTAGACTGATCATGTCAGAAATCACCTAGTCGATATAAGCGAACACCAACATATATGTATTTTTATAGATGAATGAGATTAAAAATTGTGGATCTTACATTATTATTAAAAATTGATCATATGTTTTTTCTTTTTGAAATTAATTAGTTTGATTGTTAGGATTAAAATTTGATTTTCTTAATCATTAGTGTTGATCACAAGATATGAACGATGATATCCCAACTCATGGTCAATTCAAATATATATTATTTTTATTTTAGTATTTGAATGGAATTTATTGTTATGAAGAAAAAAAGAAAAGAAAAGATTAACCATTTTAATTAATCAATTATTGATTTCCATGATTAATTATTAGGAGGTATCATAAATATAAATTATGGCCAATTATTACGAAGCATTAATTATTGATGAATTATTTGTTAGACTTTGATTTTTAATCTATCGTAATAGATAAGATCAATGAAGGCCCTGTCATCAACCCTTAAGCTATTTAAGTTGTTCCTATTAGACATTTAACTTATAGCTAAAAATTTAAATGACTAAGAACAATTTACTCTCGTACTCTTTTTATGTCAATCTATCTCAGATATGCAATTCTTTGATTCATCCTTATATGATTATATGTTATAATTTTGTATTACTATTATACTGAAAATCCATCATATCGCACAACCTCGATATAAAATTTCTAGTCGTAGAACCATAGCTAAGGAAAGAGTTTAGAGAAGTGTTTGAAAGATTCGGGTGTTGTCAAGGTGGGAACTCTTACGATGGATAATGTCAATTCTAAAAACACTACTTGCATAATTGGTTAGGAGTATGAGTCATTAGATTGGGAGTATATGCATGTGATGCTGTGGGAAGTGGTGAATTTGGCATGAAAAAGATGGCTGCACTTATTTGACAAATCTAGGGATGTTGGTGAAAATCTTAAAAAATCTATCGCTGGTGAATGTTTTCCTTGACCTAAGATATAGATATAAATTAGAGCATACTAAATTTGTTTGAGTGAATTGTATGATTATGAGAATTGTGATGAGATTGTAAAAGAAAATGAATGATCTCATAAAGATGATGTTTGACATGACATTGCATCATTTGCACCCTAATGTTTGTCTCTCCAATCAGCATTATTGTTTTTTAGTTTTGATTTACTATTTCATTTTACATCTTTTTTCTTTTTGGTACAATTTTACACCATTTTTTTTGGGTACAATTTTACATCATTTTTCTATCTGACATAAATTTGACTTAATAGTTGTTTTGAAAACTTGCAGTAAGAATAAAGAAACATTTACATGTCATATACATATAAGTGTTCTCTATTGTCTTGATATAAATTAATTTTTGTTTAACACTCTTGTGAAAATGCATTTATAAGTGGGGCATTTCTCATTTTACAATTCAATTTTGTAAAGATTGGGTTAGTCCGAACCTTTATTCTAATATGATATCCAAGATTTGTTGGACCACCTATTATCACCTCTATTAGACCACTTTAGTCACACTCCAAATGTCCAATTCTGGACACAAGAGTGTTAAAAATCTCACATTGATTGAAATATTGTCTAAATATAAGATTATACCCATACATAAACACTTTCATTTGGGGTAATGTAAATGTATTAAGAGTCTCACATTAAATGAGACATGATCTAAAAATGTGTTATAAGTAGGGCAATTCTCACCTTTCAAGCAAGTTTTGTAGAAGACAAGTAAAGTTCAACCCAAATTCTAATATTGTATCCAAAATCTGTTGGACCACCTACTAACAAGTCAGCTCAATTGAACCACGATTCAAACGTTCAATCCTAATTGTGAAAGGTAGTCGGTTAAGAGTCTCACATTGAATAAAATATAGCTTAAAAATGTGCTTATATGAAAATGTGTGTTAAGAGTCTTACATTGAATCAATTATAGCTTGAAAATGTGTTTATATAAGTGGGACAATCTACACTATACAAATTGATTTTGTAGGGATCCCAAATTATAATAAAATGCCACCCAATGAGCATGAGTCTGTAACTATTAAGGCTGTTCCCCCAACAAAAGATTACATTCAAATTGGCCAAACCAGACATGCATGGGAAAAGAAACTGTCAACTATTAATAGTCTATTCTATTAAAACCAGACACTGGACCTATTATTATCTATCCACTGTGAATCTTGTTGTCTCAATCCAATTTCCAACATTGCGAAGTCCAAAAGGCAAGTACCCTTGGACAACATACAATATAACCTACCTCAACTCTGAGGTATTACAAACGTTATTGCTCTGATGTTGATGGTTAGTTAGTGGCAGTGCAACTTTGCGATAACCATATTTGTATGCCAAATCTTACCAATGTAACCTACTTACAGTGACAATATGGGAAAAGATACTTGAACAGATAAAGGTCGATGCAGACCTCAGAGAAAACCAAAAGTTATGGAAGAAAAAGGTGAGAAAAAATAGTGGAAAAAATATGAATAAAATGAAAGGTCATTAAATATGTGATCTGTATAAATAACAGGACTATTAATCTGAAATTTAATAAAATCCTACAATTCTTATCGACAAAATTTCAAACTGCTTCACCAGGAAGCTGCATATCTTATCATAAATTAGATTATTACAACAGCTAAAATTTTCCCATTAGGTGGTTTGGCTACATGAATCAATTGACTATGTCATAAAGTTATGCCATGTATTAGGTTTAAAGATAAATCTTTAACCTCTAAATCTCTCTTAATGGTTTGGCCAATAGTTTCCTTGACCTCCCTCAACCTGGAATTATTAGACAATCAACTCTCCTTATCGATGCTTTTACTTGTATCCTCCAACATTGACAAACTACCTATGACAAGGGATCCGGATCCTACCCTTCAAAGGTCTCTACTGCATACTCTCCTTCACAAATCCCTATGACAAGACTACCATCTTTTTTCTACATTAGAGCTACTGTAATTTTCTATCTAATAATTGTATATCTTATTCTATCTTATGTTGTATGACCACTGACTCATTAGAATATTCTTTCCTATGTAACAAAAACATTCATGTCACACCATCTTTTGGGTATGACCAGCAAGCATATTTAGAACCAAGATGAAGAAAAAAAGGCTCAATTTGCATGGTAGTCAAAATCCCAATCTAGCACGTAGGATCCCACTATTTTACAATCTTGCACCCTTTTCCCATGTTCGTTGAGGAGCAGAAACCCAAAACGATGGGAGAAGGTGAAATTGTTGTGCACGGTAGTGGAATTGGCGATCTTGCATGATTCTGCGTGTTTAAGCTCAGTATGGATTTGCTGCTGTTGAGGTCTTTTAGTTGTTTCTTTTTACTGTTTTGGTGATTGTTCTGGAAGTTTTTAGGTGTGATTGCTCGTGTTTTTAGCTGTTACTTGCTCATGTTTTTAGGTGTGATTTGCTCATGTTGTAAGTTGTTTTATGAATCTAATAATCCCAAATTTGAGTTTCTTTATGTATGTTGGGTGTGATTTGAAGTTTTTTTACTAAATTCTGTTGTTTTATATGCATAATGTATGAATCTATATGCAATATATATGAATTTCTAAATTTGATAGGATCTTATGATGTGTTACAATCCTACAATTCAAGATCTTGTGAACCTTCCCCGATCCTACATAGGATCTTGACTCCGACTACCTTGCAAATTTGACCCTTGATGTATACCTATAGTTATCAGAAAATCTTTTGTATTTCCACCTTTTGTTCTCACATCATAACTAAAACCAACGACTTAAAAACAGTTTCATGAGAATAGAAATTATCTTGCGTTTCGCCTGAGTGTGAAAGCAAAGGCAAAAAATGCAGGAGGGTGAGGAAGCTTCGTTGACAATCCTCATTTTAAATATAATACTCCACTAGGTTTACATACCTAATCCCCTCATTCATCAAGCCAACACACTAGATTAACATATTTGCATCCAAAATAAGCTCTCACTTAGGAGGAAAAAGTATAAGTGCAAGACATTTCAACTATGGAGAAGAAAATCATCTAGTAGATATTTTAACTTCACGATTTGTAATGATTTGTTATGCATATGATTGTAATATCAAACAACAGAGTTTTTTTTATCAACAATGAAGATGTCTAAACCTTTTATATGAATTGTCCCACTTTAGAGGAGATAAATCCATAATTAACTTGAGGAATGTATTTTGTTATTTTCTACATGTTTATTTAAACTATAAAAGAAAAAAAATACAATGTTGTAATAACTTATAGAGTTCTCCTACATATTTATTTCTAACTTTAAAAAAAATCTGTTCTTTTATGTTTTTATTTCATATTTTTTGTATACACATAATTTATTACAAATATTTCAAACACATTTTTTAAATAAAACAACAGCCAAATCACTTTTCTATTAAATGGAATCGGTTACAAAGATCAGACCATATCATATCTTATTCCAATGACAGAACATTTAAATCCAAATTTCTTTGTAGAGAAATGCTAGCAATATACTCTCTCAATACCACTATTATTGAGTGAAATTCATGTGAGTCTCATCGCTTTGAAAATGTGTCCTACCAATAGGGGATTGAGACCACATAACATAATGAGATGCATATAAATTTCACTCAATAATGGAGTGTGTTAGAAAGAGTGTTTTGCTAGGATTGCAAGTTTTCTTACGAGTTTGCTGAAATTCATTCAGACATTTTATGCAGAACTCCCCTTTCCCTGATGTTTTTAAGTGCCACACCATACAGTTTAACTTCATTCAAATCTAAATGAGTGGAAACATTGATGAATTTTACTGATATAGATATTTAATTTCCTATCTTGTTCAGTACATGTCTAAAATGCACCATAACTATAAGAATGAAAAGACATTTATCAAAGACAACTATTTACAGAAAACCAATGAGAGAGCAGGGAGACGGCATCAAACACAAAATAATGGCATTAAGCAACAACCTTTCACCAACTTGAATCATTAGTTTTCCTTTGACATCTATATATATAAATTCGTGTAGAAAGAGAATCGCTACCTGATCCTTGACCAAAATTGCACACATCGTGTGACGTTTGCTCAAACTTCCAATTCAGGACCCGGCAGGCCACATAGGCCAGGCAAGCATTGCCAATTTAAGAAAGGTTAAACCCATACCTCAACCAAAGCTATTGCCATGAAGCACTCTGGCCGCTCGGCATGGCTCGAGCTTCAGCTAAAGAGACAGCCATAGCCAGCATCATCTGCTCCTCAAAACTCTCGGGAATAATGGGATCTGTGGCACTTTGAAGGTTTCTATCAAGGTCATTAGACTGTGACAAAGAAGACAGTTCACCACGATCTTCTATCACAACAGAGTTTGCATAGCTAGTTGCTGTTTCAGCCACATGTGGTCCATGATCAATGCTCCATTCACCGTGACTCTGAGTCATTGCCACATCATCATCTGGTGCCCCCTCATTCAGGTTTTCTGTCGATGAATAACTAACCATATCTCTACCAAGCCTGTTATAAAACCTTCTGGAACCCGGTAGCATGTTGAATGACGATGAATTTTCATTGTTGGAGCTTACAGATGATTCTCCAGCCATTTGCTGACGCTCAGCAAGAGCTGCAATGGCACAAGCAAGACCCCCCGATGGGGATGAAGATGATCCTGTCTGCGGACCCATGGGAGACGAAACGTAGCGATCGTCAGCTACGTAGTGGCCAGATGTAGCATCAGAAGTAACATCGGTAAGAGATACATTTCTCTGCCTTCCATTCTCCTGTAATTTTAATGCACATATTTGGAGTCAATCACAATCATAAAATAAACGGGATAACACAAGCAACTTAGTAGCATTAATGGACTCAGGTTTGCTGAACCTTGTAAATGGAAGCATATCCATCCACCATTGAATTTCATAATATGAACATATTTAGAGTTTTACCTTATGCTTTGAATGGCGGATATGCTGCGATGTATAGAGTTCACAGTGAGCCTAGTCTATATTAACAAAACTTTTTTAAAAAAGGGAAACATTTGGATTGGATGACATGGTCCTTTTTCCAGGAAAACTAAACATTACCCAAGATCATACTATAATTAAAGATGGTATGTTGTCAATCCCGGTGCAATCTCACTATCCCGGTGCGGTGGAGGGGCTGGCCGCGACGCCACCGACCGGGATAGCGCGTTTGCTGGTAGCGGCAATCCCGACCGCGAATCTCACTATCATCGCAACCCGCTGTTGGACCCGCTCTATGACTTTTTCAAAAACACAAGTTTTATTTTTTTTTTATTCTTCATTAAGGGTATCTAGGTCATTCCGCACCCACTTAAACCTTAATTTTTTATTATTATAAACCCACAAAGGGGTTGGTTCAGCATTGTGAAAAAGAAACCATTTTCGCTCTTCCTCTGTTTCGTTCTTGCGCTGTCGCCATTGTTCTTGCTCTTTCTTTTTGTTCTTTTCTTGCTCTGTTCAACAATTGTTCCATTCTTGCTCTGTTCAACATCGTTATGTTCTTGTTCTATTGTTTTCGTTATTTTTTTGACTTTCTGTCTGCTTTGTTATCTATTTAAATGATTACAATTACTATTAGAACTTGATTTTGATGTTGGATTTTGGTTATTAAGTATGATTTCCCCTTTAATTGTGTATTTTGCTTTTTTTTAGTATTTTTGTATACTGTTTGTATTTTATGTTTAGTTTATATACTGTTTTTTGGCCTTCGCAATAGCGCTCATCCCACTATCCCATTTTTAGGGTTTGGCGCTCTGTGCCGCTATCTGAGATTGACAACATATGGACATTTCCTTTTGACTTTGGAGTACAATTGCAGCTGACTAGATGCCAACTTGTATGCAAACTAAATGGATAAGATTAAGCATGAGTAACTTTTTGAACTAACTATATCTAGAATCTAGATGTGTGGGTATGTATCTTATAATTATTATTGTTGACTATAATGATAGGTTTTAGACTGAAGAGAACAAAGTTAAGATCAAAATTTGATATACATGCACAAACAGGCTCTATAATTTTAATGAAGGGTCATTCAAAAGCTGAGGTATAATCACCCGGCATGGACATATATATTGAAAAGTTATGTAATTCCATAGGTACTACCTTAAAATGCACAAGCAATAAAGAAACGTAAATGAAAATGATTTTTCTTTGCTGTTGTTTGGAAATTAATATTTATATACACAAGGTGTGGACCAAGCTAAATTCTTTCATCCCAAATCACTGCTTAGAAGAAGCAAATAAAAATAATAATAATAATAATAATAGTAATAATGAGGTTAAACAAAACAAAAATAAATATTGCATTTCCTAAGAAGAACTCCCTTCTCTTTTATCGTCATTGTTTACAGAACTTGAGCAAAATAAACTGAAATGAACAGTTTCAAAATTGTTTGACAATAGGCACTGAACAATAGATTATAGTACATTGTTATTCCTTAAGACATTTTGAAACAAGTTGTGAACCGCTATATTGCAAGGGGGCAGTGAACCTCAATTTTAATATGTATTCAACCAATAATAGCTTATAGTTAAGCATATTCAAACAAAATTCTTCACCTGAATGGAAAGCCAGATTGCTTCCATGACCATAATGTCCTCAAGATCAACATCAAATTCATCATCTCTGCAGTTAACAGCATTTAGAAAAAATATTAAGTATGCCCAGAAAGTATATTTTCCAAAATGCAATATATAAAAGACTCAAGCACTCATGGCCATACGTGAATACACCTATTTACTACTTAGTTAATAAAATTTACCTAAATTCAAAAACAAAAATTAATGGGGCTCCACTAATATAGTTTTGTGTGTATTAACCATTGCAAATTAGAGAGAAAGGAGTTTTTAACTATATATGTGGTGGAGTAACAATAAATGCTATGAATTAAGAAGCTGAACTCATAACGCTCAAAGAGGTACCTGAGCTCGGCATCTTCGAGGAAGATGTTTGGTACATAATTATAATTCAAGAGACTGCCAATATTAGTACTTACATTACTAAATCGGACCCCCAAACAATACCACGTTTTCCATTAACTTATGATTTGAACTCATCTTACATACGAACTTGTGCACTTCAAATAATTAAATTTAGACATGTTATGAGTATAGTAGTCCTTGTATTGTAACCTTATTGGTTGAAAGAATTGTCTAAGCATTAGCACAAAAACATATATGGTTGACTAATTTTAGTATTCACACTAGATCAAGAAGGATATTTTGTCTCATTTTGTAATAGACTCAATACTTGATGATGTACACAGTATAATTAGCATGTCAAACATCCATAAATTAATAAAAAAACAAGTGACAGCAGAAACACTAACAGACATAATAAAAAACTTTTGAAGGGATGGTAAAGAAAAGAAGTGAAGGCTATCATACCTATTGGCCCTAGTGGAAGGAGGTGGTCTAACCATTGGCGTGGCACATGAGTCTTGAGAAGAGACTATTTCATCGGGTTCAATGACAGACATTGAAGATTCAGCCACTACAAAGATTGAAACAAAATAATGTATGCATCTAGAATTTGTCAAATAGACACATTACACATATAGACAAAATCCAGAACTGTGTTGAAAGACTACCTGCATTTGAACTGTATTCAACATCTGCAACAGCCACATTCACATTTGCAGAGCTTATTTCTAGTCTTTTATGCATTCTTTCTTCTTCATCCTGAAGTTCCTGCTTCCGCATCCTAATTTTTGCTTCAATAACACGTTGCTCCTCCTGAATAATTATTTATGAGGGTATGCATGTGAAAGGCTATTCAATATAAATTGGTTTCTAGAAACTTCATTCCAAAAGACAATAACTATAGTAGAAGTTACCAACTTACAATCTGTTCCAATCCTTTCTCTTCTTTTGATTTTACACCACGATACTCCACAGCATAATTTGCCATTTTACAAAAGGGACACCTATGATGTTAAGGCAAACAATTATCCTAATACTAAAGCAACAAGAAAGATGTTAGAAATAAATCTAAAGTTATGTCTTCATATCGGAAACAAACAGCTAGTAATACAGGATACTGTGTAGGCCGGGTTGAATTTGGAACTTTCATCTGCAAAAAACACTCTGATAAAAAGAAATTAATCAGGTAGCATAGAAATGCTAAAGATAAAATATATATAACCAGTGAAGATAACCAATCATTACCTGTACAAATGCTTTTTGTGCAACATCTTGATCGATTCAGACTTGGATAATACTAAATTATGGGAGCAAAAACAAAGCACAATATGCAGAATTAGATTTCAAAGAAACAAAAAGTTAAAACAGTCCATATGCTTAGTGTTCCTTTTAATCAGATTAACAAGTTTGTATTAAAGAGCTCAAAGTTACACTGCCCATCAGTTAAAAAAGAATAAATTAAACCCCAAAGGTGATCGCAGGTCAAATTCGGATTGAAATAAGTGCGCAAGTTAAATTGACTTATTTGATCATATTTCAAAAATTTACTGTAACTGGAAAGACCCGAATGTTGAAGAGAAACAAATATTGGAGGTATGTAATGGAAGCCATACCAGAAAGCAAATTGGGCACTCTTCACGATCATAGGCAGTTTCTTCATCTCCAGGATAGCAAGGTGCAAGCTTTGATTCGAGGATAAGCTTCCTCAGCTTCTTCTGATCCACATCTTTATGATTATACAACCCTTGTGGCCGTGTATATTTTTCATCTACCACTTGTCTCTTCCTCCCGAGTTTATTACCCATCAAACAAAATTCAATTCTTCAAGTCTTCCAATTATGTTTTGAATTCTTCAACAAGATAAAACAGTACAACAACAAAAGTAATAAACTACAGCATTCTCATAAATAACTCTCACTGTTCCATATGACTAAAAAAAGCACACTAATATAGAATTAGATTCAACTATCACATACTCAACCAGTCTAATCCCCCATATATAATACAATCGAAATAGTCTTTCTTGTCAATATAATGACATTGTTGCGTACAGACATTCCAAAATCCCTGCAAACAAAATCACCTAGAAGAAGTAAACAAAATTCAAAAGAAAACCCAAAAGTACACACTTTGCATATTGCATCGGAATCACTCAAAGACTCAAACTTACCCCAAATTCCCATTCCCATAATTAACCACCAAAATCCACGTCTTCCACAACACTCAACAAAACAAAAAAAATCCCTAATTCATAAAACAAGCTAGTAGTTTCAATGCAGCAATATTTTTATAAAAATTAAACTAAATTCTTTAACAATTGAATAGCAGACAACAAAATCCAATTCGAAACCAAATTGAACAATGACATTAACAATGAAAACACCGAGAACCCTAATTTCATACACAAGCAACTCCAATTCATGAAGCACAAACAATGGCAGAAAAAGAACAAGCAGAAAAGGGAAGAAAAAAAAAAGAGAGTACCAATTCGTGATTGTTTCACAAACTTGAGAGTAGTATAAGAACAAGCAAAGTGATTAAGTGGAAAAAGGAAGAAAAGGAGAAGTTTGAGAATTTGAAAAAGGTTTGAAAAGTCAAGGAAGAGAAAAGACGTAGATAGATAGAAGGAAGAAGAAAAGACAAGGAAAATTGGGAATCGGAAAACGAACCTTAAAAAATGGGTTGCAGTAGAGAGAGAAAGAGGGTTTTGTAGAGAGAGAGAGAAATGCGGGGATGTAAGAAAAGAAGCGAGAGAGTGAATGAAGGAAGGAAGGAGTAATAGAAGAGAAAAGAATAATTCCTTTTATTTACCTCTCTCTATGTCTATGCTATTGCCACTCTACTCACCTTCTTTCACGCGATCTATTATTGTGTGTTTTCCACGCGCACTATTTATTTTTTCATTCTTTCTTATTTTTATTTTTTTTAAATAAGACAGGATTTTTTTCTCAAATTAAACCTTCTCTTAAATCTGTTCTTGTTCTTGTATGAACTCAAAAGATGAATCATCTTTCCAATTTAAACTTCTTATTGTCTGTTCCTCCTTCAAATGAGGGTGTACCTGCAAAGACACATTGATTCTAAAGAAAGGCAAAGGTACATGTAGATTAAAAGTATAGTGAATAATGAATAATATTTGTTTTACTTGGAGGTCAACCCTTTATTTATAAATTAGTTGAACTCATATATGTTGTAGTTTTATTGTTATTGTTATTGAGGTGAGCATTGAGATCATAATGAAGTTTTTATTATTCACAATGCAACTGCATATTGAGATAGACGCTAGGGCTTATTTGGTTGGAGGTGTGTTCTACGATGCATGGGATGTTATGAGTATATCGGTGCTTCTAGATTCCTTGCTTTTTAGTAGGTGCGCCTCTAAGAATGACGCCAGAGTAGTTTATGTGTTGTGTCATCTTGTAATGATGAGGTCACCAGTCGGATCTCTATTTAGTTAGACCTCAATAATGAGTTTGTCTACTCCATTTTTATTGGGCTTTCTCTGTGATCGATCATAATCCAAAGTGTGAGGTTCCTAATAGTAAGAAGGATTTGAGACATATATTTTTATGTAATGTTATGTACGAAATTTTGGCTAAGACCTTGGCCAATCAAATTCAATAGCAGATAATGTATCTCTCCAAAATATTTAGGCTAAGACCTTGTATCTCTCCAAAATATTTTGGGTTTGTGGCTGGAAGGTCAATCATCGATAATGTTCTCATTGCATTTCATCCATTATCTGAAGTGTAAAACTAGAGGTAGAAGGGGTGAAACAACACTAAAGATTGACATCAACAAGGCCTATGATCGTGTCGACTATAATTACCTATTTGTTGTTATGAAAAAAAATGGGCTTTGATCGCATGTGGATCGGATGGATTCAAATGTGTGTCACAAGCGTTCTTTACTCTATTCTAGTTAACAACGACGAAGTGGGACCGATTATCCTTTCACGGGGTTTAAGACAAGGTGACCTCTCTTTGTCCTTATCTATTTATTATATGTGTTGAAGGTTTGTCGCTATATTAAAAGAGGCTAAAGGACGAGGAGATATTCATGGTGTACGAGTGTTGTTGGAAAGCTCATGTCTTAGTCACTGAGACCCGGACGTTACAAGGAATTCTAGACATTTATACGAAGGCATCAGAACAATTCATCAACTTGCAAAAGTTCTAAAATCTACTTCGGTAGGGATGTGTCTGTGACTTGGTGGCAATATTTAATAGGTATCCTTGAGGTAACAACTTGCCTTGGTACGACCAATTGTCTTGGACTCTTTTCTATGATAGGTAGGAGCAAAAAAAACAATCTTTAGTTACATCAAATACCGAATTTGGCGAAGAATTTCAAGTTGGAGTGGCAAGATGCAAACTAAAGCCGGTAAGAAAACTCTAATAAAATATGTAGGACAAGCAATCACTTCCTACTATGTAAGTGTATTTATTGTACCCTATTTCATTCCATATGAAATTCAAAGAATGTTGAACTCATTTTGGTGGAGCACAAAAGAAGGGAGGCAATAGAGGAATTTGATGGATGAATTGGGAGAAACTTTACATGCGTATGGAATGGGGAGGAATGGGCTTTTGGAATCTACATAGCTTCAATCTTGCTTTATTTGGTAAACAAGGTTAGAAATTGTTGACCAACCCCAATGCTATGGTTACTTGAGTCTTCAAAGCTAAATATATCCTAAATGGGGACTTTTTGGTGTGACAATTGGTCATAACCTAATTTTGTATGGCGTAGCATGTGGTTTCCTCATATATTGGTTCTAGAAGGATATTGGTGGAAGCTAAAGGATGGTACTAGTATTCTGATCTATAATAATCCATGGTTGAGGAATGATGGCAACCCATGCAGTATCACGCCTCCAACAGTGGGTCCACCACCTATTTTATCACTATACTCATTGATCATCACAACTTATGTCGGAAGGAGCAGATTATTACAGAAAAATTTGTGCTTAGGGATGTGGAGGAAATTCAAAGCATGATTACTCTAAACATTACCAAATGAGATGAGAGAATTTGGAGATTTACTCTCCATGGAGATTACAAGGTGAAAAGTGGTTACCAGGTTTGCATATAAAGGATTATTGGTTGTGATGAATGGAAGGTTAAAGGTGATTGGCAAAATATGTGGGCTTTGCAAGTACCCCCAAAGCTGAGAAATTTTATGTGGCATGTAACGCCCCGATTTTTAACAGTGGGAGTGCATTTTTTTAAACAAATTAATAAATAATACATCGTAACGCAAAACGACAAGAGTTATAAATAATTACATCATATATACAAACAAGTTAAGATAGTTTTTGAGACAATAATCCAAAGTATACAAATAAAAAATACATTGGGGCTATGAGACCTATCAGACATCACTCATACCCCTGAAGTATTCTCGGAAGACACTTGCATAGAAGTATTGCTCCAAGAATGTTATCAAAAAAAAAATAGAACATGGACCAACCAAAAAAAGTCAATTGTCAAGGTATTTCATAGATACAACCATCTCTAAATAAAATAAGTACAACCACAAGAAAAAGACACTAAGGCCCTATACAATCAAAAACTAATCTGATCATTCACTAACAAGTACAATAACAATGGTGACCTCCACACTCTACACGAGTTCCTTCTGACACAGTATCTCTCCTCGAAGTAACTTCTTCCTCCTCATCAGCCATTGAGGGATCAGTCTCCTCAGAAGTCAGGTCCACTCATATGAAAAACTGCCCCAACTCTCCTACTTGTCCTCACCACTCTCTCTGTATATGTATCCCTACTTGAGATGGGGTCGTATACCCAAGAAGTTGGTGAATGCTGGTTAGGGAAGTCTAACTATGTTTCCGTCGTCAAGGTAACAGTCGGTGGAACGAACTCGGGTATCAGAGGGAAAAGCCTAATTTCCACAATAATGTAAAGGGTCACCAACCGAAATTAACAGTTAACATTTAACAATTATATCATAGAGACAAACAGTAAACACTTAGCAATTACGACATTATAACAAACAATAACAGAGCATGTATATACATATATCATATCATAACAAACATGACTCGCGTGCCAAGCACCCTAATGCAATGCTTATATGTCAACGCACATGATTCAGAAATTTTCAAACCCTTCTTGAGGGGTCTAAATCATAAATGTACTGCCTCTCATAGACCAATACTAATTACCAATGTGTCACTTATCATAGATCAACATGATTTACCAGAGTGCAGTCTATCACAGACCTACACGACTAAAAATCCTCGTAAGGATAAGATGGACCAATTAACTCATGGAACCATCTCGTGGTCCATCGCAGTCACCACTAATACTGTGGCCCATCATGGTCACCACTAACCATAAAATGCATGAATATACTCTGACTCTTTCACAACAATCATTATGTAAATGTAGCTATTAGAAGACTTCCCTTTTAATATTCATTAAACACTAATAATTTTTCATACTTTTCACAGAGCATGCTCAAAACATATTCTCATCAATAAAAATTCATAATATGTAGCAACCCATATTATCAATCATGAATGAATAATCACGTAATATTAACCATCACATATTCATACATCAATCACACATATAAGGTCTTTATGTGCAAACTAAAAATTTGGAATGAGCCATTACCTCAATTATAGTTTTTTCAACAACTATTGCTACCACAATCAAACACAATAAAAATCTCGTTTGTGTCAACACCTTCAATCAAATAGTGTTTGACTTAGTCAAATTAGTCCATGAGACTTTAACTACCTTACAACCCTTTTCTTACTCCTAACCCCCCTTAGAGTATATTCATTAAAAGAATTTACAATGAGTAAGGACTAATAGTATTATTATTCACAATATCCACTTTCAACATATAAATACATATTTTTAGAAATCAACATTATTCAATTTTTAAGAGAATTCACTAACGATCATCCCAAACGTCTTAAATTATTTTTCTTAAAATTTTTCACACAACAACAAATTTTCTCAAATTTGCCATAACTCATTTTTTGTGTTTCAAATAACTAAAAGTTTGATCTACTATACTTTTAAATATTAAATGTTCAATCAAAGTATTACCTCATAACAACTAAACCACGCACGAGAATACCAATAAATGTTTTTCTAGTTTCAAAGTTCTAACTCTTTGAAATAGTTTCATTCCTTTCAAAATATATTATATATAGTTTTTATTTTCTTTTCTTATCAACAAAGCTTGTATTTTAATTCATAAAACTTGGAATCTTTAAAAAAAATGAAATTCTAACTCAAGACTTTAACCTTTACTTAATAAACTTGAAACTGCAGTTAACATCATGCAAACTTTTCTACAAATTGAAAGTATACATGTAAAAACTTGAGTCCACAATTCACTAATTTTCCTTAAAACACAAGTTCAAAGATTTGATAACCACATGTATACATTCTTGATCATCAATCATAACAACTATTTTTGGAAAGACATAAACTAAGAAAATCATTTTTCTTTAATCACCACAATAAAATTAATATTTATGAGTTCTCCCCACCGCTAACTCAGTGTAAACGGTCTTGATTCATTTTCGAGATTCAAAGAGCTAACTACATAAACATAAAGATTTATAAATAAAAAATTTGTTCACCACCAAAATTTATCCAACTACATGATAATTTCAAAATTAAATCTCTTTCACACACAAAACTTTTAAAACCAAATGATACATTATTTATTTAAAACTAAATAAAAACGAATATTTTCCAATCCACACATACTCGACAATTCAAATATTTTTAACTTTCAAGTTATATCACTCAACCACTAGAGCACAAAAATTTGAGTTAACAAAGTACTCTAAATTTCTTCTTTAAACTCAGTCCAAGAGTAATTAAAAGAGTAACATTTTTTACTCTAAACATATTAATTTCATAATCTAACTTTTTGCTCAAACTCTTTAACTAAGTTACAATTTGAACTTTTTCATCACTTTAACAACTCTCAATTTTCTTGTAAAGTTTCAACTTCAACCCAAACTCGTCTATTTGAAAACAAATCATTACATAATTCAAACACATCAAAAATTAATTTTTTTTAATTATTACTGACAACATCAACAACAAGGATTAATCTTTTTTCCAAAACACCAATAACAACAACAACAACACAAGCATGAAGAAAGATTAATAACACAAGAAGAAAAATTACTTCTTTATGGACAAGAAATTTGCAACAAAACACTCCAAAAACTCTTATCATTTCTAAAGCTTGAAACATATAATAAAATTAGTAAATTAATTCCTCTAGATTTCTTTGATCCTTCCTTTTAAACTAGCTTCTTGAGTATAAAAAAAAATAAAAAATAAAAAATAAAAAGAAACCTTCTCTCACAACCAAACACAAGCATATGGCCTAAGAGATAAAAAGAGGGAGAGAAAGAAACTTACAATCCAAAGCCACCACAAGCACTACAACGCCAAGATGAACAACTTTGATTCAAGGGCTTTCTCCTAATTCCTTTTAGATTTGTCTCAAGATGAAGATTTGTCTCTCAAAATTTCACTCACCAACACTTATGTTTTTTTCTTTTTGTTTATTTATTTATTTTTGCTCTATGAGAGAATGAAAAAAAAAATGGAATTGGTGAACTAAAAGAGAGAAGTCCTGATGGCTTCTAAATAAAAGGTTGTTTTTTCTTTTTAACTTAAAAAAATATTATAATTAAATATTTAAGTTGTTACTAAAATAATCATTACAACATCTAATCACTCATTTCTTAATCTAATTTAATAAAAATATCTAGTCTCTTCCCAACTCAATTGACAGATGAATTTATCAGCAACATATGACATTTTAAAAAATTTATTCAATGTTAAACTTTTCGTAACTTAATTAAATTATACTCTAATAAATAATTTTAATCGGGTCTCCAAATATATATATATATATATATATATATATATATATATATTAAACATATTACTAACTCTGACAAAATATATTTTTGATACTTAATTCATAAAATAAAAATTAAGCTAATAGCCTAAGCAATTCAACACACACAAAAAAACACTAAAACTGCATAAATTAGAGTTTAGAAAATTCAAAGTCTTACATGGCGCTTATGGTGTGTTTAGTTAAATAGAAGGGAGATGAGGGATTTTACAAGAGAAGAGATGTGGGGAGGGAAAAAAATAGAGACATGTTTGGTGCAAATGAAGAGAAAAGAGATATTTTAATGGTTTTGCGTTTGATTCGAAGGAATGAAAAAGATTTTAAATGATTTTTTTGAGTTATAATGAACATTTGATCTCTCCTCCGTTCCAAAATCCTCCAAAATTGAGGGAGAACAAAATCTTACATAAGGAGAAATTTTGTTTCCCACTCCAAATTTTTATTAAGACTTGGTTAGATTAGAAGAGAATGTAGAAGAGCCTAGTCGAAGTTGAGGCGTGGGGATTGCTCCAAGCTATTAAACGAATCATTACTCTGGAGTATCCATATGTGATTATGAAGACATTTGCAAAAGCAATGATCAATCATATAACACAGAGCATGGTATCATTGTTAGTGAATGTGGATCTTTATTGTGCTCTTGTAACAACTTAAAGGTTGTTTATACTAGGCGATTAGCTAACAATAGTGCTCACTATCTTGCACGAACATCTGTATACAATGCTCCTCGTAGACCACAGTACTTGTTTCAATTATCGAATTGATATCATAAATGAAATGGCATAAGATTATTTGAGTAAAAAAAAAACAAATATGAGTATCCTCATTTCCAATTTTTTTTATAGTTTGTGAGATATTTAGTTCAATAAATTTTTGCCTATATTTCAAAATAGAAAAGTATGTGTCAATGTCTCATTTTTTCTTTGTTATTTTTGCCTATAATTATCTTACATTTTTTTAATTATAATTCATTAAGTATTAAAACTAATTAGTGTTTTTTGTTATATTATATTTGTTTCTATCTCATAACTTCATTATTTTCTATTGTTATATATTTTTTTTAAATCGTTTAAATAGTACTCACATTAGAATTAAAATAGAAGTTTGTGATAAAGTATCAAAAAAATTATTAAAAATTTAAAATTGATTAAAATTATTAAAAAAGACAATAAAATTACATAACATAAACATTAAAATTAGTTATATTACATGTCTTTTCGTTATATTATTTTTGTTTACGTCATATTTTTTTTTTTGTTATTTTTAATTGTTGTGTATCACATAATTAAACCAATAATATGACGATGATATGGTATATCACAATCTTGAAATGTAAAAATTTAAGAAAAAATTGAATTATTTTCTTCACTTTCCCTCTGCCCTTTTCTCAATTAAGAGAAAATAAAATTACGTAAGATTGAAAGAAAATAAAAGTGTACGGATCATCCAAATTGGCAATCCAATGTCCCCTTATATTTTCCTAGTTGCATGGAGAGGTTTCTTCTTGTTACCAAGGTTTGTTCTTTTTATTTTTTTTTTTGGGAAAGGTTTGTTCTTTTTATTCAACCTGAAATCGAGGTTTATTAATGATAACTTTATCCAAATTCTCATAATGGTCCAACTATTTTTCATCTTATTGCAAATGATTTTTTTTCTCCATGCTTTTAACCAGAATAAATAAGTTTGTTTTTCCTTCATCATTAATTATTAAAATCAATAAAAGACTAGTTGGCCAGAAGAATAAGCTTCTTATAAATTTATCTAGTTTTTTCATAGACTACCTATAATTACAATACTCCATTTTTTTAGCAGAAAATGTGATGGACTTATTTAAGTGATTGAATTCAAAACTTTAACTTATCCACCTAAAATAATGGATTAAACGAGGAAAATTTTACATCATATCTTTACAATTATATCTATATCCTACAATTTTTAAAATGTTAAATATACCTTTCATTTTTTTTACTATTTTACCGTACTTCAAAATTTTCCAGTACAGAAGGCTTCTATCGGAAAACTTTTTTCAAGTTTTCCGGTACGTACATTTAATACTACTAGAAAACTTGTGAGGAGAAGTTTTCCAGTAATTTTATTTATTTATTTTTTTCAATTTTTTTTTTCAAATTTTTTTTTTCAATTTTTTTTTCAAATTTTATTTTTAATTTTTTTCAGTATGGGCAACAAATCTGTATGTGGGTGTTGGTGCCAACAAATCGGTACCCACACATTCAACTTTCTCATATTCTTCAGCAATAATGTGTTTTAACTTCTTTTGATACAAATGTATTTAATCTCTAATAAAATGGATTGTTGTGTTTGTGTGCTTCACAATAAAAACTTTTTTGAAATGAGACCCTAATTCTTTTATGTTGCAACCTTATCACGTTCTTCATAGCCTCCCAACATCTACACATGTCACCCATGCTGTTTTTCAACATTAACTTTAGTTTCCAATGAGCTGACTCAACCCTATCATTACATGTAAATTGTGACCACAGAACAATCCAACAATATATAGTAAAATTATAAAATTGAAAAAAATTGAAAAAAATAAGTTTTCCAGTAGTGTTAAATGCACGATTCTTTATTGGAAAACTTTTACGAACCAAAAATCTTATTTTTTTTTTGTCCGGAAATCTTTGAAAGATAAAAAAAAGTGAATTTTAATTTTATAAAATAGTAAAAAAAAAATGAAGGATATATTTGATATTTTAAAAAATTTGTAGGGGTATAATTGTGGAGAAATGAGATAAAACTTTCTTAAACGAGTTGGATCCAATGAACTTGACCCAAAATTTTCACCCTTAATTATCACTTACAAATATAGAGAAACTATGATTATCACCAAACTATTGTTTACAATGAGTATTTACTTTTACATTAAATATCTAATATATATTTTTTGAATCTTAGATTGTCATATGTCAAACTTGAGCTTTAACATTAAATTAAATAAATTCAAATTTATTTTAATTCATGATAATCTTTCATTATTTTTTCATAAATTTTGATCATTTTATTACCTGTTCAAAATATTTTTTTTATGAACCCTTATATTTATTATTAGTTGTATTAACTATCTAAAATAAATTGTACAAAAAAAAACTATTAAAAATAAAACTTCTTAGATTTGCTTAATGATAATGCTAACTATTAAATACAACTTTAAAAAAATACTTCAGGGATATTTAAGTAATTACAATAAATCATTAGCTATTAATTATTATAATATATAAAATATAGTTCTAATCACACCATACGTAAAATATAGTTCAAAATTAAATATTATATTTGTTTTTAATTTCGTTTCTTATGTAGTATTTAAAATGATTATACGTAAATTAAAAATATGGTTACCATTTTTAATAATATCTAACATTTTTAAATAGTTTTGATATTTTAATTTATTTTTGGTATTAATCTATAGAAGTTTTAGGATTTAGGGAATATAATTTAAGAACTAGGTGGTGATATAGTATTAATTACATGTATTATACAAATAATACATACTGCAAGGACAGAAAATATTTATTAAGTAATTGAGAA
>JBBPBO010001984.1:55958080-55983397 GCA_037974295.1 Cicer cuneatum
AAAAAAAAAAAAAAAAAAGAGAAAGAAAAGAAAATACAAAAGTAAAGCGAGCAAAGTTGCATAGGTATACGTAGGTATAAGCATAGACATAGAAAAGATACATTTCTTATTTAATTTTTTTTTGTTTTATTTATTTATTTTAATGTAACGGAAATCATATAGCTTCAAAATTGGACCATATTTAAAATGATGATTTTTTTACACTTTATAATAATAAGTGCAAAAATATTTATTAAACATATTATTATTTTATTTATTTATTTATTAATAATTATTTTTAATTGGTCGGACAAAATTGAGGTACTACAATTGCCCCTAATTGATTATATTTTACTAGAGGATATGAATAACGATGTTTTCATATTATCATTGTAAAAGATAATTAAATATAAGGATCCAAATTTTGTTCGTCAAATTTTGATTGTGAAAAATGAGAAAACCAATAAAACTAGTAGAATAATGCAAAGGCGGTCTAATGCGAAGACTGATAAATGGTTAATGCGAAAACATAATCTTCTCCAACTCGATTATTGGTGGTGCATAAATCGATAAAAATAAAAATTCGAATTGGTTACCGATACATTGGTCGACAGAAATAAAAACAAGATCGTCTTTGAATTGGTTACCAATGCGTAGATCGACACAAATGAAAAATGATCGTTGTCTTCAGATTGATTACTGATGTGTAGATCGACAAAAATGTATATGATTGTCTTTTCAAATTGGTTACTGATGCGTAAATTAATAGGAATGAAGAATAATTTAGTTTAGAAGGTTGTTGAGTATAGGTAAAGTATGAATGAAGATGCATGGTTCAAGTGAGTATAAGTAAGTTATGAATGTAAGATGCATGATTTATGTGTTAGATACATTTTGTTCATTTATTTAATTCTCCGATCCTTATTATCTTCTACGCCTCCATGATTCAATGGATGAAGATAACGACCATTATTTGCATGATGATTCTTGTAAATATCGTGTGACTTTTTCTTTAGAGGCGAAACAAAGTGCATTGTCTAAAATGTTTGCTTTCTTTTTTTGTTCACAACCCCATATATGTTGAGATTATATCGAGTTTCCGTGTATATATTTTCAAATATTAAAATATTTTTTGTATTTACACATATTTCAAATTCCAACATTTATTATCATAAAATAATATTTTTTAAAAATGTTAGAATAAACAACCATGAAACTGAATTAGCTTAGAAAGAGGGTAATGTACGACATCAAATGACAACATTGAAAAAAGTACATTCATTACATTGGGAACAAAACAATTGGGGTAGGGGATTGCAATGTAGGGAAGAGTGTGTTTATTTTAGTTGAAGGGACAACAAACGCTAGTCATTCTTGTAATTTAGAAGTTCATGTTGGTCAGCTTCTAAGAATAATAATTGCCTAAGTTTGAACTGCTTGATTTTTGTTAGTTTTTTAATTATATTTTATTTTATCCCTAACTTTTGCATGGATTACTCTTCCAAGTTTTCAATCCATCGAGATGCTTTAATTTTTGCCTAGGTTGCCTTTTTAGGTTTTCAACCTAGCGAGCCCATTTTCAATTTTTTTAAGCATAATATTTTTTGACTGAATTTGAATTTACTGGAAGTGGAAACTCATCTCCATCTATTTCTGTGAGTATTAGAGCTCCCCTAGTGAAAGCCTCTTTCACAACATATGGTCCATCGTAGTTTAAAGTCCATTTTCCACGAGAATCCTTTTTTATGGGCAATATTTTCTTTAACACTAAGTCTCCTTCTTGAAACTCTCGAGGACAAATTTTTTTCTCATAGGCTTTTTTAAGCCTTTTTTGATACAACTGACCATGGCACAAAGCTATCATTCTTTTTTCTTCTATGAGATTCAATTGGTCAAATCATAATAGAACCCACTTTGCCTCTTCTAGTTTTGTTTCCATCAAGACTTTGATCGAGGGGATTTTAACTTAAATGGGAAGTACCGCTTCCATTCCATACACCAATGAGAAAGGAGTTGCCCCTGTCGAGGCACAAACATATGTTCTATAGCCATGTAATGCAAAGGGAAGCATTTCATGCCAATCCTTATATGTTTCTACCATCTTTTGTATGATTTTTTTCATATTCTTATTTGCCACTTCTAGATCCCCATTCATTTTCGGACGATAAAGAGAAGAATTATGGTGTTGAATTTTGAAACTATCACACAACTCCTTCATCATTCTGTTGTTCAGATTGGTCGCATCATTTTGTTGTTCAGATTGCTCGCGTTATCCGTGATAATCTTATTTGACAACCCATATCGACAAATCAATTTTCTCTTGATGAATCTGACCACCACGCTCCTCGTCACATTGACATAAGAAACAACTTCAACCCATTTTGTGAAATAATCAATAGCTACTAGGATAAAGCAGTGCTCATTTGAAGCCTTAGGCTCAATGAGCCCATTAACATCCATCCCCCACATTGAAAATGACCATGGTGATGTTAAGACATTCAAAGCGGTTGACGGTACATGTACTTTATCAGCATAGATTTGACATTTATGACATTTCTTTACATAACTAAAGCAATCATACTCCATGGTCAACCAATAGTAGCCATCCCTTAAGATTTTCCTTGCCATTGCGTGCCCATTTGCACGAGTTCCAAAAGAACATTCGTGAACCTCTAGAATGATTTTCGCTGCTTCCGTTTTATCGAGACATCTAACAAGAACCATATAATGGTTTCTCTTATAAAACACATCACCATTTAAGAAGAAGTTCATTGAAAACCTCCTCAGAACCCTCTTGTCATTCTCCGAAATACCCAATGTATATTCCTTATTCTTAACATAGGATGTGATATCATAAAACCATGGTTTGCCGCCAGGCTCCTCTTCTTTTGATAAGCAATATGCTAGCTTATCCTTTTGTTGGATTTTTATTACACGCACATCCTGACCTGTGCTTATTTTGAACATTGATGACAATGTGGCCAGGGCGTCGGCCAATTGGTTTCCTTCTCGAGGGATATGGTGAAAAGCGATCTTCTCGAAATATTCTATCAATTCTTTGATATGGGTATGATACAAAATCAATTTGGAATCTCGAGTTTCCCACTCTCCTTTTGTTTGATGGATAACCAACAATGGATCTCCATATTGTTGGAACCAAGTTGGTTTTTGCAATTAAAGTTTTGATGTTAACAAATGTATTTTATGAAAATAACATATTTGACTTAGAAGAAGAATGAAAAATGTCACCAGAAGAATAAATCAGATGATGACGTTACCAGAAGCAGAAATCAGAGGATGACGTCACCAGAGGATGTCACCAGAAGCAAAAATCAGAGGATGATGTCACCAGAAGATGACGTCACCAGAAGCAGAATTCAGATGATGACATCACCAGAGGATATCATCAGAGGAATATGTCAGAGAAAAATGTTCAAAACAGAATTGGAGCAAAAGACTCGAGAAACAGAATCTAGCTAAAAATATGCTCAAAACAGAATATGAGAAAAATGCTCAAAACAGAATTGGAGCAAAAGACTCGAGAAATAGAATCTAGCTAAAAATACGCTCAAAACAGAATCTGAGAAAAATGCTCAAAACAGAATCTGAGAAAAATGCTCAAAACAGAATGTAGCTAAAAGTATGCTCAAAACAGAAGCGGAGCAAAATGCTCAAAACAGATTAATCGAAATACACTCAAGAAGTAAAGCATCAGTGAGCAAAAGACTCAAAACAGAATCTGAGCAAACTACTCCAGAATATTCTCAAAATAGATTAATCGAAATACACTCCAGAAGTAAAGCATTAGTGAAGTCCTAAAGTTCAACTATAAATAGAGACTTAATGCTGAAGAGTAGAGCATTGAAAACCACAAGAACTCAAGCTTAAATTCAACATTATCTGAGAGTTCAAAATAGAGAAACACAAATGTGCAAGAGCAACTAAGTGTTTTCGAGAGAGAAATTCAGTGCAATAATCAGCTTTCCAGAAGCAACAAAATAGTGCAAGAATAAGTGCAACAATCAGCTTTTCAGAAGCAACAAAAGAGTGCAAGAATCAGTGCAGCAAATAACTTTCCAGAAGCAACGTTGCAAAGTTCCAAACCTTTATTATATAATCCGATAGTGGTGTAGATTCCTTCTTCAATCTGGGGTTGTCAGATTGGTAGGAGAAGACTTGACTTGTAGAGTCAAGGTGTTGTTATCGTTTCTCAAAAGTCTGGGGTTGTCAGGCTGTTTGAGAAGACTTGGCTGGTTTAGTCCAGGTGTTGTTGTTCCTCAAAAGTTTGGGGTTGTCAGGCTGTTTGAGAAGACTTGGCTGGTATAGTCAAGGTGTTGTTGTTCCTCAAAAGTCTGAGGTTGTTAGGCTGTTTGGGAAGACTGGCTTGTAGGGTCAGTGGTGTTGTAATTCAAAGGAGTTTGAATTAGTGAAAAGGCCTTCTGGAGGAAGGGACTGGACGTAGCCTAGTTAACGGTGAACCAGTATAAATTGCTGTGTTATTATGTTATTATTATCCGCTGCTTGATCTGATTAGTTATCTATCGAATAACTCACATCAACATTTAACAAAACAGCAAAAGTATTCAAGTTTGACAAACACAATTCAACCCCCATTCTCGTGTTTGCACCTTCACATATACCTTAAGAACTTTTACCTTTAATTTAATGGTTGCTTTAATGCCCATGGCACACGACTCATATTCTGCAATATTGTTTGTGCAATCAAAACACAATCTAGCCGTAAATGGAGTAAACTATTTCTCTGGGGAGATCAAGATGGCTCCAATTCCATGCCCTAATGCATTAGAAACACCATCAACGTCCATTTTTCTTTATCAGATGATCCAGCCCCTTCAAATAAAGTCATTATGTCTTCGTCAGGGAATTCACACTGCATTGATTGATAATCTTCTACAAGTTGTTGGGCCAAGTACTCTACTAATGCGCTTCCTTTAATAGCCTTCTGTGTAATATACACCAAGTCGTATTCTGATGACAATATCTGCCAACGGGCAATTCCTTCCAGTAAGAGCAGGTTTCTCAAAGATGTACTTAAGTGGGTCCATTTTAGACACCAACCAAGTTGTATGACATAACATGTATTGTCTCAGCCGATGAGCAGCCCATGCTAATGCGCAATGTAACACCCTGAGTTTAAAACACAGCGCGAGTGTTTTTCTTTTTTTTCAAAATGAATAAAAGGAATTTTTTTTTAAAATTATTAATTCGAAAGAATTAAAATAAAATTTTCTTTAATTCATTTCATAAAATAGTACGTCGTAATTCCATCGATGAACGTAATTAAATGATTTCATCATAATATCACTAAGTACTTAACTTTGGGAATTAATAATAAACATTAATACATTTCAAAAAGACAGTGTCATATCATTTCAAAAAGAACCCCCCGGCCTGTGGCCCACTAAACAGTATCAGAGTGTGGAAGAGATCAGCGGAAAAGTTATACAATAATTCCCCAAAATAAATAATTACATCCACCGAAATCAAGACCCTATACACAAAGTCGAATCTGATCATGCACTAAAGCTACAGTAGCAAGGATTCCCTCCGCAGCCCATGCAAGTCTCGTCTGACTCCGCAGCTCGCCTCGACGTAACGTCCTCCTCCTCATCATATAAGGAAGGATCAGTCTCATCTGAAGTCAGATCAATATACAATCGGGGTCGCTTCGGTGGTGCCGGAATCTCAAAACAGTCATCGGATGTCCTAGATGGACCCGGAATCTCAAAACAGTCATCAGATGTCCTAGATGGACCTGGAACATCATCTGCTACTAGCGTCGGTCTTTGGTTCTCCTCTTCCACCTCGGTTTCATGTACAGCTCCTCCAGTCATCGGGTTAGGAGTCACCACACCTACCGTGGCCTCCGTCTCAACCTATATCGTCGGCTCCTCCACGTCCTCAAAAACTCCGTGCGCCTCCAATACCAATTTGGAAGGCACCGGAAAGTCAATCCTTGTATGGGTGTGCTCCACATAGTCCACTACCCCGTTAGTCCTGCAGGTCCTCGCCAGTCTCCCCGTGTACGTCGCCCTTCTTGAGATGGGGTCGTATACCCAAGTAGTAGGCAGGAGACGATCAATGAAATCGAGCGACGTTTCTGTCGTTTGGGGACCCACTGGTGATATGGGTTTGGGGGACATCTGAGGGCAAAGCCCAAATTTCCACAATAATAGTAAAGGGTCACCGATCGAAATTAACAAATACCACATAACATTTATGTCAATAATAACAAACATATTCATGGCATGTTATGTAACAATGATGATAAATAAGGATGCTCATTTTGAAATTTCATGACATGTATACCTTTTCAAACAGCAACCAATTTAATATAACAATCAAGTTGTAAGTACAGATATCAATTCAGCAATCACATCATCAGAAATTCACAATTTCATAAGGTACTTACACATGTCGATTTTCACCCGTCAACATCATATCCAACCATAATTCTTCGGTCAACCACCCCGATGCAATATGTATATGCTCATGTACTCAACTTCTTGGAATTACCAAGGTGCATTCGCTCACAGACCAGCACACGTGCAGTCGCTCATAGACCAGCATGATTTCTATATGTTAGACTTTAATGGCTGACATGACCATGGTGCAATCTCTCACAGATCAACACCAGTGCAGTCGCTCACAGACTAGCACTCGTGCAGTTGCTCAACAGACCAACACGTTTCACGTATACCAAGGTACAGTCGCTCACAGATCAGTACAGTCGCTCTCAGACCAGAACTCGTGCAGTCGCTCACAGACCAGCATTCGTGCAGTCGCTCACAGACCAGCACGTTTACGCAATTACTCTGTGGCCCATCGTGGTTACCACCTGACTATGCAATGCATGAACATGCAATGTTTTCTCTTCACTTAAAACAGTATGCAAACATGAGCAAAATTCAGCCTTTCCATCATTTCTCAAAACCATCTCAACCCAAATTATTTCATTATCATCACATCAACAAAAACATTCAAGCGCCTCATCATTACCACTTCACACTATCTCAAAAACTCCATTTTAATTCATCACAAGTCTTCCCAATGTTTCCCCAACTCTTAAAGTTTGTAACCACATGTTTAAAACTGAGTTTTCTGAAAAACGAATCTGTATTCGAATACAACTTCCTTGTATTCGAATACAGAAGCTAAAACAGTGCAAAATCTACACTCTGTATTCGAATACAGCTTCCTTGTATTCTAATACAGAAGCTAACACAGTACAAAATCAGCATTTTTCACAACATCAATAAAGATCTCAAGAACTTCATCATCACCACTTCAAAACTATCTCAAAAACTCCATTTTAATTTATCACAAGCCCTCCCAATAATTCCCAACTCTTTAAGTTCATATAACAGTGTTTAAAACTTGAATTTATGGAAAAACATGAATCTGTTTTCGAATACAGCTCCAAGCAGCAAACAATAATGTTGTATCAGCCCAAGCAGCAAACATCACAGAATCATCAAAACATCAACGTAATGCATTTTTCGCATTTTATAACAACATACACAACAATTTCGTTTATCAAACCAGAAACTCAAAAATAACCACACATCAATCATGCATTTACAGCCCTAAAATGCAACTAGAATGTGGAAGGTGGCTCTTACCTCTGTTACGTTTCTGCGACAAAAGTCGGCCATGTTTTCGTTTGCGTTTGCTGCTACCAAAGTGGGTTCTCTAGCTCCGTAATGAGGAGAGGAACAACTTTTGTTATGGGCACTTGGTGTTTCGATGCTTGAATTTCCAAGTAATCTCACTTTTGAGCAACTTTTTTTTTTTTTTTAACTAAAAACAAAATGGAAAGGGGAAGAAGAAGGATACTGTTTCATGCAGTAAGGAAGGAGGGAATGTGTTTGTTTTTGTTTATGTTCTGACCTCTCCCATCTATATATAAACACATAGGTGCCACCTCACCCAACACATCAATATTATAATATTGTTTGACCCTCCAGCACTTAACCAGTCTCGTCGCAATTAGCAGATAACATCTTAATTAACTGCCCGATTATTTAATTACTCATAATTAAATTAATTTATCCTTCGTCCAATAATTTTAATTCAACCTCCAAAATAAATATATATATATATATATATATATATATATATATATATATATTTACACAAAATGTACATATATTAAATATTTTACAATTATTCCCCAAAATACACTTAATATTAAATCCATAATTTAATTTTCAATTTAAGGGTCTTATGTTGGAACCAAGTTGGTTCTAAGTACTTAGGATTTTGATGTTTACAAAAGCACTCCATGTAATCTTATTTTGAACCTTGAATTATTAAAACAAATGCCATCAGAAGCTGAAGTAATCAAAGCAGAAGATCAAAGGGTTCCAGAGATTGAATCCTGAAGGTACCAGAAGATAATCCAAGATGTCAAAACATCACCAGAAGGAATCTTTGCTGGCCCAGATCAGAAGGAAGCAAAGTCAGAAGGAGACCTGGACCAGACCAGAAGGAATCCTACCAGAGGGAGACTTTATCCAGACCAGTAGAAGTCAAAAGTCAGACTTAATCCAGAAGTTATTCTGACCAGAAGATGGCCTGACAGTGAAATGATAAACAACCCAGACTTTATCCAGACTTAATCAGAGGATAAGTTAAAGGGTCCAGAACAAGAGATTCAACCCAGATTTGACCCAGACCAGAAGATAGCATGGTTCAGGGTATGAAACTAAGTCCAGACCAGAAGAAATGATCTCCAGAATTGATCCAGAAACTGATCCAAAACAGAAGGTAAAATGTCCATACTGAAATATTATTTGTCCATATTTAATTTCAGTTTAATCCTAACCAAGTCCAGAATTGGTCCAGATCAGAGGGAGGATATTCAGATCAATGGTTCAGATTTAAGTATTTGGCCCAGTGTTGGCCGAGATCAGAAGATCAGACCATGGCCCAGTGTTGGCCAAAATCAGAAGGTCAGGATGTGTGGTCCAGCAGTGGCCGAGATCAGAGGATCACATCATATTAGTTTGCAAGTCCAGGATGGCCGAGATCAGAAAGTGTGGTCTAGGGTTGGCCGAAATCAGAGGATCACAACATATCACTTAGTATGGTCCAGATGTGGACTAGCACATAAGATCAAATGGTCCAGATTTAATCATGAGGATTAATGGTGGAGATTTTAATTTATTTTGATCAAAGTATTAAAAAGATTTGTTACAAAAATAAAGTGAAGTATTGTGGAACTCAAGAGCTGTTGGCGGGAAGAAACTAAAGACATGATTGGCAAGTTATTTTTGAAAGAAAATCTGAAGCTTAAAAAAGATATGTTTTTTATTTAAATGAAGCCAAATTGGTCAAGATATTTTTGCAAGAGAATCCAGCAAGATTCAGCTCGAAATTAAGCTTGGAAGAGGCCCTAATCTGCATCTATAAAAGGAGGCTCAAGGCAGAATGCTTAGAATCGAAAATCACAAAAGAGTCATACACTTCCAAAGCAAACACTCAAGTTTTGAGTGAGGTTAATTGTGAGTTTCAGCTTTCAAGAAGCAAGCACTTGTGTTATTTTCTTTCCCTTGTGTTAGATCTAAGTTGTTGAAGTAGAGTCTACAATTTGATGGAGTCAGAAGTGGTAGCAGATTACTTGGCAATTAGATTCAAGGCGTTGTAATTCCTTCTACAATCTAGGGTTGTCAGATTGGCAGGAGAAGACTTGACTTAGGAAGTTAAGGTGCTGTATTCCTCAAGAGTCTAGGATTGTTAGACTGTTTGAGAAGATTGACTTGGAGGGTCAGTGGAACTGTTGTAATTCAAGGTTTGAATTAGTGAAATCCTTCAAGGTGAAGGGACTGGACGTAGCCTCGTTAACGGTGAACCAGTATAAAAATTCTGTGTTTTATTTTTACTTTATATCCGCTGCTAACCCTGTTTTTATTCATACATTAAGTTTTGTTTTAAAAGTGTAAAAACAGGAAAAGTATTCAAGTTAGTCAAACACAATTCAAACCCCCTTCTCGTGTTTGCACCTTCATCTTACACACAACATGTTCGTTCAAGCAATGAACTTCTTGTTTTACAACTAGTGAACTTTTTGCTCAAATAATAAATAGCACGCTCCTTCTTACATACTGCCCCAACACACATCCCATTGACTCATCAAGTATTGTTAAGTACATAATAAGTGGTTTTCTAGGAACTGGAGATATCAGGATTGGAGGTTTTAACAAGTACTGTTTAATCTTCTCGAATGCTTTTTGACAATTCTCATTCCATTCAACCTTTTGGTCTTTGTGCAACAACTTGAAAATTGGCTCGCATGTTGCAGTCAGATTTGATATGAATCTGGCAATGTAATTCTATCTACCCAAAAAGCCACAGACTTCTTTTTTTGTGCATGGAGCCAACATTTATTGTACTGCTCTTACTATATCTGGGTCCATTTCTATCTCTTTTTGTCTAACGATAAACCCAAGTAACTTGCCTGATCTCATGCCAAAAGTGCATTTAACAGGGTTTAAACGGAGTATGAACTTCCTTAGTGCCACAAATAATTTTTGAAGGTAAACAACATGGTTTTCTTCGGTCTGAGACTTTGCAATCATATCGTCCACATAAACTTCTATCTCCTTATGCATCATGTCGTGAAGTTCCCCATTGTGTGATGAATGGGGTTTTCTCCATATCCTCAGGAGTCATCTTGATTTGATTGTATCCTAAGAAACCATCCATAAAGGAAAAAAGAGAATATTGAGCAGTGCTATCCGCTAGGATATCAATATAAGGCAAAGGAAAATCGTCTTTACGACTAGTTTTATTTAAATCCCGATAATCTACGATAATCAACGCACATTCGAACCTTTCCATCCTTTTTTGGAACTGGGACAATATTTGCCACCCATTTAGGATATTTTGCTACTGCTAAGAAACTAGCATCAAATTGTTTTTTGACCTCTCCTCTAATTTTAAGTGACATATCGGACCTCATCCTCCTCAATTTTTGTTTAATTGGAGCACATTCAAGCTTGAGTGGTAGCTCGTGTTCAACTATGTTAGTATCTAGCCCAGAAATATCCTGATATGACCATGCAAATATGTCCACATAATCAAATAAAAGTTTAACCAGCTTTTCTCATTCACTTCCTTTCGTAGACATACCAATTTTAATTTATTTCTTAGGCTAAATAGCACATGTGGTCTCTGAACTTAATTTCAATTAACGTTTTAGTCCTTTATCTTTTTTTTTTCTTTCCGATTTGGTCCTTTATTTTAATTTTAAGTGACAATTTGGTCTTTTATGTTTAAAAATGTCAACAATGTTCTCCTTGTTTTTACAAAAATTCATCAAAGTTTTCAACCAAAACTCGTAAAATTAATTATATTCTTCAATATAATACAAATTTCATCAAATTCAAAACTCAAATTTCCATCTCTAACAACATCAAATAAAGAATGAAAATATGAGTTTATTTGAAGATTTGAGTTACGAATTTGATTAAATTTGTATTATATTAAAGAATATAATTAATTTTATGGGTTTTGGTTGACAATTTTGATGAACTTTTTGAATTTTTGTAAAAAAGGGGATAATATTGTTGACATTTTAAAACATAAAAGATTAAATTGTCACTTAAAATTAAAATAAAGGACCAAATCGAGATAAAAAAAGATAAAAGACTAATATGTTAACTGAAATTAAGTTAAGGGACCACAGGTGCTATTTAGCATATTTCTTATCATATTCAGTCCCCAAATTGATCGCCTTAATAGGTTCTTGATAGGGTTGGATTATCTTAACTTCCTTTTCCATTAACCTTTCTAGTTTTAGGGGAGGCTCACAATCTTCTTCACAATCCTCATCAGCGTGATTGATTGGGTGTTCAAAATTACAAGAAAGGGTTCTAGCGTTGCTATTTTCAACATATTAATTTTCGACTTTGCATTGTTCAAATTAAGAAGAAAAAGGACAAAAGAAAATATGAATAAAGGTTGCAAGTTAAGAAGAAAAAAATGGTTGGAGAATTCCAAAATGCATTTATTGATAATAAGTACGGAATTGAAATACATGTGCCCTAATTAATTATCCTTATAGCCTTGGGTATAGCAAAAAGAGTTGAAATACATAATTACTTTGAGCATGAATTAACAAACATGGGAAACTCGATGATATTCCAATTATTGAGGTTGGTATTCGGAAGACAAGGATACACTAATTTGAGGGTATCATCACCAACATGCTCTTCTTCCACCCTAGCCACATGGTCATTATATATTATTCTTGCGCTTTGAAAGGTTTGGAAAATGTCACAAATAGGAATCTTCTGTGAATTCGGTGTCTGGTTTTCTAGATAAGCTATCCTGCTTTCCTTTTTTTCTTTCTTTGGCTTTTCTTTATCAGCTTTGGTAGTTACATATCCCAACCCATATCAATCATTATTTTCTGGTATATCTAACAATTTCCCCAACATAACAAAAACTCCTCCTTCCAACATGGATTTGGTAGAATTCAATGACGTGGTAGACAACTTTGGTTCATTTAAGTGAGATCCTTCACCCATGAAGACAACATTGGCGATTTCTAATGCTTGAAATGAAGTCTCTATGGCTTCCTTCGTGTCTTCAATGTAGCCCGTAGAAGATAGATGACTCACTATCATATCTTCTTCCCCATATATTATTACCAACTTATTGTTCACTATAAACTTTAGCTTTTGATGGAGAGTGGATGTCACTGCTCCAGCAACATGAATCCATAGTCTCCCTAAAAGATAATTGTACGCCGGTTTAATATCCATCACTTGGAAGGTTATTACAAAGTTATAGGGTCCGATTTGAATCGGCAGGTCAATCTCGCCAACAACTTGTCTCTTGGATTCATCAAACGCTTTCACCACCATAGCACTAGGCTTCATACATGCTCCATCAACAAATAGTTTTGATAGTGTCAATTTTTGTATGACATTTAATGATGAACCATTATCAACTAGCACTTGTGCAAGAATATGATCTTGACATCTCACAGAGAGATGTAGTGCTTTATTATGCCTTGTCTCTTCAACTGGTAATTCGCCATTGCTAAAACTCAAACAATTATTAGCGGTGATATTACCAACAACTCCATCAAACTGGTCGACCATGATATCGTGAGTAATATGAGCCTCATTTAAAACTTTCATCAATGTCCTTCTATGTGCTTCAGAGTTTAATAACAAAGAAAGAACAAATATCCTAAAAGGGGTTTGATTTAGCTGATTCACCACCTTATATTCACTTTGCTTGATAAACTTAAAAAATTCGTTAGCTTTTTCAGGCACCGTCTTTTTGCTAGTCTCTTGCCCTTTTATAGCATAATTCATAGCTTTTTTACCCTTTTCCCCATGGCCCTCCTCTTTCCTAGGTTGTTCGGGGGCGTATACTCGACCACTTTTAGTTATCCCGCCAATCCCTGAAATATTGGTGACACCTGTTCCTTTAGGTTCACAGCTATCACTTGATTGATGATTGGCCAAAATTGGATGTGGCTTCATAATTCCATTGTATCGCCTTGGTATTTTCATTAGGAAAAATGGTTGGTGCTTGGAAAATTATTGGGTGTGGCCTGTTTGGAGTTGCCTTAAGATTTTCTTTTCTATAGAGGATTTCCAATGGTCTTAGGAAAGATTTATTATTCTCCACACACTGCTCTGTGGTCAACATATGATCATCTTTTGCACAGTTTACCTGTATGAAATTCTTGAAGGAATTCCTTGAGCTTTTTACAATTTTTTATGGAACATGAACTAGTAGAGTGAATGCCACAAATATTAATCTCATTGTTAATCGTCTCAATTAAGTTTAACTTGCATAACTCAGCAAAAATCACTTTCATTGGGGTTTTCACATGTTCCATGCTCTTAACTGCACATTGGTCAACCACATCTTCAATGACATTGACACAAGAATTTTTGTGACCCGGCAAGGGATTACTCCCCACATTGGGACTATCTTCCTAGAAGGTAAGCCACTTTGTATTAATCAATTCTTGCACTTTAGATTTTAGTGCTTGGCAATCTTCGACAGAATGTCCTACGGCTCCCGCATAGTATTCACATTTGGCATTTGGGTTGTACCATTTTGGGAATGGTGGTTCCAGAGGTTTCATGAGTCTCGAGACAACCATTGAATTTTGGAGTAGGTAAGGCAACAATTGGTTGTACGTCATGGGAATCGGGTCAAAATGGGTTATCTTCTTTTCTCGAATAACTGGTGGTTTGTATTTATTCATGATTGGACTTTGGTTCCATTGGTTTTGTTGGGAAAACGTGACAGGTGGTGGTTGGACCAGGGGTGATTGATAATAAGGTGGTCTTGAAGGGTAATATTGGGGGTGTGAAGTTTGTGAGGTCGTAACCACATATGGATAGGGAATGTGTGGAAGTTGGGGTATCGGGGGATGAAAATTTGGAGGTCGATAAGAATTCATGGATGGAGAATAAGAGACCTTTGGGTTTGCCATTACAACGTTAGCATCCCCTTCTTTCTTCTTTGTGAATCCCATATGGGGCTTCTTTACACCACTATTAATGCCTTGAATTTTTTATCCAAAATGTTACTTAAACATACTTTTAGAAAAATTTACGACATTTTCTTTTGTAAGAATATCTAACATTTATCCATTTAAATAATTAATAACAATCACATTTATTTAATATTATTAAAAATGTTTTTTCAAAGCGAAAACAAAGAAAAACCAATTATTCCTAACACAAGGGAACCCACTTCTGTATTTTTAGAATTCGAGTGCATTTTAAAATTTAATGACAAAAGGTTTGAAAATAGACTTAGAAATATCTAGACAATTCTATTATTACAAAATTGTCTTGAAAAACTCATTTTTACCTCACATTCGCCACACGTTAATACTCATCAACTACTTTTGAATCTCCTTGAACTCATTAGTACCTAAAATGTTGTTGTAAGAGTCAGTTTTTTCATCATTCACATCAAACCAAAGCTAAACATATAGAAGAATGACACAAAATATATCAAAGTAAAAACTTCCAATTTAAAAGAAAAAATGCGCAAATCGGTAAATTGTATATAAAAAACATATGTATAATGCATGCTTCTAAAACTATATGATTCAAATATAAACCTGCCACTAAGGAAACTTTTACACAGAAGATCACTCATACCAATGGGGAAAACAAACCTTTTACTAAGGCAACTCCCACAAAGATGCATATGCCATGACATGATGATATATTATCAAACAGATATATTCCCACACAACCCACTAAGAATCATGTCATATGCTTTCAAAATCACATTTTTAAAAATCATCATCTTATTCACATATCACTAAGATCACATACCGCACATCCATATTATGATTTTCACATATTCGTGGACAAATAATCGTTAAAGTTATAACTTTCACCACATACACATAAAAATCGAAAATTTGATATCATACACACCATAAAAATTAGCACTTTAACATATATAACAAGAAAATTCAAACTCCAATTCATATACATCATCAGAGTTAAAATTTTATCACATATAACATACAAATTCAACCATTATTTCATATCCATTTGAAAAATTAAAAATTAATCAAATATAACATAAGAAAACCATACTTTACTTCTTAAAAAAGTCGTATATTATATATGTTGGAACCAAGTTGGTTCTTGCAATCAAAAGTTTTGATGTTAACAAAAGTATTTTATGTAAATCGTATTTTGACTTAGAAGAAAAAATCTGAGGCTGTGCAAAATCAGAGGATGACACCACCAGAGGATGTCACCAGAGGTTACATCCAGAGGATACCAGAAGATACCTCCAGAGGATACCAGAGGATGTCATCAAAGGCAAACATCAGAGGATATCATCAAAGGGAAGAAACAATAACATCATTAGAGGATATCTTTCTTGGCTCAGATCAGAAGGAAGCAGAGTCTAGAAGGAGACTTGGTCTAGACCAGAAGGAAGCTTGTTAGAGGAAGACTTGTTCCAGACCCGAAGGAAACATAAGTCAGACTTGGTCCAGACTTAGTCCTGACCAGAAGATAGCATGGTCGTGAACATAAGAGTCAGCCCAGACTTAGTCCAGACTTGGTCCAAACTTAATCCAGACTTGGTCCAGACCAGAAGATAGCATGGTCCAAAACAAAGGACTTGGTCCAGACCAGAAGATAGCATGGTTCAGAACATAAAACTTGGTCCAGATCAGAAGATATAATTGTCCAAAACATAAGACTTAGTCTAGACTTGGTCCAAATCAGAGGATAAATGTCCAGAGCAAAAGATAAATGGTCCAGATCAGAAGATAAAAGGTCCAGATCATAAGATCAATGGTACAGATCAGATCACATGGTCCATAATTGGTTGAAATCAGAAGATCACAAAATGGTACAGATCAGATCACATGGTCCAGAGTTGGTCGAGATCAGAGGATCACGTAATGGTACAGATCAGATTACATGGTCCATAGTTGGTCGAGATCAGAAGATCATACAGTCCAGAATTTAAATCATGATGCAAACCAGTGAATACTTGATTAAAATTCGAAGAATACTTGATTAAATTTTGATAGAAATTTGATCAAAGTATTGAGGGGATTTGATTCAAAAATCACTGAAGACTTGAAGAAACTCGAATGCAATCTGAAGATTAAAAAGATATGGATTGAAATTAAAAGAAACAAGATTGGTCAACAGAATTTTCAAGTGCAATCTGAAGCTAAAAACATACGGTTTTAATTTAAGTGAAACAGGATTGGCCAACAGAATTTTCGAAGGAAATCTGAGCAAGATTTATTTTGAATTTAAGCTTGGACAAAGCTCTATCTGCAACTATAAAAGAAGGCTTCAGGCAGCAGCATCAAGCATCGAAAATACAAGAACTCAAGCTTCATATTCAACACAATCCGAGAGTTCAAAAGAGAGAATCACTTGAGTGCAAAATCAATATTTTCTAAGTGTTTTTGAGAGAGAAATTCAGTGCAACAATCAGCTTTCCAGAAGCAATTTTGCAAAGTTCCAAATCCTTGTAATCAAACCTGATAGTGGTGTAGATTCCTTTTTCAATCTGGGGTTGTTAGATTGGTAAGAAAAGACTTGAATTGTAGAGTCAAGGAGTTGTTCTCGTTCCTCAAAAGTCTGGGGTTGTTAGGCTGTTTGGGAAGACTGACTTGGAGGGTCAGGAGTTGTAATTCAAATTGTTTTGAATTAGTGGATTAAAGCCTTCGGAGTGAAAGGACTGGATGTAGCCAAGTTAATGGTGAACCGGGATAAATTGTTGTGTTCTTATGTTGTTATTATCTGCTGCTAAGTCTGATCGATTATTCATCCAATAATTCGCATCAACATTCAACAAAATAGGAAAAGAAATCAAGTTTAACAAACACAATTCAACCCCTTTCTCGTGTTTGCACCTTCAATCTATTGACTCAATGCAGAGGATTGGGGTTTCATTATTTTAATTTCATTAGTCTAAATTTTATTCCTTTAAAAAAGAAAGCGATCACAATTAATAATTTCATGTCATCCAACCAACGGTCTAACTATAATTTGTGTGGGGAAAAGCCCTTACCTTGGCCGTTTTTCTTCCTAGTACAAAACTCTAAGCCCCCACGAAATTGTTCACAAGAAAAAGAAATTTCAAGCTTTTGATGCACGAAGAAGAGGAGGTGTGAAGGTGATGGTGGCTAGGGTTTCGGTATTCCTTTCTGCTTATTATTACTAAGTGTGGAAATATTGTGGACTTTAGGGAAAATTTCAAGTTGAGATTGTTGGGCCCAAATAAAGAATAGAAGGGAGAAAATATTATTATTTTTTACTTATTTATTTTTTTCTTAACTTTGATCATATTAAAACCAAGCCAGAAACTCCTAGCCCAAATTTCTACTATGGGTTGGGTCACACCAAGCCACAAACCCTTAGCCCATATTCTTCTTGTACTAAAAAAAACATCTACACACACACACACATACACATACACACACAGACACAGACACAGACACACACACACACACACACACACATATATATATATATATATATAACTCTTCAATTGATTAAATAATTCTTACTAAATTTTATCAACTACAATAAGTCGATCAAGGCAAATAATTATCACACCTAAATTAATATCGAAAAAAAATATATATATATTTACTGGTCCTAGTTATTTTAAATATTGAATTTAGAGGATGTTTTACCACTCATTCCACATACAATCTTACAACTCCTCATCTCACTTTCTACTCTTTCTCCTATCATGACCATGTCAGAAAAGTTTGATGACATACTTCCAATCATCTTATCATAAAAGGGTGATTGGAGAGTATCCATAAACATACCAACCATTTCTCTTTGGGATAAAGGAGGATCTACTTGTGATGCCACTTCTCTCCACCATCGTGCATATTCTTTGAATGTTTCATTGTCCTTTTTCAACGAATTTTGCAATTGCATTATGTCAGGGGCCATGTCAATGTTGTACACGTATTGTTTCAAGAAGGCATCAACCAAGTCTTTCCATGAATGGTTCGCTCGAGATGCATATACCAATTTAATGATGCCCCACTCAAACTGTCTTGAAAAAAATGAATAAGAAGTTTGTCATTATGAGCACGAGAAGCCATTTTTCTTCAATACATGGTCAAATGATTTTTAGGACATGTGGCACCCTTGTACTTTTCAAACTCAGGTGCTTTGAATTTTGAAGGAATTGCTACATCGGGAACCAAGCACATACCAAAAGCATCGACACCATAGGCATTACTACCCTCCATTACTTTTATCTGTTCTTCTAAAATATGTAATTTTTCTTTCGACTGTGTATCTTCACCGATAAACTGAGGTTGTTTCCAATTTATGTTACCATTAAAATGGGGTACTTGGGGTGCGCTTAATGGAATATTTTTTGAGGGTAAAGTGTTTTGGGGTGGCACGTAGCCCAAAGGAGATGGTATTTGTGGTTGGTTTAAGCTTTGGGAGTTGATAGTTGAGTGGTTTGGGTTGTTGTCCATGGGGTTGATGAATAAAGGCGGAGTATAACAAGGTGGGAGACCATACGTAGGAAATTGGATAACTACCGAACGAAACTGTTGGGTAGTCGGGTAAAGCCTGATGGGTGAGAATAGGTGGTTTGTTGTTCTTCATTTGCTGTTGGAGGATTCCCATATGTATTCTCCTTCCTTGCCAAGGCCTGTATAGCCTCTAGGATTCGATCAACCTTGTCCTTCAATTGGCTAACATCTGCTCTCATCACTTCTTGGTTTTGCTCAAGTTCATCCATGATTTTGGAGTTTGCGTGAGTTCGATAATGGTGTCGGGGAAACAACTTTATTGATTTTTACATTAAATATGAATGGAGTGAAAATGAAATCACTTAATTAATAATCTCTTCTTTACATTGTAGTTAGATGTTGGGGAATCATCAACCTTACATGAATATTCTTAAAAAAACGAATTATTAGTGAAGAAAATATGGGGATCGATAAACAAAACAAGCAAATCCTTCATTGATGAGAAAAATATTACATCACATTTGAATTAAAAACTACATCAACTATGGTATTTCAATCTTCTATTTTAATAGGACAACCAATCTTCTCCTCCAATTCTTCTACCAAATTTTTGCAATATTTTAATGAACTTGTAGACTTTGACTGGAGTATTGAGCGAATGCATTACTGTATCAATCTCTCTTAGATGGTTTGGAATTTTTATGATTGCTTGATTAGCTAGCATTGCTGATTTTGAAAAGCAGTCTTTCCAATGCTTTCCTTTATCTTCTAGCTCTTTATAGATCTCTTGATTCTTCAATTGTCCAAGCAACATCATATAACGATGCTCCCAATATATGGTTTCATCCTTTAAGTCATTATAGATCTTTTCTTGATAATCAATGTAATTCTTCAACTCACTAGAAGTCTCCATTTTTGCTCTTAATGCATCTTGATGTTTAGAGAGTAGTTCTTTGATTTCTTCTTTGTGTTACCTTTGATTTTTTACTTGACTCTCGTACTCAGCTACCGTCTCTTTAAGTTGTTTCTTTAAATCATCAAACTCATTTTTTACATTCCTCTCAGAGCATGCTTCATTTTGTCCTCAATTCTTTTCTTGCTTTCGCACATCTAATTCTTCATTTGCACCTCTCAAGCAATCTTGTATGTCAAGTTTATTTTCCATTTCAATTTTCAACCTTTTGTTGCTTCTCTTAATAAACTGATTTTTACTGGTGTTTTCTGATCGCAAGTTCTCGTTCTCTCAGGAGACTTTTTCCAACTTCGCTTGTAGATATTTTTTCTCCTCTTTAGATTTTAAAAGTTATGCTTTGAGTTCTTCTATTTATCCATATGTAACAAGGGTAGGTTCAGGTATTTCCTGATCACTCGAGGGTGTACTGTGGAAAGGCAGCTTGATTTCTTGGACTCTTTTCTTTACCCATTGTTGATATGGTTCTTTTGTGCCGCAACTTCTACATTTGAGTACTCTTCCTTTTCTAATAATCACTTCCCAAGCTCGACTTATCCTTCGCAACATCAGGGGGTTATACCCGTATTGTGAAAAACAAAAGCTTCTAATGACTTATCATCCGGTTTCTCCAACATAGGGTAGCCAAGTTGTCTTAGAGCTATGGTCGGAGTGTAATTAATACATCCTTTGGTTCTCATTAGAGGTACATTTGGAAAATCTTTGCATTGGCATATTACTTCCTCTACCCTTTGTTCTCCATGATACCATGAAATTGTGTCCCTAGTAAGGCTAGCTATACTCTGAGCTCATTTACGATTAACTCCAACATGATACCCTTTCTTGAACATATGAGACATGAACCAAGTATACAACACTGAAACACAACACAAAATTGTTCCCCTTTTCTTCTCGTGTCACATATGCAGAGAGTAGTATACATCAGCAAGAACCGCGAGAACTAGATTTTGTTTATTTTTGTTAAAAGCAAAGAAGACATTGATGGCAGCAAAATCTACAAAATTATCAAGGTTTGGGAATAAAACAATACCATAGATGATGAGAGCCAACACATCTATAAAAATACTCCATTCATTTTTATTGGCTAACTCTTGGCACTTTTGCTCTAGACATTTTCTTGTAAAACCATGAATAGCTCATTTTTCCTCTTTTTTACTTGCCAATTCTCTTATGTCAATTTTCAACACCTTAGAAATTGTGCTCAAATTTGGGGGTTGTCCAATATATCGATAAGGATTTCCTTTCTCTAAGGAATAACCCAATATTCATTCGAGTTCTTCCAATGTTGGGGCCAATTGAAAGTCTTGAAAGGTAAAATATCTTAAAAGAGGGTCGTGATACTGAGCCAGTGCCGTGAGGACCCCTATTCATACATTTACTGCCAAGAGGTTTAGGATCTTCCCATATTTACTAAAGAAACTCTCACGTTGCATGGTTTTCATTTGATTGTTGATGTCCCATAAACTTTTCAAATCAGGTTGCTTGAACTTCAAAGGTAAAGTTTTTCTTTTTTCCGATCCTATTATCCTCTTAACTCAACACGTGACTAAGGTTCGTATGATTCCCCAAAAATCCTGAAAATTTATGCAAAATGCCATTATGTTTTATTTTTCTTTAGAAAAAGAGAAAAAAAATCATGAGATATGAATGAAACTATGTAGAATACTTATTGTGAATATATATGTGTATATATATAAAGTTTTGAATGTATGAGGTATTTTTTGGTTTATATGGATATTCTTATGATGAAATGACCTATTGGCTTATGTGGTGAAACTCTCACAAGGGTGGCTCTATGGTTCTAAATGTGGTTCCTAGAGCCAATAATCCTATTTTAGAATATTGTCAACATCAATAGGTAAATTATTTGGAGTGACAATTCCCTCAACAAGAATAAACTCTAGGTGAGATCTTAATCCTAACCAAACAAGATGTACATCCAGAAAGCTACCATTACGTAACCTCGAAACTAAAACTTAAGTTTTGTTAAAATCCGGGTATAAGATTTCCCTCATAAGTGTGTGTCTTAGTAAATGTGTAGGTATGAAATAAGTATAATTCAATATCTCCATAACGCTAATAATATATATATATATATATATACAAAATAAATAAATAAAATAAAATAATAAAAAAAAAGATCTACTAGCTTAAAAGAATTTTATAATGACAACTAATACTTATTCAGAAATAATAAACACATAAAGTAGATGAAAATGAAAAAAAAATATAGACAAAGTTAAAAATTATGCACAATTAATTATATTAGGCTTGACTCTCTAAGAGTCACCAGTGGAGTCGCGGCCTAAATTTCGAGTGTTTCTCGAATTCAATGGAGTCGTCACCAAATTTTATTTTAATATAGGTAAAATATTGAAAAAACCTTTAAAAATAAAAAATGACCATTGAAACCAAATTTTGAGTTCAGGAGTCAATTATGCGTAGGGAAGGTGTGACACCCTAAATCCCAATTTATTTAAATTTTCTTTTTCTTTCAGATTTTAATTTAAAAATAATAGAGTATAAATAAATAAAACTTTTGAACGATTTCTTTAAGGCAAAAGTATCACTTAATCCTGGACAATTCGTATTAATCCAAAGTTTCCATCAGCTTAACAATTCGATGGTCATAACAGTGATCAAATTAAATTCTTTTGAAGCACACATACATAAGTTACTGATAATTATAATTGTAGTCCCAACCCGATGTCACTATTAGAGCAAAATTTCCCAAAATTACAGATGTTCAAATATAAAATTAACAGAAGGAATATGATAAAAGTCTTCAAGATGAGACAGCTTCCTACACCCTGGGAGTATTAATCTGCACCTGCAGCTTGCAGCTCGTCTGCGTCCATCGCAAACGCCAAACACAAACAACGAGGGGTGAGTATCGAAATTATGTAATAGTATAATGTAAACGAGAAGAACACGTAAGTAAGCAAATTAACACAAACATGAGAACATTCCAGAACATAATATCAAGGTTAATCTAATTCAATCACAATAAAACAGTCACAGGGAGAAAATGTTATGCATGTCCTATACTTTATACTTCTTCATTACTTGTACCATTATACTCTGAAGTACTTGGTTAGGAGGCCTGATACTATGCCACTACAAGAGTGGACAGACAATATATGAATGGCCAAGTCCTCATAGATCCCCTCAACTCAACCCGAGACACATATACGCGACGGTCGGGGTACTCTTGTTTTGCACGGTAGCTCCCGGCCTTAGGGAATAACCCACTAATCCACTTAGGAATTCCCAACTAGATGTACCCCCAAGGTCTATCAGTCTTACCTCACGGTTTGACTGTAGCCCTCCACGATTAGGCTCCTTCAGTTGTACTTCCCCGAATCACTAGGTTTGTCAAACCCTCCTATATGATGACAAAATAATCCTTTATGATCTCATACGTACTCGATTGTCACAACTCAATAAATTTCAACTCACAATATACATCAGAATTACATCATTACATATATATGTGTATATATATATATATAATTAGTCAATCACAATAAAATTCCAATTTTATCAATCACAGAGAAAAGCAAACAGGCGGTGCATTCAATTAATATCACAATTTTAAATCCAGTAAATCAGAGTACTCAAGTACATATCATTCACACAATAACAATCAACACAAGATTTCATAAAATTAAACAATATGCAGTCTTGATATAATTAAACCCACAACAATTCTATAGGTTACTAAAATACATTTTAGTCCTCATTATTACCATTTATATATTATTAATTAATTATTATTACTCAATAGGGCTCGACCGTACGTAGTAAGCCCCGGATGAATATATGGGAATTTCGGCATTCCCGTTCATCTCATGTTATTTTATACTCATAAAATCGAACCTCATCTCACCCCTTACCTTGGCTGATGATTTTTTCTCAACGAAGCTGATCCGTTGATGTAATGTATCGCGTCTTCGCCAATCACCGTCTCTAACAGCCTAGTCTTTAAAATCAATGTATGATTTTGATATTAAGAGTTGTGGCTGGATGCAACAGGGCAGTAGTCAATTCAATTTTTTCTTCCTAATAGAACGGGGAACAGATATACCGAATGCACGACAGCCTCCTTTCTTCACTTATATACCTATCCATACGTACTAGTAGTATTAGGTATTTTATTAGGCTTATTATCAGACCTATACACTTAGCCCATGACCCTTATTATTAATATTATTATTACTATCATTATCATTATTATTATTATTATTGTTATTATTACTACAATCATAAACTCACTCTACTAATGCTTAAGTTAATGGACTAATGTAGCAACACACACGTTTACTTCTTATTTTCTTTTATATATATATATATATATGTTTTAAAACAAAATTGAATATTATTAATATTAATAATTTAAATAAATCATTAGGGCGAACACATAGGACAAACACGAAGAAAATTATTGCACATGTCAACATACGGATAATAATAGTTGTGCATTATATTTTATAATTAAAATATAATAATAGAAATTGGGGTGTTGCAGAAGGTATTAGCACCCTACGACATCTGTGAAAAAATACAGTTACGTTCAATTAATTGTGCAAAATTAATATTAACATACATATATTCATTTCTCCATATTTTTAAATATGAATATCAATTGTATTTTTTATAAATTGGATTTTTGAAATAGAAGTGTGTTTAAAAAAAAGGAAAAGAAAGGAAATTTTTATTATTGTGCTTGACAAGAGTGTGATCTTGCTCCTACGTATCTCCCGGTGCGGTGGAGAAATCAAAACTACGTAATTCTTTGATAGAAAATGCGGATTTGTTGATTGTTTCTAATGACAATGTATTTTGTTGTTGATAAAAAAAAATTGTTTTTTTACAAAAATTTTTTTTGCTTGATTTGAATAATTATTTTGAAATGCGAGTTTTATGACTATCAAGTTGTACAATTCGTGTCTCAAAAACTCAATGAATAAAAAAAGATGTCACATATAATTAACTCTTCAATATTTGATTATAATTTTATCGTTGTTTTTTTTAAGAGAAATTAAAAAAAAAACTGAACATCAAATTTGAAGAAAGTAAAATGAAATTTAATTTAGAAAATAAATGTAGTCAAAGAAATAATAATATAAATAAAATAGATGAATCTATTATAAAAGAAAGAAAAAAATAGACTAAATAATTAAATAAACATAAGAAGTTGGGCTTGAAGTTCAAACTCCCTTTTTGTAAATAATATATATATATATTAAACCTAATTTTAAAAAGAGAGGGAAACAAAAATAGAAGAAAGAAGAGAAAAGAAATAGAAGAGAAAGAAAAGAAGAAAAAAAAAGAAAGGAAGAAGAAGAAGGAA
>JBBPBO010001984.1:55983651-56098824 GCA_037974295.1 Cicer cuneatum
ATATATATATATATATATATATATATATATATATATATATATATATATATATATATATATATATATATACTTGCTCAGAATCATACAAGGCTATACAATAAAACAATTTGAAGCTAAGAAAATGAGGAATCAAAATATATTTTCTCTCGTTATTCTTGCTCTCGTCTTAATGTTGCTAGGGTATAAAAGCTATTTCACTACAACATGTTTTCTTCAATATTATTAATATTGTTTTTTCATCTTAATATTAATTTATGTATGAATTGTAATTTATTGGTGTAGTGCAAATGGTGAGGTAGCGGTTGAGCATAGAGTTTCTGATTCTGGAGCACCAACACTAATTAAATTATGCATCAAGAAAGATTGCAACGAAAAATGTATAGAGGGAGGCAGCTATGGATGTTGCGATAGTCATGAAAATTGCGTATGCTATGAACCCTCATCAACGCCACCTTGTCCAAAATAAATCTTTACCATAATTTTAATTATGTTTCTATGTAACAAAATCCTATAGACAAATAAATATAAATTACTCAGATGTATAAGAGTACCTTTGCATGGATGCCATAACTAATAAATCAGTTTTCGATTACATGAAAGCTATATGTAACAAGAATAAGGCTATTATTGATAAATGATAAAGAATTCATCAATTCTAATTCTAAGGATAACTTGTTGAGATTCTTATAGTTTCTCGAATGGCCGTTACTTTAAGTTTCCATTTCTTTGGCAAACTCCTAAATATTTTCTTAATATGATCGATAGTGGTATAAATTTTTTGAGTACTTTTAAGACAATAAACTAGAATTTGAAATCATGAAAACCTTTGTTTAATTATCTCCTTGTCTTCCATTGTTAACGAGCACATTTGTTTTGGATTCTCTTACTTGATCATTGCCTTTGTAAGTCAATTTCGAAGAATCTCAATTGTCATTAGCAATATCAATCTTTCAACATTTATCACACTCACACTTTGTGATAGCACATACAAGTTAGTGTCTTGCTTTTTTTATTCTCTTTGTATGTTTTCTTCTGATCACCTTTGAGTTTCTTTTTATGTATTTGAACACCATTAACATGCATAGATGGGCATATCCATCTTCAATGATATCAAAGAGGTCTGAACAAACTTATTTATGTCTCATTTTGTATCAAGTTTTTGTTCTAATACCATTACTGTTACACATAAGTGGTTTAGATATAAAGTTCACATGTGTCTTTTCAAGCATGATATTTTTCACTATGATCTTTTATCTAACTAGTAGTTACAAATTGAGAATATATCTAATAAATTTTTAAGTTACAATATAAATCTTTTAAATATAAAAATTATTAGACATTCTATATAATATTAAATTTGCCACTATTTTCACAAAATTGAGTTTGCCTAAATCATTAACTATAAATTATTTGGTCAAAAACATATTATTACGAAAAATTATTAACTATTATAATCGAGTATTAAATATAGTTTTAATGGGAATCACAAAGTGATTTGTGATTTGAAAGAGTTGGAGTGATAAATAAATTATAAATTTAAATTTAATTCTTTCCTCTAATAAAATTAACTATTAAGAAGTTGCCTATTTGAAAACATTAAAATATAGTTCTAGTTACACTATAGTCAAACATAAACAATATCTCTTTTTTCTTTTCTACGCTGGTGTAACCAAAAAAACTGAAGTAATATTTTATATATTTTTTTTCAAATTTTTCTTAGGTAGTAGTTAAAAGTATTATACACATATTAATTACACGTTTTCAATTTTTTACATTTTAATCTATTTGGGTGCGTTTGTTTTATATTTTTTTATGAAAAAAATCTATTTTTTCAAACAAAAATTATTTTTTATTATTTAAATGGTGTTTGTTTCAAATTTTTAAAAAATTATTTTGTTAAAAAAATTATTTTTTGACTAAAAATGAAAAGATAAAAATAGTAGTTTCTTACATTTGGTTCGTGCGACAGATGAAAGGGAAAAATGGCAAAAAATTGAAAAATGGAACTGAACTCACTAATGAGAGAAAAATGATGTAATTACTTTTATTCTTTCTCAAAAATTCGAAATTGTCCTTATTTGCATTTTCTCTTTCATTCGACTCTTATATAGGTTTTCATCTAAATAAGTTTACTTCTCTTGTTCGATTTCTCCAAATTATTTTTTGTTGCTTTCTATGCATTTTATTTGAATCATTTTATTATATCCTTTATGTAATTTTGTAGTTTAAAAAAACACTTTTACAAAATTCTATACAAACAAGTTAAAAGTTATTTTAAAAAAAAATATTTTTATAACAGTAAACAAACGAGAGTTAAAAAATCATTTTTATAAAAATTTCTAAAAAATAACTTCTAAATTATTTAAAACAAAAATTATTTTTATTTAAACTCAATCAAACGCACCCATTATAATTTAGAGAATATGATTTAATATTTAGATGAATAAGAATGAAATTTTTTAAAAATAATAATTTAATTAATCGGTCAAATTAAAAGAAAAAAAAATAACTACGGTAAAACTTGTTATCCCTTTTATATATAATTATAAATATTTAAAAAAAAAAACAGTTATTTGATTAGATAAAGAATGAAACCATAAATAAAATAATTTAAAGATTGAATTAAATTAGAAATAGAAAAAGTCTTTACAAAACCTGATATCCTCTCTCTCTATATATATTTATTGTATAGATACCTGCTCAATCATACAGATCTTCAACTACCAATTTCAAGCAAACAAAATGAAGAATCAAAATATCTTTTCTCTCGTTGTTCTTGCTCTCTTTTTAGTGTTGATATCGTACATAAGCTATTTCCCCCTTCTATATGTTAGTAGGTTTTGTTCATTTTTTTTTTGACTAACAAATTAGGTTTTGTTCAAAATTATTAATAATGTTTTTTTATCTCTATATTAATTTATGTACGGATAGTAATTTATTGATGCAGTGCAAAGGGTAAGGTTGTGGTTGTGGCTGAATCTAAACTTTCTGATTTTGCAGCACTGCCAACAGTTGTGACTAATGAATGTACTTATTTTACTATTTTGATTTTAGTTTTTGTAAAATTTATTTTTTTATTTATACCTTTGAAGTTTCATAAAATCTTAAAAAGGTCACTCAATCCAATTATGTGCTTATTTGGTTAGTTTTTTATCACCTCACAATTGCTAATTGTGTAAATATTGTTTGACCGACATTGTTTAATTATTAATATATTAATTTTATTTATTAATTATTTGAATCATTTTATCAATTTCATTTTATCAAATGATTATGGGTTCATGTTAGAAATGGGATTAGGATTCATATTGCAATGATGAAAACGTAGGGTTAGAATAAATATTATTACTATTTTTAAATTATATATATATATATATATATTTAATATTTTTTAAATATTAAACATTATATTTTTTTTCTTTATAGAAAATATAATTTTAATATTTTTTAATCTTATTTTTGTATAACGATAATTATTTTATTATACTAATTATAATAAATATGACTTTTAAATTTATTATTTTATATATATGAATGGGTGTCTCAACGGTATGTAGGTTTCAAACTGGAAGGATTGGGTGCTGTAATTCATGTTTGAATTAGTGGACAAATCCTTCTATGTGAAGGAATTGGACATAGTTGACAAAGTGGTAATGAACCAATATAAAATCTCAGCGTTTCTCTCTTTGTCCTGTTACTTTGTTTTATTGTTGATCTGTTTATTTGTTATCCCAAATTCGAATTTTGAAAAGCAGTTTTTAACAAGGCAAAACAAAATTCAACCCTCTTCTCGTGTTTTTTGCACCTTCATCTCTTGGTTGGTTGAGTTTTGTGACAGGATATTCTTCTATGTGTGAGACTCATATCTCATTGTCTCTCTTGGGTGATAGTCATATGAGATCTCGTTTCTCATCCTTTTTGTTGGAAAGGTATTTCGTTACTCAGGTTTTGCCATGATCATTCATCAGATTGGTTCTCTAAAGGGGCAGTGAAGGTTGTCCGTAATGGGCTAACAAATTCTTTTTCGAATGATTCTTGGATAGGGGTCCCTCTAGTACAACAATTTCAAAGACTTTTAAAGTTTCAAATCAACGTGAGCTTGTATTTGGTAACATGGGTCATTGTGTGGGGCATCGGTGAGTTTGGAACCTAATGTAGAGGAGACGTTTGTTTGTTTCAAAGTAGCATTTAGGGGACAAGATGGTAACTATTTTGCATAAAAGCAATCTCTCCTTAGTTGAGAATTTATTCGGTTAGTTCGACTTATGCCATGCTTATGAAAGCCTTCCAAGATGTGGGAGGTTGTTTGAATGCTGATATCCAAATTCTGGTCAAGGTTTGAAAGAGTTGGGCTCCAAGTAAGGTTATTGTCTTCTCCTGTCAATTACTCTAGAATATGGTACCTACTCGGCATAACCTTATTTAACGGAGGGTTATCGTAGACTCTACGGGTATGTCGTGCGTTTTTTGGGGTTTTGGTATAGAGTCAACCCTTTATCTATTTGTTACTTGTCATTTTGTCATTCAGGTGTGATATAGTATTTTTAAGTGGTTAGGTTGGGAGCTAGCCCACGCATCCTGATTTGTTCTATTTTTTGACAATGTTTGACTCCTTTGGGGTAGGTTTATTTTTGCTATGCTATGGCATTCAATTGTGTGGTCTATTTGGAAGTCCTGCAATGATTGTAGCTTCTCTAGAAAAATGGTGATTGTTGAGCAACTGGTGGATAGGATACAATTCTCCTTACGAAAATGGTTTTCGCTTCTAGTCATCCTTGTACTTTTTACAAGTGGGTGGTTAAACATATTTTAAGGTTGGAGTGTTCGCCCAAGTGGATCGATGTGCAAACTTGGTTTATTGGTCGACTGTTTCTAGTTGTTTCTCTTGGTGGTGTTAGGTCTTGTTCCTCTTACTATGTGTGATGGGAAAATGTGTTGACTTGATTTTTTCTATTCATTATCCAATGTTGTGTAACATCTCAAATTTTGCTTGTTTATCTATGTGTTTTTCTGTTGTGTTGTATGGACTTGAGTATCTGTCATACTATTTTTGTTATTAATGTATATTTTGCAAACAAAAATACAACGACAATATTATATATTTATATTAATAGTCTAAATATGATTTACACATTAATCAATATTTACTCTAAATGTTTGATAAAAAAGTAATAATTAGACTAAGTATGATAATAAAAAAAATATCATTTGATGAAAATATTATAACTAAATAAGGTTAAACTTTTTTTTTGACTAAATTTCCCACAAATCTTTGCCTTTTATAATTGTTAAATATGACTAACATTTTTGCATATATATTTATACACACTTGCTCAGAATTATATACAACGTTGTGGCAATCAATTTCAAACTGAAAAAAAAAATGAGAAATCAAAATATTATTTTTCTCACTTTTTTTACTCTCTTAATGTTTCTATGGTACATAAGCCTCTTTCTTTTGTAGTTGAATTTGTTTTTCTTTCTTTAATCTTTATTCATAAGGTTTTTTTACCTTTCATTAGTATATATATATAGTGTTACCTTTCTTTAATCTTATTGATAAGGTTATACTTTATTGTTGCAGCGCAAATGGTGAGGTAGCGACACAAACCAAGGCGATTAGACTATGTTTTAGCGATGCCTGCTCCGAAAAATGTAGACACACGGGTTTTAAATTTGGACATTGCAATGTTCATGGAGTTTGCATTTGCGGTTCTCCAAAGTTGACTCGTGTATCCAAATCCTTACAATAGTTTTATATTTATATAATATTTATTATAAAATAGAATCACCTTGGAGAAATAAATTACAAAGGTGATCATGTAATTCACGATCAATCTTCAAGAATAATTAATATTTTTTTATGATTATATCAAACTGGTTTCATGATTCTTAACTTTTTGTTACGAATTACTGTTTTTATTTTTATAAATGTTTCTTTTATTTTGAGAAGTAATATTCCCTATGTCCTTTATTATTTGACCCTCCAACGCTTCTTAATTATAAAAACTTATTTAAATATATGAAATAAATAAAAAATAAAATAAAATAAATTTTATAATAAGGGCTCCATATTAATAAAAATGGTTGTTATGATAAATTTGTTAAATAATTATGTTATTTTTAACTATATAATTATTGATGTCATAAGAGAGAGGGAGAAAAAGAAGTTACATTTTTTAATGGTAATTTTTTTTGACGATGGTAATTTAATTAAGAATGTTTTTGTAAAGAAATCATTAATTCATTTTGAATTATGTGAAAGGTCTTTTTTGTAAGGAAATTATTAATGACAAAAAATTATATTCTGCTATCAAATTTAAATCACATTGAATTAGATTTTTTAGGAAAAATAATACAATATTTTAGGTTAAAATACAATTTTAATCCCCCATTTAAGTAATATACAGTTTTAATCTCCTCATTTTCAAGAACTTTGACATTTGATCCCCTGTTTATTTGACATTTAATATTTAAGATGAGGCCATATCTATCATGTTAATGTAGAATTTTAGTTTAATTTTAAATTACTTAATACAAATTTAATAATTTTTTAAAATAATTTTTTTTGACAGAATAAAAATATTTATATAAATAACTTTTCTTTCTTTAAAAATTTCTAAAAAAAATAAATAAAAAATTACAACTTTTTAAAATTATTTTCTTAACTTTAAACTTATAGCAGAAAGAAAGGAAAAATGTGATGGTTTGTATTCATTAGTTAAAACTTGTGGAGGGATTATCACGATGTGGGATAGTACTGCTTTTGAGGTTGAGTTTCCCTCTATTTTGCATCATATTTTAGTTATCAAAGGAAAGTGCATTGATAATGGTGTTCATGTGTCTGTAATGTGTATGCTCCATGTGATTTGCATGGTAAGCATGAGTTATGGCAACAATTAGCTCAAAAGTCTGTTGTTAATACGGTGGATGCTTGGTGTGTTTGTTGTGATTTTAATGCTATAAGGTCAATATCGGAGAGGAAAAATATAGTTTGTTCAAGGGAGGAAGATATTCAAAGTTTTAATCAATTTATTGAAGATATAGATTTAGTGGACTTGTCTCTTATTGGAATAAAATTTATGTGGTCAAGGTTATATGGCCACATTATTAGTAGATTGAATAGATTCTTGCTTTCAGAAAGTTGGTGCCATGTATTGCCTAACAATGTTCAATGGGCATTATATAGAGAATTATCTAATCATATTCCTATTTTGTTGAAAATCGACAACTTAAATTAGGTCCCTCGTTTGTTTAGAATGCTCAAAATGTTGGACTGGCTTTGATGGGTATCACAAGTTTGTGAAGGAAAAATGGAGAAGCTTGAGTGTTTAGGGATGGGGAGGTTTTGTGCTTAAGGAAAAGTTGAAAGGTATTAAGGTGAGGTTGTGTGAGTGACATAAAATTCAAAGTTGCAATTTGGAGAAACAAATTAGTGGGTTAAAAGAAGAGTTAAACTTGTTGGGTCTCAAAAGGGAGTCAAATCAGTTGTATTATCAAGAGGTGGACGCCAGGAGAGAAATCTTATGTAATATGAAACATTCAATGGATAAAATCTAGAGTAATGTGGTTGAAAGAAGAATATGTCAATTCTAAATTCTTTCGTGAGATGGTAGTAGGAGAGTAAAAAGTTAGTATCTATTTGTTGTCTCGATGTCAATGATGATAGAACTGAGGAGGTGGACGAGATTCGGGGAGTGATATTCGAGCATTTTCAGAACCATTTTTAGTCCAAAAGATGGTTAAGGCCTAGTTTAGAAGATTTGGATTTTGAAAGGTTAGAATAGTCAAATCATTAAATCTAATGGATCATTTTTCTATGCAGGAGGTTAAGTGTGCAATGTGAGATTGTGATAATTTCAAGAGTCCGAGACCAGATGGGATAAAATATGATTTCTTAAAAGATTTTTGGGAGGATTTACTAAACAATTTTTTTGAAGTTTTTTTTGTAGATTTTCATGCTAATGGTAAGTTGGTCAGAGACATATATAGTACATTCATAGTGTTGATCCCTAAAAAGGATAATCATGTTTCTATGTTGGATTATAGATATATCTCTTTGGTAGGATGCATTTACAATGTGCTATCTAAAGTGTTAGCAAATAGATTAAACATGCAATTGGTGAAATTGTTGTTGAGACTAAATCTACTTTTATGAAAGTTAGAAAAAAAATTTGATGGGGTTTTGATTGCTAATGAGGTGGTGGAGGATGCGATGAAAAAGAAGTCATATTTAATCATGTTTAAGGTTGACTTTGAGAAAGCATATGATTCAACTGAGTGGAGTTATTTGGATGTAGTAATATGTAGAATGAATTTTCTAGAAGTTTGGAGAATGTGGATTAAAGAATGTCTTAGCATGACCAAAGGAATTTTCTATGGGGCGAGAGCTTTGTCAAGGAGAACTATTGTCTTTGTTTTAATTTTTAATAACAACATAGGGGTTGAATGTCTTGGTTTAATAGAGCGAGCAAGAGGGATATGTTTAATGAGTATAGTGTGGGTAGTGTTTATGTTTTAAAGGTTACCTATTTACATTTTGTCAATGATATGTCAATTGTTGGTAAAAAATTTTGGGCGAACATTCAAACTATTAAATCCATTTTCTGTTGTTTGAGCTTATTTTCGGGTTGAAGGTAAATTTTCACAAAAGTTTGTTGGTGGGTGGTAACGTTAGCAATTCATGGTTAACTGGTGTGGTTAATGTGTTGAATTGTAAAGTTGGTTCTTTGCTATTTACATGGTTGTGTTTGACAATTGAGGATAATTCTTGTAGATTGGTGTTGTGCAATCCTATAATTGGCATAACGAGAGCAAGACTTTCATTGTGGAGAAGCCATAATTTATCCATGGGAGATCAACTTGTTCTCTTAAAAGTTATCTTGTGTGCCTTGACAATTTACTTTCTTTCTTTTTTTAAAGCTCCCTCATATATTATTACAAACAAAGAATATTTATTTAAATCTTTTCTTTGGGGAGGATGTGAAGTGACTCATAAAACTCATTCGGTTAAGTGGGAGAGGGTTTGTTTACCTAGAGAATAAAGGAGATTGTGGGGTGCATAATTTGAGAGCATTTAATTTAGCATTGTTGGGAAAATGGTGTTGGAGGTTACGGTTGAAAGGGATGAGTTATGGTTTAAAGTTTTAATGAAAAAATATAGGATAGAATATGGAGAATTGGGGAAAAGAGCGTGTAATATTTCTATTTGGTGGAACAATAATATAGAGGATGGGGAGAATAATACTTTTGATAATTGGTATTCTACCAATTTATCGAAGGTAATTGGTGATGGAAAATATTTCTTATTTTGGAGTGATACGTGGTAGTTAGAGGGATATGTGCTTAAGAAGCAGTTTAAATTTTTTTTTTAGTTTGGCAGTGAATAGACAGATATCAATGGCTACATGGTGAGTTTCAATGTGAGTTTAATGGGTAATGGGTAGAGGTGGCGTATACGACTTTTTCATTGGGAAGAATAGTGGGTAGAAGAATTTAGGTCTTTGTTGGCTAACACGTGTTTGTAGATTAATGTTAAAGATAAATGGACTTGGAAACTTAATTATCATGATAGCTATTCCGTTAAAGAAACTTATCATTTAATCATGCAAGATTTGTATATAGATGGTTTGCCATAGCTCAATGTCCCTTGGAACAAATATGCCCCTCGAAGTTGTCTTTGTTAGCATTAAGATTGTTTCATGATTGATTACCTACTAAGGATAATTTGATTCGTAGAGGTTTGGGTGATTTGGATTCTCATTTGTATGTAGGAGGTTGTGATTATATTGTGTGGAAACATCTCAACATTTTTTCGGACATATTTGGATTGACATTTAACAATGGTTGTGTATTAATTGCCCTTTTCCTAATACTTGTGTGGCTCATGCCCAACATTTTATTGGGTTAGGTTTAGGAGTGTACAAAAAATGTAGTTAATTGGACTGCATTCATAAACTAGATTACATTATACCAGAAAAGCCCAAACAATTAAATGGTTTATAAACTGCACCATAAATTTTAAAAAGTTCAGTTAACTAAACTTTTTTTAAAAAACCAGTTTGAACCACTTTCAAACCTTTTTGTATTCAATATCATAAAATTATTTTTTTCACTAAACACATCAAAAAAACTAAACCCTAGCCCCAAAATTCAAAATGGTTGAACCTAGCCCAAAATCAATTTGTCCTCTACTCTCCTCCTCCCACTCTCTCCAGCTGCCAGAGAACATCTTCGTCGTCATCTTTGACTCGTATCCGTCGCATCCGACGTAATTATTCTCGTATCCGTCTCAACTTCGCCATCGCATCTCCATCGTCATCTACCATCGCAAGTGTCGCGTGCCATTTTTACTCGTTTTCGTTTCCATTTTTCATTTTCTCTTCCTTCACCGTTGATTCTAATTCCATCGTAAGTGTTTCTGTTCCATTTTTCATTTTCATGAATTGCATATCAAACAAAGTTTCATTTATTGCTCATTCTCCATTTTGGTGAGTTGGGGTTTTCATTGTCTTCTGAATTAGGGTTTTTCCTTCTAATTTAATTTTTTGTGTGTTAGTTTTTTCATCATTTTCAATTTTCGAATGCTTTGGTTGCAGATCTCGTGCTTTCTAAGATTGGATTTGTTTCGTTGCTCTTCAAATATTGAAGGTAAGAAAACTGTTGTTTTACATAGATTAGTTTCACTCATCTTCAAATCATGTGTAGGTTGAATAAATCTAAGGAAAAATGGTGTTGGTTTTTTGAGGAAAAATGATTTTGTTGAAGACCCATTTGTTGAATCAATTTGTCAAAATAAAAGTAAGAACATTGCTAAATATTTTCAATTTGTATGATTGCTCAGTAGGTGAAGGATTTATTTGAGTTATTGAAATGTAGGTGGTCTTGTTAGTTGTTTTTGCTTGTTTCTTGTGTGTGTGACTAGTTATGATAATTGTTAAGTATGATGTTAGATTAGTGCATGTTCTTGATGGTGATTCCAGTGGATGTGGCTTTTAGGAGTTCTTGTTCTTGATGGTTTTGAAAGGAGTAATTTTATTTGTTGTTGCCTAAGCATACTGTTGATGGTTGTGTTTCTCATTCTCCTATAATTCGATCTTTCGTGTATTCTTGTGTCCCTATATATCAATCATTGGCTTCATTGTTATATTTCTTTCTAATAGACAGAACAGATGTGGCTATGACTAGAGCTAGTTATGAATTATTATGTTCATTTTGTTAAGTTGCTTCCAACTTTCAAGTTGGTTGAAACTGAGTTTGTTTTTCACTTTCTTGCATATATTGTCTTTGAATATTAGGAAATGCATCTACTTTAATTAACAGTGACTCTGTTTGGAGAAATGTTGTTCTTGATGCCAAGAGAAGAGACTGTTATCACAATGTTGATGAAGATAAGAAATTGACAGTGGCTATTGAAGATGTCCTGTTTGAGATTGAACTACTTGAAGAGTCTGAGTCTCCATTTAAGAAACTAAGTTTAGACGAGAGATCAAAAACATCAACTAGTTCCTTTAGGTGATTGATTGGATGTGTTGAACTAATTTGATTTATAACAGCCTTTTTAGTGAATTATTTGTTCTAGCTCATGATTGTCCTTGCATCGACATTGACATTGACATTTAGAATTGATTTTAAAATCAATCTTTTAAAAAATTCAATGAAAAACCGATTTTAAACAGTTCAATAAAAATCGGTTTGAATTGGTTTTAATAAAAACCGGTTTCAAACATACTAAACCAATTTATAATTATAAAGCGGTTTTAAACCAGTTTAGAACTGAACTGTAACTGGTTTAAAAAATAATCGGTTTTTTTTAAAGTGGTTTTTAAAAACCGAATTGCACTGTTAATATAGTGCAATTCAGTTTGGTTTTTGGACTATACACACCTCTAGTTAGGTTCAAGAGATAAATTTGGTCAACGCATTCATACGATGTGGTTAGTGTTCATTTAGGCTATTTAGAAACAAATGAATAATTTAATTCGTTTTCAACTACTCTTGATAAGGTTAAGTTAATGTCTTGATTTTTTATTAGATCAAAGGTGACCAATTTTTCTTATGATCTTCATCATTGAGATTCGAATCCGTTGATTTGTTTAGGAGATAAATATTATATGATTTTTGTTTTTTAGTTCTTTTCTTTGTATTTTGTGGAATGGCAGAGTAAGGCTTATTGGTAGATTTTTATTGCATTACTCTCTTATTCATGACGCACCTTGTTACAATGAATAGTTGTTAATGTTATTCTCTTTTATTGATTTAAAAATGAAAATAAAAAGGAGAAATCCTTGTGCTGATGCCATAATTCATTAATCATCTATGTATATAAATTCATTAACCTTAGAGACATAACGTCATAATTCAACCTGTATATAAATTAATTCACCATAGCAGCATAACGCCACAATTAATTATTAAAATAGTTTAGTTTTTTTATATATGCTTAATGAAAAAAATTAATTTTAAAAAAATTGTAAAAATAGTATTTTTAATTTTTTCATAATATTTTAAAGCAAAGAAAAGTTATTCGATAAAAATTATTTTTATTTTTATGAATTAGGTATTAAATAATTTAAAATTAAACTAAAATTCTATGTCAGAATGATAGATATTGACACATTATTAAAATTGAAGGTCAAAGAAAGAGACGATAAAAAAAAAGTTAAAATAGAGGACCAAACTTGCTGATAAAAATGAAAAACCAAAATTATTGATTTATTTAATGAAAGAACAAAAATTGCATTTTAATCAATATTTTAATATTTAGACAATATCATAGAAAATGACAAGGATAATACTAACACGCATGAGTCAGTTAGTAGTGCTCCAACTGATTGTTTTGTCAAAACAGTTTCTAAATAAGACAAAAGGAGAATAAAAAACAGTTGCAACTTCTTAGGTCTGATGTTTACCAAACCAGATCAATGGGTGTTGTGGATTCTCGTCATGAATGTTGAGGTTCCTCTGTTGGAACTGTAGGGGTTTTAGGAATCTTGAGACTCCATCGTTCTAAAAAATCTTTGTCTTGCCAACAAGCCATGTTTTCTTTTCGTTGTGGAAACTTGGATTTCTTCATTTCAAATTGCGACATCTTATATCAAGCTTATTCAAATGAAGATTTTGGTTGAGAATGTGTTGGAATTCAAATGAGTGGTTAGTCCCACATCAACTAGTAATGGAGGAAATGTTTGATATATAAGTGAAGTGACCCATATATTGTCTTAATGTTTTCGGTTGAGATGTAGTGTAATTGTCTCTTAGGAATCTTGGACGTTTAGCTCATTGTTGTTGTTGCGCTCCTCTGGACTCCTCTACAAAACAATAGAGGAATCCTTCCCCCCAATTTATGATACCTTGGTCAAGCTGACTTCAATCCAAATATTATATTGAATCAGTTGCAAGAGATAAGTTTTTTCTTTCATACATAATTATCTTGTTTTGTGGTATATGCTTCTACCAATTGCAAGTTGCACTGTGAGCTTTGGTTGGAGTTAGCTAATTTACAACAAACTCACAGTGGTCCTTGGAGTCTCCTTGGTAATTTTAAGGCCATCTTAGGCGCTCACAAACACCAAGGTTTTTGATTGCCTGCTCAAATTTCTTGTGATGATTTTAGCAATGAGACTGATATTGGCCATCTTACTCCATTCCCACCCGAGGCTTTTTCATTACCATGTTGATCTCGCTATTTGTAACGATGTATGGGTTTCTTCTTTGCTACGGGTGATTGTAGTAGTACGCTTACTAAATCTAAATATGATCATTATCCTATTTTATTAAAGGTTGGAAATTATGATGAGCGGGATGCCTCTTTCTTCAAATATATGAAAGTGTGGTCTAACCATCAAGATTGTAGATATTTTATCAAGGATGTTTGGAAAGATATTCTTCTTGGTTGTTCTATGTATGTCATTTCTCAAAAACTTAAGAATTTGAAGGCTAAATTGAAGATTTGGAACAAAAATATTTTATGATTACCGTTTTGCATGAATTTGGCTTTGATGATATATTTTGTGACTGCATTCTCGTTATTCTTAATTCTACCAAGCTGTCTATATTTGTGAATGGAAGAGTTGTGGGGTTTCAAGATGTGCAACCATGTTTTGAATGTTGATGATATTATGAATTTAAGTTGTGCTAGTGAGTCTAGTGTAACTACCCCGATGAGGCTTTTTCATTCTTATGAAAATGGTTCTCTTCTTAAGTGATCAATAATGATAAGTCTAAGTTTTACAGGTTCTTTATAACTAGAATTTCTACTTTTGTTGCTCTTCTTGGCTTTCATCTTGGTCAACTTCCTTTTACATACTTAGGTTTACCTATTTTCAATGGGAAACATCATAAGGTGCATCTTATGTTGATTGTGGATCGTATTAAATTCAGACTCTCAGCTTGGAAAGGTGCAATTATGTCTAGAATGGGAAAGGTGCAACTGGTAAACACTGTTATCCAAAGTATGGTTTTATACAATGTTAATGTGTATTCTTGGCCACATGCTCTTGTCAAATAGTTAGATAGTTGGATCCAAAATTTTATTTGGTTTCGAAACATTTATTTGAAAAAGGTTATTATGGTAGCTTATAGAAAGGTTTGTCAATCAATTGAAGATAAGACATGGGTCTGCGTTTTATAAAAGCCATCAATAATGTTCTGTTGAAGCTTTCATGGGATTTCTTTTATTCAGGTACTCAATGGTCTTATCTAATCATAATAATTCTCAAATTAAGTATCACATATTGTTATCTATTTGGCCAGTAATTTGTGCACATCTTTCTTCAATTAAAGATGATATTCTCTATGGCGGCTTGGTGACGGCCATAGTATTAATTTTTGGAATAATTCTTATTGATCCCTTTTTATTTTTGATATGCTTGGTATTCCTATTAAAGTTTGTCCATTACTTCAAGCTAGGGTTAAGGCTTTCATTGAGAATGGCATTTTGGCCATCCTAGTATTTTAAACTCCACTGTTGTGCACAGTGAGGTTGAAAATATTTTTCTTCCTAAATTTGAAGCTCGTGATTGCTTAGACTGGTCTCCATTGGATTTTGGCGATTTAAGTTTCAACGATGCGTACAATTTTCAATGCCTTTAGGTATTTCTACTTCTTGGGTTGAGCTTATTTGGAACCATTGTGTTCCTCCGACCCAGTCATTTCTTATTTGGAGAATTTATCAATGCAGGATGCCCACTAATGAGAACCTTTGGAAAAAAGGTTGTATAGTAGTTTTGATTTATTCTCTTTGTGGTCGTGTTGTTGAAAGTACATAACATGTCTTCTTTAACTACCAATTTGTCGAACACCTTTGGTTGTGGCTTGGGGGAATTCTAATGGCTAATTTGGGTGTGTCTAGTCTTTTTTCTTTTTTGTAGGTTTGCTAGTCAAAATGTAGCCCTCAAGTGCGAAATGTGGTCATATTTGTTGTGGTTAATGTTTTCTAGTGTATTTGGTTTTGTCAAAATCAGTCTAAATTCTTCAACAACGACATTGCTCTTCATCAGGCAATTCATGTGGTTGCTTCTAATGTATCTTTTTCTGAAAACAGTAGATCTCATCACATATACTCTTCCTATTTATAGTCTTATTTGATTTGTTACTTCTCCAATACAAGCCATTTACCTAAAGGTAGACCTAGGTTTTCTGCTTGTGGTGGTCTATTCAGTGACCGTAGTGCAGCTTCTTTCGAGTGTTTCACTATGCCTTTAGGTATTCACAATGTTCTTTTTGTGGAACTTTTGAGAAATGGTGGTGTAATCCTTGGTTATAATGTGATTCAAATTTAGTTGTTGCAGATTTCCATAACTCTCAGCTTGTCACTTGGAAACTTCAAAATAGATCGAAAAATGGTATGTATCTTACCTTCCAAATGAGGTTTCAGTGTTCATATATTTTTTGAGAAGGAAACTCTATATGTGACTTGTTGGCTAACTTTGAGTTGTGTTTTGTCATTTCTGAAAATTAATTGAGTTAATTGTATAAACAATATATATATATATATATATATATATATATATGCTCTTTATCAAATCATTAGACTTAGGATTAGAAACAAGTTTGGTAAAATATAGTTGAATCATAAAGAACTTAGATTAGAGTAACAGAGAGAGAATAGATACAAGAATTTTTATACTAGTTAGCAACAAACCGTTGCTACATCTTGTCCTCCTCTTACAGAGAGATTTTGCCTCAGCACACTTGACGACTAATCCACTATTTCAACAATACCATATAAGTATATTTATTCTGCCTCTTTAGACTTTGAGTATTCTTCTTTAGCCTCTCCAAGCTATCATGATTATAACCCTTCTCAATTTTCTAGCATGATACCATTGAAGTTAATGAGTATTGTTATACCTCTTCAGGTACCTCTTATGGCTGAAAGAGTTGTTGTCACTGTCGGGTTGATTTACATCAGTTCCAATTTGTGTCTAAATTGACACAGTTTTTATGTGTAGGATTCTAACTCTTATTAAGAGAATATTGCATTTGAAATCCTATATCAATTCAAGTGTATCAAACAACTCGATTGATTTACATCAATTCTAATAACTCTCTACATAGAGGATTTTTCATTCATTCTTTTCTTTCAATGTGTTTTAGACTTTTACATAAATTCTTCTTAACACATTTTTTTTCATACTCTCTGCTGCATTTCATATTGATCGATTTCTACTTAAATAGCCTTTAAGACATATCCATATATATTCTCATAGTTAATTTAATGTATCTCAAATAAGAAGACAGATTAAAGAGGATTACACTATCAAAGGATATCGTGTGCTCCTTCAGTTAGAGGATAAATCTAATGTGATGAGTAGAGGATGTTGGAATATTGACTTTTTATCATAGAGTTGATTTTATCAGAGTGTTGACTAAATAACCAATTTTTATACCAATGTTATCAGACGCAAAATCATCAAAGTGAGTTGGTATTAACAAACTCAATAGAAGCGCTTTGAGAGTGCGTTTATCAGAGTCAAACATAACTTCAACAGAATCTTCAGAGTCACTTTGAACTTGTTAGTAGTTTTTCTTCTTTTGTTCATCAGAGGATCTAGCTTGTACTAAAACATTGACTTTATCAACTGCTTCACTTAGAGATTTCTTCTTTTGATCTTTGAGTTTGAAGATCAACATGGGTTTTTAGTCAGAGGAAGATAATCATTGTAGCGTTCTTTTCTTTTGTCTTCAGATGATCAATCATTGACTTGTATTTTCTTTGTCTTTTAAGGCTTTAACTCGGACTATAGATTATCACATGCTTATTTCTATATTATGACTTGTTTTATTAGTAAACATAATCTTGTTTATTAGATGATAATACTCTTTGTGTTAGAAACACTTAGAATATTATCTCTAACTTACTCATAATTTATACTATCTTAAAATAGATAATCATTAATATACTTCTTCGTCTTCTAATTTAATATGCACACTTAGCACCTACAGTTATGAGGTAATTGTTCTTATTTGTTTATTTTGTTATCATCAAGATATCAACTAGATGATTGTAGCTAAAACCACTTCTACACTAACATTTCCAGCAAGTGAAATGTTTGTTTGTTTGTTCTTATTTGATTGTTTTTATTTGTTTGTTTGGGGAAATGCTATTCCTCCTTTTATCTTTGAAGAGTTTTTAGGAATATAATTCATCTTCTTAATTTTAGATTTTCTTGATTTGTTTCGGTTTGGTTGTTTCCCTATTTATTTTCTTTGTACTTTTCTCATTATTTTTATTAATAATATTTAATATTGTAAAAGATTGTTAGAGTTTACCGTGTCAATTTTTTTGGGATGACTTACGTTAGTAATGTCCTCTACGCCTTTTCTTTACTTAAAAAAATATGAATATGTAGAGAGAGTGAGAGAGAACCTCATAGGAAGAGGAAGTTGTGGAAATAAGTGTGGCATTCTCAAATGCTTAGGAAGTGTGGTCATGAAGAAAAGATCAGCCCAATCAAGCTTTTGTTCTTCACTCACAACAAATGCTTGTCCAAATCCCTCCATATGTTGGCTACTTTGCCAAAACTTTTTCTTCTCTGACATTGGAAGGTTGAAAAAATCTTGAATCTCCAACTTTACTTTCTCCACCAAAGAAGAATTAACACCATGATTTACCAGCTACAGCAACACAAATTAACAATAATTAAATCAATTGATAACCAAATCTATAAAATCCAACAATGATTGTTATACTTTTTACATAAAAAATATTTGGATATCACAATTTATATTAGACACGTACGATTTTTTATTTATTTAATATTTTTTTCTACACATATTCATCTGCTTGTATATTTATATGGTGTCTCCAAAGACAAATACAGGAGATTTAAGGGTGGGCTCGAGTCCCTTATAAACTATTGGTAGTATGTTCTTAAACCTATATTAATATTATAGTAAAGTTTAATATGTATGTTATATTAGTGTAAAATAGGTTTTCACATGCGTTTAATTAAATTACATCATTTAAATATTTTTATATCATTTTTTAAATGTTATAATAATAATAATATTACCTTTATCAATAAAAATAAAATAGTCCTTGTTCAATTAATATTTGGATTTGTCATTGGATATCCCAAATTTAATGTCCAAATAACACCACTTGTATTCAAGAAAATTTAAATTGTGTGTCGGTTATATAATCAAACTCTAGCCACTAAATTAAAGATATGTAGAAGAGAGGAAAGATACTTGGAAGTAGGGGTGTGCAAAAATATGGTTAATTAGATTATATTGATAAATTGCATTGTATTGCACCACAAAAAACTAAACCATTTAAATGGTTCATGAATTGCACCACATATTTAAAACAATTCAGTTAACCAAACTTAACCCACAAACCACTTTAACAATTTTAAAATATTTTTAACTTCAATTAAATTTTTTCTTACAAAATACTGAAACATTTTTTAAAAAAAAAAACAATTTAAATAATTTTTTCTTGAAAAAAAAATCGAAAAAAATTTTCTCAAAAATATTTTTCTAAAAGAATTTCGAAAATTTTTATTATCGAGAAATTTTTTTTATCTATTTTTTCTCGAAAAAGAATCAAAATTTTTTTTCTCAACAAATCGATATTTTTTTATCAAAAGAATTTTAAATTTTTTTTGGCTGAATAACTAGTTGTAAAACAATTTTAACTAAAAATTTGTTCAAAATATTAAACTGGTTTATATTTATAAACCAGTTTCAAACCGGTTTAGAACTCCACCGCACTTGATTTAAAAGTGGTTTTCAAAAACTGAACCAAACCATTAATATAGTCCAATGCGGTTCAGTTTTTGCACCATGAACACCCCTACCTGAAAGAATCCCCACTCTTTGCAAGCAAGGTGAAGCTTAGCCAATTCTGAACTCCCAAATTCTAAAGAAAGGAAGTTGTTCATATCAATAACTGGAATTTCTAGGATACTATCAGCTTCATTGATGACTAAATCTTGATGTTGAGACTGAACATATCTTAGTGGAACTGTTGACATATTGTCCTTAGCCAACTCTTGTACTGATGGTACAAGAAGAGATGTTCCAGATGGATTCTTTATCTCTTCCATGGTTCCACTCTCTATCTTAATTTGTTTTCACTAAACAATGCCCGAAAATGATGACTTTTTTATATAATTAGAGTGATATAGTTTTATAAGAGAATAAATAATCTACAAGTATAGTCTAAATTGATCAATGCGTGAAATGACAAGGGACCACTATCTTTTTGTGTAATCTTAATTTACCATGATAAAATCAAGTGGTAGAAAACCAACTGATTGGATTCAATGGTAATTTATTCGTGAGAATACAAATTTAAATTTTGAATGGAATAATTTTTAATTAGAGTTTATTTATTTCTCATATCAACACGATAAAAGAGTTTTATTTCTTTGAAAATCAAAAAGTTAAAAACAAAAAAGAAAATCAAATGGTAGAATTCTAATAGTTAATGGTTTTTTTTGTTTTTCATATTATATGCAGATATTAAATTTGGATATTTTTCTCAACAAAAATTCACGTTGCCACATCGTGAAAATTTATCCATCTATTTTGTTAAAGACAATCGGAGTTGGTATTGTTAATAATTTTTATGTTATATAGCACCTTGATCCCTTAACTTAATTTCAGTTAATGTTTTAGTCTTTTATTTTTTTTTTCCGATTTAGTCCTTTATTTTAATTTTAAGTGACAATTTGATCTTTTATGTTTTATCAAAATTTTCAACCAAAATTCATAAAATTATTTATATTCTTCAATATAATACAAATTTCATAAAATTCGAAACTCAAATCTTCAAATAAACTCATATTTCCATTTTTAACAACATCAAATAAAGAATGAAATTTGATAAAAAAATTTGTATGAGTTTATTTGAAGATTTGAGTTACGAATTTGATGAAATTTGTATTATATTAAAGAATATAATTAATTTTATGGGTTTTGGTTGAAAATTTTGATGAGTTTTTGAATTTTTATAAAAAAAAAAGGATAATATTGTTGACATTTTAAAACATAAAAGATCAAATTGTCACTTAAAATTAAAATAAATGACTAAATTAAAAAAAAAAAGATAAAAGATTAAAACGTTAATTGAAATTAAGTTAATGGACCACATGTTCTATTTAAGATAATTTTTAATTAAAGTGGAACCCAACAAAGTATATGAATTGGACGCCTAACTAAAGCAATTATTTAGGAGACTTTACGTGATCACCGGATAGCTTCAAATTCATGTATCTTTCCATCTCGTAGCGAAACATGTACATATTGTTTGGTTCAACTAAAAATGAATAGATGGAAAATAGGAAAGATGGAAAGTGTATTGAAATGTGGGTTTCCTTCATTTGGTTGCATGTCACTATCTTCGTCCCCGTATATAAGATTTCAAATAACGGGAATTAAAAAAGTTGATTGTAATATTATATTTGATTGTAATTTGGATTGTTTTAGTAATTTATCCTTAAAGAGAGAGAGAGCTAGTTTATGGTTTTATTATAATATTTATGACGAATTACAGAAAAAAGATATAATATAATTGAATTTGATTGCTATGTATTGTCGGTATAAAAAGTATTACATTGTGAGTTTATTACAACTATTCATAGGAATGACTTTAGAAGTAGTTTTTATAAAAGTCAAACATATCTATTGATTTATCAGTTGTGATTGATAGATAGTATAAAAAAATTTCATGCTAACAGTGTATATAAATTAAATTCAATATAATTAGAAGTAAATTAATAAAAATAATAATTAATTGAGTTAAAAAAAGTGAAAGAAATTTTATAAAAAGGGACTAACAAAAACATTGTTTAGAGAAGAAGATAGTAATTTGGTGGGTCTCATTTAGGGGTGTAAATAAGTCAAGCCGACCAACAGAAGTCTACGTCAGGCTCAGGCTAGACCAGACTTTTCTTTTAAACAGACAAGACCAAGACTTTCAAAAAAATCTATTTAGTTAAAAAGATTAGACTACAAGTCACATGATAAGTATTTTAAGCCTATTAGGCTGGCCTATTTAAATAAATATAAATAATAACTTTTTCTATTATAAATATTATATTAAATTTTGATCTTTTTGTTAGATATTCAACTTTTAGAAATTTACGTATATTAACTTTCTTTAATTTTTGAAATATTTAAATGTATTATTATAAAAAAAGAATTGAAATAGAATGTGAATAAAATCATATTGTTCAAAATGTCATGTTAAATATCGAAATAGAATTTAATTTCATTGATATATTAACTCGATAATCTATTAAAAGATATATTCGATTACTTATTTCAAAATTTTAAAATGAAATAGACTTTTAAATAGGATAATAGACTACACCAAAGTTTTATCAAAGCCAGACTTAAGTTTAAAAAGTGAATTTATGACAAGTCATAGACCAAACTTAGACCTTATATTTTTTGACAATACCTAACCTAACGTCGTAGAGTGTATTCTCACCTCTAACCCTTACTTCTAAAATACACTCTACTCTGATATAAAAAGAAAGTGAAAGAGTCCTCTAATTTAATAAAATGTCGTGTAAAATCCTTACGTTGTTTTTTTGGACGGTCTCTTTTTTTATTTGTTTATTAAGTGGTTTTCTTTTATTTAATCAACGATTCATTTTTATATTAAATATGCAATCATCTTTTTAATTGATTATTTTTTTTAGGCAATGCAATCATCTTTTTATTATCACTTATAAATTTTATATATAAATATAAATTTTCTTTTGTTATTAACTCATTATATCATTTTATCAATTTTTCTTTTCTTTTCACTTTTTCTCACTTTCATTCATTCCAAACAACTAAAATATTTTTTTTACTTTCTACTCATTTTTTATTTACTTGTTTCCTTCGATATTTTTTTCTCTAGCTTTGTTTCGTCGTCCAATCAAAATAGTAAGATGATGATCGTGACGACTTTAAATTTGATTGGTGTGAGCATGTGACCATAGTTTAGCAATGACATAGTGTGCATGAATTTGAGGGAAAAAATGGCACTAATAGAAAACCAAATTGCCACTTCCATCTTGTGTTGATAAAAAAAGTCAAGTTTGTTGCCTAATATATGCACTCACTTTGGATCTTTCACAACATTCACCGTACACCAATCATGACTCATTAATTATTTAATTTATACTTAAATTAATTATACATTTCATCTTTGTAAGTTAGCCTTTTTATAATTTTTGTTTCTGTAATTTTTTTTTATAAAAAAAGTTAACTTTTTAATTTCAATTATGTTTTAAAATGGTTTCTACTATTAATGACGGTTAAAAAAAGTTAACATGACAAATGAAAAATAGACAAAAATAAAATAAAAACATATAACTTTAGTTCTCGTAAGGTTGTAATTTTTTTAATTTTTTTTTATATAAATTCACGCTTTTTTTTTATCTGCTTTTATTATGTCAGTATTTTAATAATAACTAATAACAAAGATAATTTTTAAAATAAGATTCAATTCCTAGAATTATATTTAAAATCAAAAAAATTACACAAATGAAAATAAAAAGTCGATTTATAAAAATAAAAAATATATTTATTGAGTTAAACTATGTTTTTGAGATAATATTCGCAAGTAACAAATAACATCGAAAAAGTAAAAGAAGTATACTCAAATTGCTCGTAAGCCATCAAATGTTAAAATAAAGTTAAAATATCAAATCATTGCTGGTCGGCCATCAAATGTAGAATAAAGTTAGAATATTATATCATTCTCAAAGTAACAATTAATTGATTTATGTTTCTTGTTATTGTAAAAGCTTCCCTCGTCATATTTAGTATTGCAAGAGTTGTCTTCACAAAAATTACTACTTTATATTTTATATTACAAAATTCTTTTTATAATTATTAAATTAGTTTAAACGTTAATTTTTTTTCTAAATTATTAACTCTGGTCTTATTTATAGTAGAAATAACAAAATTTATCAAAATTAATGTATTCATTAATTATTTTAATTTTTTGTGAAATATTAAATATTTATTAAAGTATTAAAAAGATAGATATCTTAAATAAATATATAAAAGTAATTTAAATAATAAATGTACATTAAAAGTCTTCATATATATAGAATAAAAAAATTTCCAAAATTCTCTTATATTTAAGGTACCAGGGAGTCATATATTAATAGAAGTGAAAACAAAATGTGACTAAATTTTTGAGAGTAAAGGTTTATTTTGGTTCTTGGAAAATTTTAAAAGACCGACTTTAGTTTCTGAGGAAAATAATTTTAGTCCCTCAAAAAAATAAATCAAGTCAAATTAGTCTCTGAAATTTTTTGAAAGACGCAATTACGTCCTTAAAAAAATTAAAAACACATTTTAGTCTTTAATAAAAATAAATCGGGACAATTTAGTTTCTCGCTCAATTTAGAAAAAATAAACCTAGTATTATTTCATCTAGAGAAACCACAAGTCTAAGATAGAAACCCTTTTGATTCCATGGCGGTATGCAATTATGAAGATGTAACTTCCATCGTCCTTGGTGTTTGTTTTAGAAACTGCATTTTCTTATTCATTCTCACATTTTTCTTCTTCGCCCTCGGGTTTCTGAAGATGCATTTTTGTTCTTCCTGCACGCATTTTTGAAGGTGCAATTTCATGTACTGTTCATGCCATTTTTGCTTTGTTGTTGCTATTTTGTGTGAATTTTTTATTTAACCTTTCCGATCTGTGGATATTTTGTTTATTGTTGACTGAATTTTCGGTTCTTACGTTGTCATGTTGCGGTTTTCTTTATTCTTATTCTTTGCTATTTTATGTGAATTTCTTATTCAAATTTAAGTGACAAGCACAAATCAGGTCAACAAATTAGAAGAAATTAGTTGAGTAAGAATAGGATCACAGTGTTTTGATGCATAGATGAAACATAAAGAGTACATAAACATAAAATTAGTATGTGTAAGACAATTAATTACCTAAGACTCCAAGAAGCGCAATTAATCACTATCTTTGATGGATTTTGTAACTGATGCACCGCCTACAGCTTCTTCAGCCAAATTATTGCTAAATTAGAGTACAAAAACAACAAGTTTAGCTAGAAATTGGAAGCTAAGCTATGTTTTCTCATAGAATAATACTACCTTTTATTTATCAGAAAAATCAAAATAAAAAAAAAAGAACAAGCTATCTGTCAAAATAATAATATCGCAATTCATCAGTCAGAAGTTTTTCCAAATTGGTTTTAAGAGAGCTTTTCATACCTTAATTCATCAAATAAATGAGGTTGAGTCACAATAAGCTAGAAAACAAACACCAAAAACCATTATTTGCATCGTAAGTCATTATGTAGTTTTAATTATTGTCAAAGACCTAATTGTCTGTTTTTTTTATAGACATTATACGTGGAAGAATCAAGTTGATGAGTCGTCGAACAAGTTAACAAAAAAATCCAATTTTTTAACTGTAGTTTGAAGTAGCAATGTCGATTTACAAGAAAGGGGGGTTTGAATTGTAAATTCACCCTTTTAAAATTCCTGTTAAAAACTTAAGAAAATAACTCAAGAGTGTCTTGGTTGTGAAAACAGAAAACGGAGAACGTTCTTGGTTTTCACCAGAAAACAGAGAACGTTCTTGGTTAGTTAAAATCAACAGTTCAATTTATCTATTTAACTTGATAATTAAAGGACTGAAAGTAAATAAAGATAAGGGAATAGATATCACACACAGATATATCCTGGTTCACCCAATCCGAGCTACGTCTAGTCCTCACAACGGTGAGATTTTCCACTAATTGTTCAAAACAAAGAACATTCTTGGTTTTACAGCACCTAGCTCAGATCAACCTTGATATGTTACAAACTTCAATCATTTCCACCCAGAAAGGAATTCAATCAGGTCACCTATCAGCCTTGATAGGATTTTACAACTCACCTTTTAATCTTAAAAGGATTTTCTAAACATACTACTCAAGCTATAAACACCTTTTATAGTCTTGAGTTTACACAATAATGATGTAAAGTGTTTTTACAGAATCTGATTAAATCTCAACTCTTGTTTGAGGTTTAGATTCTTTACAAGAGATTTCAGTAAGCTAATGAATTCGTGAATGAATGTTACTGATTTCTTGTGAGACTTTTCAAGTATGAATGTGAGTGATTGATGATATATCTTGGCACTTGAATGTCTTTGATTTTGGACAGAATATGAGTACGCTCAACTCGTGTTTGAGATTAGATTCTTGACAAAAGAATTCAGTAGAATGATTCTTATATGAAGAAGAAAAACAGAATTGAATCTTTTGTTTGTGATTGAGAAGCTTTCAAGTATGTAAGTGTATGTGAGTGATGTTTTGCTTTGTACTTGAAGCTGTTATTTTTCCCTGAGTTTTGGCCTTCCTTTTATAGGCGTGAAAGCAGTAAAATGGAGGTCAATAGAGCCGTTGGTAGTGCTCTTGTCAGGCTTGACCAAAGACAATATTTCTGATTAAAAATAATCCAGCTTTTGACTATTTTTAATTTCTATTTTGACTGGGCCGAATTCTTCATTCTTGATAAGTAATTTTGAGCTTTAATGATCATTCAATATTGCAGATATGTGATGATGCTTTGTAGCTTGAATTTGAGTCTTGAACTTGATTGAAACATATTCGAAGAGATCACAGAAAGTTGTTGCAGAAAACTGTAGTGTAGTTGATGGAGATTGATGATCAATCTGGAGCTTTAGCTTTTGGGTTTCCTAAAGATTGATAATCAATCTGGACGAATTTCTGAACATACTGGAAGCTGTCCTGATGCCTTGTACATTGTCAAGATCGTTTATCAGTCTTGACAACAAAATTGGAGACTGTTCGGTCTTGCTTGGGCAACTTGGTTCATGGCCTTTTTTCTTTGTGATTCGAATGGTTTCTTTTGATTGTAATTAATCACATATGTTCCTTGTCATGTACTCTCAATACTTATGTAAATTCCAGAGGCAATAACTTCAATTAAGTGATGGAGATTGATTGGTCTTTATGCTATCATGACCTGGAGAACATTCTCCGTTTTCCATATTATGTCAAGAATGTTCTCTGTTCTTTATTATGCTGATTTCTTGGCTTTGCTTGAATCCTATCTTTGAATTGATATGGAGTTTTGATTATGTCAAAACAGCTTTGGAGAATGATGATGAACTTCTGCAGAATGTTGATGAAAATTCTGGAGATTGATAATCAATCTGGAGTCCTAGTATCTGAACTTTCTAGAGATTGATAATCAATCTGGAGGTTCAATTTTGATCATTCTGGATGTCTTCTTGATCTTTTCTTGGATCTGCTATGATGTTCATATACTTCAAGATCGTTCAATGTTCTTGGCAATCAAGCTAGAGAAAGATGTAACAAGGTTGGAGAATGATTGTATCATTTTGGACTGATGTCATTTCTGGAGACTGGTGATTGGTGATCATTCTGGACATTCTGATGTTCAAGAAGAGACTTGGTTCTTCCTCTGAATGTATTTTCTGGAGGTATCCTCTGATAGTATTTTCTGGAGGTATTCTCTAATAGTATTTTCTAGAGGTATTCTCTAATAGTATTCTGGAGGTATCCTCTGATAGTATTCTAGAGGTATCCTTTAATATCCTCTTCTTGAGGTATCCTCTAATATCGTCTTTTAGAGGTATCCTCTGGTGACGTCTTCTGGAGGTATCCTCTGGTGATGTCTTCTGGAGGTATCCTCTGATGACGTCTTCTGGAGATATCCTCTAGTGACGTCTTATGGAGGTATCCTCTGGTGACGTCTTCTTGAGGTATCCTCTGGTGACGTCTTCTTGAGGTATCCTCTGGTGACGTCTTCTGGAGGTATCCTCTAAAGGTATCCTCTGGTGACGTGCTGTCTAGAATGTTCTTGGATCTTCAATTTTGATCTTGCTTCTCTAACAATGATCCTGTTTGAGTTTCTAGCATAGTTTGATCATTGATTTGTGCACTTTGATGAAGTGAATTGATTCTTGCTTGTTTACTTATGCATTCATGTTCCTTAAACAAAACTTAAGTGAAATCATTAGTATACCACCATTCATAAAACTTAATCATTTATTTCATAAGGTTTGTTGTCATTAAAACATATATCAAAAAGACTTTTTCTTCAACATAGTTCCCATAAGGACTAATTTGACCTGGTTTATTTTTCTTAAAATTAAAAAGTGCTTTTATTTTTCTTTAAGGACTAAAATGGGTCTTTAAGAATTTCTTCAAAGACCAAAATGGACCTTTACTCAATTTTTTAAATACAATTATAAAATGAGAGGCATGACATTAATATTTTTTTTAATGTCAAGTCATAAATTGTATCAATGATTTTAAATAAGTAATTTCTTCTTGCTTGGAGTTTTGGCAAGCACCAACCACTTAGAACTTATCATCAAAACTCATGTTTGGTTTAAGTATATGAGAGATTATTCTTCCATTGACTATTAATTGGTTAAAACTTTGATATAAAAGAAAAGTGACTCATATATCCAGTACTTTAAAGTTTTGGATAGAGATATAATGTCAATATATTTTGTAGTCTAAAACATTTAATATGTTGTTGTTCCCGTACCTCGGATTCTCCAACAACTCATTAAAAAGGTTTTTCAATAGATGATTAAATATGGAAGAAAATTTTCTGAATATACATCATTTGATTGATCAAATATCAACAAGATGAATTAACTAACTAACCAACTCTACGAATAACTAACTTGGCTGATTTAGAGGATAAGTTATCCTTTGATTTGTGATGAAATATTTTGAATTGTGATGAGTCTTGATAGCAAAATAAATATCAACGAAAGTTTAAAACAAATTTTTTAGAAAATGGTCTAATTTTGAATCGACCCAATTACAAATTGATTGAATATGTTCAATTTCAAAATTTAATTTGTCATTTTCTAAATTTAGAGACTAAATTGTCTGGTCTCTGTAATTTGAGGATCATAATAGTGTGATTCACTGAATAGTTGAAAATCAAATTACATGCCTTTTCTTGTTTTTTTTTTCTTTGTTCAAAAATCATCCAAATGTTCATTTGTGTTTGAGTTTATGGAACAGAGGTTACATTAGTAGTTTCTAAAGAATTTGAGCATTGGTAAAGTACAATGGGAGCTTCTACTTGCATCTTCATTTGATTAAACTTCAGTGCTAATATAGGCTTTGATAACATCACATAGGTGCTTAAATTCTGTATTTCATTTCTATGTTCTTTAGCCATATGGTTGCCTCCATAGTCTTGTAAAGATTGATTGTCTTTGCCTTCAACATTTGTTGAAGGGAATGCTTCTGAAACCTTCAAAGGCTTCACTGCTTGCACCCTATTTTAATATGTCAAATAGCACATTACATGAAAAGTATTATATGCACATAAATAATAATATCGAAATAATTTTAAACTGTGGTTCCAATTATAATTTTGACCGGGTCTATAGATTTTATATTAAGGTCATAGTAACTATTATCCTTCCATTGTAATTTTTAATATTATGGAGAATTGCAGTCGGATACAGTTAATACAACTACAATCACAACAACTAACACAGTCGAAAACTACTATTTATTTTTATTTATTTGAGAATTTTAAATAGAGAATAAACCTGCATTGAATCTGACAAGTGTACTTAAGGAGGTTGGGATTAAACTCTGTACCACCACTGCAATTTGGAAAGGAAAAAAAAAATGATTATTGTTATGGAAAATTGAAGACATTTGTAACAGAATGAGTTAATGAAATGATTTACCTAAAACTTGGAAGTGACATTTTAATTGTTGGCCCCATCCAACGGTCAATCTTAAAAGCAGGCACTGCTATCAACATGCTTGTAATCAGTGAAACCTTATGTCAATTACAATTATAAGGGAAACTAAATGAATAAAACACATGAAAAACTATTCTATGATGCATAATTGTTCCTTCCCTAACACGTCATTGAAAAAATTGTCTAGAATTAAAAAAAGGCTTAAATACATGTTTTAATTGCTTCATTCACAATTTTGGTTCAGCATATCTAAATCTATGATTTTGTTTTCCAATTTTCAAAATGCCTCGACATTTTTCCACTTATACATTTTGGGTCGAATTTTGATGATTTGATGATTTAACAAGTGAGATATTTATATGGCATGTTAGGATATAGAGTAATGGATATTAGAGTAGTTATGATGTTTATATGGCATGGTAGGAATTAGTTAGTAGGTTATGAGGTTGTTAGACCTATTGTGTATAAACAGGGAGTTATGTATGGAGATATCATTGAATATTGTAATCAATTATTGAATAGAGCAGTGATTCTATTACGAAGGGAAAATTTTTGGAGAATAAATTTCTCTCTTAGTTGTTAATAAAAATGTTCTTTCTTAATAATTCAATTCTTAAGATCCTAACAAGAAATTTGTATTAATAACATGAAAATGAGTAGTTAAATAAGAATTCCTAAGTTCCTAACAAGGTATATGTGTTAATAGCATGAAAATGAGTTGTTAAATAAGAATATGCCTTGATAATAACTAACATCGAAGAATTAGGTTGTTTTTATGATATAGATTAGGAGTGTACAAGATTCGGTCCGTCCTGCGAATCCGTCTTAACCCGTATGTAATAGGATGGATCTGATTGGTCCCAAAAAAATAAGGACAAGACAAGGTAGAAAAATAACCGGGTTCGAGTTATCCTGGATTATTCATCTCGTCCCAAATTACTTTAAAGACAAATTATTATTTTTTGTTATTATTTTATATTATTATTTATTCATTCATTTAAAAAAAAATTCAATCGGATCACTAACTTAATAATTTATAGTTTGTAAAATAATATTATGAGTTAGTACTCTTGCATAAATTGACAACTGATAACTATAAGTGACTTATTATGAATGTCTTTATGTTTAATTATATTTTCTAAAAGAAAATTTAAGGATTACTATTTGGACCAACCCGTCCTTATTTCGTTTGGTCCTTAATAAACCCGCATCTCATTGAATTTTATTAAGTTAAGATATAACATTTGATTCAATCAAATATTGAAATCGGACAAGGAACACATCAAACTAGACCTAACTCGATATTTATACACCTTATTATAGATTTATGCAAAATTTTGATAACTTAATAATGAATTGTTAAGTGAAAATTCACCTAGACAAACAAACAGCCCGTTGTCACATTGTCAAAATAACCAAACCAAGAGAGGCAATGGCATAACCAAAGATATATGATATATCCTCCAAATAAAATTAATTTCACTCACCAGCACTTGTGAGACTTATATTACAAGTATCTGTTGCACCAAGAGATTTGATTTCGGTTACTTGAGCATTCAGCTGATCATTCTGATTGAAGAACTCAGAACCAATTCCAATCATATTTAAAAATCCACCCTTGCCCCTTGATTGTCTTGAGACTGACGTAGTTGTCTGCTTGAACAATAAAAATTCAGCCATTTTTGTGTATTATATTTTCGTACATATATACATCAGTGTATTATAATTTTTTTTCCATTTTTATGTAGAAGATATTTAAGACATATATTAATATACACGTTATTCTTTTAACTATTTAAGATGCAATGTGTAGTGCTTTAATGAATTCATCAATGATAAGCATTTCTCTCCTACATGGTTTATAGTAAATTATAATAAGTGTGTTATATTCTTTTCAACATTTTATCCTAAGACATATCCGACTAATGAAATACATATATCTTTTTTAATTAATTGATCCGTGAAAAACCACAATTTAACTATCTAAACATTGACAAACATTTCTCTCGTGTATCGTTTATACAATAAAATATAATTAGTGTATTAGAATTTTCTTCAATTTTTAATTAGAAGATATTCTTAAGAGACACACTTCTAATAAAATACATATTTCTCTTTTAACTAAATTGTTTGTGAAAAATAATATTTTAACGAATTAATTAGTGACAAACATTTGTTTCATGTATAGTTCACATATACAGTAAATTATAATTAGTATATCAATATTTTTATTCAAAATTTTGTCTAGAAGATATTCAACAGCCATATTACTAATGAAATACATATATTTGTTTAACTAATTATTTCATGAAATATCATCTTTTAACATCAGTGATAAACATTTATCTAATGTATTATTTATATAGCAAAATAATTAACATAATATAATTTTGGCTAAATAGCATCTGTGGCCCTTTAACTTAATTTCAGTTAACGTTTTAGTTCTTTATCTTTTTTTTTTCCCGATTTGATCTTTTATTTTAATTTTAAGTGACAATTTGATATTTTATGTTTTAAAATGTCAACAATATTATCCTTTTTTTTACAAAAATTCAAAAAATTCATCAAAATTTTCAACCAAAACCCATAAAATTAATTATATTCTTTAATATAATACAAATTTCATCAATTTTGATGAATTTTTGTAAAAAAAAGGATAACATTGTTGACATTTTAAAACATAAAAGATCAAATTGTCACTTAAAATTAAAATAAATTACCAAATCGGGAAAAAAAATAGAGGACTAAAACGTTAATTGAAATTAAGTTAAGGGACCACGGGTGCTATTTAGCCTATAATTTTCTTTAAAATTTTATCTAAAAGATATTTAAAGATGCACTACTTATACAACTAATATTAGCTAGAGAGTACAACTTCAAAAAAGTATTAAATATTGCATTTATAAAAATTGAATGAGTTGTTCATTTTAAGAAGAAAAAAAATTTACAAATTGATTGATCACTCATCGAACAATGGAGAGATTATATGATAGAAAAGGAAAATAAAACAATAGAGAGGTTATTTCAATTCTTTAGGGAAAACTATCAACCTCAAGTATTGAAGAAATCAACTCGCTGTAGTTGAAAAATTCTACATCCATTTAGTTGATATATCGGTGATTGTAAGATCAAAATCGGATAATTTTAACTATAAACACACTATTTAGAAATTTAAGAAAAAAAAAAAATTCTCATCATGTGAAAAGTCTTATCTTGATTCAATAGGCATGGATGCAATGACTATGTGAATGTTGGGTACTCAAAAGATTGAAGTGAAAAATTGCACTTGATAAAGAAAATACCTTTGAAAACCTAGCCACCTGACTTGGAAGCCCCACTTCCTGTAGAAGGATGTGCTAGTTAGTTACAACACATGATAAAGTAGTAATAACACCAAGCACAACAGTTTGGTTTCAAATATGGTGATTGACCTATAACAATGACAACATGATTTCACTTAAGAGAAATGTTTTTCAAACAAAAGATACATATATCGTTTCCGAGTTTTCAATAATTTATCTTTTTTATCATATGCTTGTTTTCACACTTAAAACTAGTATCTAGACTTAATGATGTACATTATCGAAATACGGTGTCGAGTGTTCAAATAACAAAATAATAGCTTTAACATATGCCAATTAATACATATGGAACATCATCAATGGATTTAAAAAAAAAAAACATATACAGTAAAAATTTATATTCTTACTTTAAAATAATACACAATTAAACAAAAATTTATAATGGTTGTTTGATCCAGGAATTTTCTAATCCTACCTTTCTTCCGTGAGAACAGGCCTCATAGTTGTTCACGTACACAGTCGTTGCCCATCTTTTGACAAGAAAAATAAATAGATATAAGTGGCTAAAACTAAACTCTTAAATCAAATAAAGATTTAATTAATATATTTTAACAATATAAAACTTTTTTATTCATGTATTTAATAACAGATCACATTATAATATTATTTTTTAATTTAGTTTTTAAAATATCTATTTTTGCAATTTGATTGATTGTATGTATATAAAAGTTTTATATCGTCAATATATAGAAATAAATTTCATCAAATAATTTAATAAAATAACAAAATTCATCAAATAACGGTTGAGTAAAAAAAATTAATGTCCTTTTGGCTATCAACTTTATAAATGTATTGTATAACCTTCGGTAACGATTTTCTTTGTTGTTGTACTTGAATACTATTCTACTGATATGGACTATGACACCAAAAGGAATTATAAAGACAGTATAGAGTGAGATCTTTACTACAAAAAAATTTCTTTTTTTCTTCTATTTGACTCATGTGTCATGTCAATCTCCTTCTCTTTTTCCTTACAGTCAGCCTTAGTTTCACCAACCAGCCAACCAACTTGTGCACTAGTCAACCTGTCGGCCAACTTGTTCCACCAGTCTATTAGTCAGCTAACTTGTTTACTAGTCTGTTAGTCAACTAGCTCTCTAGCCAGCCAATTTGTTTACGAGTCTACCAACCAGCCTGCGCATCAATCTGTCAGTCAGCCAGCTTCATAGTCAACTGGATAGTTACTTGTTAGTCAAGCTAATTGTGAGCTTGCTTGTAATGGCTTATAGGATACTTGTCCTAGGTTGTTCTTAGTTAGTTATTTCTATTATTTCAGTTATGGTTTGTTCCACAACATCATATCTCTTTTCTCCGATAGTATATAAATAAATTGAGCTGCTACATTGCAATTGTAACTTTATATATTTCTTTTTCAATGTATGAGGAATTATTCAGTAAAATAGTTTTATTGGGATATAAGGCAGTTACAAAGGGTTACCAACTTTATGATATCCAAGACAAATGTTTTATTGTTTCTATGAATGTGGTGTTTTAAGTGAAGTAGCTAAAATATCACTAGAAGAGAGGTTGAATAGAAATATTTTGCCTTTTTTAATTTATTTTTCTCTTGAACTAATATCCTCTTTGTGAGGATAATATGTGGGTAAAGGATAAACATTTTAAAAATGAAATGAGAGTTAGACAAAATAAAATGATGAAAGTTTAGAAAAATGATCGCACAAATTTATACTGGTTTATCCAAAATGGGTTATGTACAGTCCTCACTTGTGAGTTTTTTCACTATGGCACAAAAGGCTTGTCCTCGGGACTCTTTTCACTATGTATTTTCTTAGCCTTGCCAGGCTTACATCAACAATTTCTCTTCCTTTTTACAATTTACACAATTATCATAAAGTTAATATCAATTTGAGAATATACATAGTTTTTGAGAGAATTGATTTTTCCTCTAACATATATTTTCTAGAATGATGATATCAAAGATATAATTAAGATTAGTAGAAAGTATGTTGAAGATGAGATTGATAATCACAATTTTGATCTTTGGCTTTTGTATGATTTTTGTTGTGTTTGATGAGGATGAGATCATCTCTATTTATAAAAGTAATGAAACTTCAAATATGAAGAAAAACACAAAGTATCTCTTGGAGACTTAGTTAATTGCTTGTGGTCTTTGTTTAGAATTGCAAATATGTCTTTCAGTTGTTCTTGTTATAAGAATGTTGGGAGGATGAGTACTTCTGTCTATCCTCTGGTAAGAGGATGAAGCTTCCATTAGTTATGATGTGACTTGTGTTTTTTGACTTTTTTCTTTCTCAACACTGTAATGTCTTGCTTTATAAGTCAAAGACATTGCTTTTTGTACTTTTGTACTTTTACATATTTTCCCATATGTGAGGATGAGTAAACTACAGAAGTTCATCCTCTTCGGCGTTGTTTATCATTTGTCGTACGTTCATCCTCTTCTCAACGTTGTTTGTCCTCTGACGTACTTTCATCCACTTTTCAGCGTTGTTTGTCCTCTGACATACATTCATCCTCTTTGTTTATCCTCTATCGTAGAGGACATATTAATATGTGTTAAAACATTCCATTTAATCAAGAAGGTGAGGAACTTGTTTTCTAATTTTGATACACTCAAGAGCATAGGTTAGATAACACACATAATTAGAATCTTTGAAACAATTTTGTTATCATTAAAACATTTGAGAGAGATTTTGTCTCAACATGAAGAACTCATCATTCCATATAGTCCAAACAATTCAAATTTAAAGAATCAAGATTGTGTTCCTGTTAATGTCAGTGAATCTACTGTTATTGAGCTGTATAAAGCACATTTTGATTGGGATTTGGAAGAGGAACATACCCTAAGCTCACAATTTGATGAACCAGAGCAAGGTGATGATTCCATTGCTCAGGAAGACCAAGATAATAATGACAACTAGTGCATAAGATTAGAAAGGGAAAGACCACTACAAGAAAACACTCATTCTGTGGCCAATTTAAAAAAGATTTTGTCGCAAAAAAAAAACCTCACAAATTACTAACTGAAAAAGCCCTTACAAATACTAAAATTCAAATTGGTTATTATTTGTGATAAAAACAGCCCTCACAAATCAAAAATATTTTTTTTAACTGATTGTATTTGTTGCGGAAAAAAACACTCCCAAAATTGTTGAAGGAAAAAGTTTTTTGAATTTATGGCAGCCAGTACCCTTACAACGAATTTGATTGATTGAAAATATCAGCATGATTTTGTGGCGGCATATATCCTCACAAAATCAAAACATTGGAGCATTGTGAGAGCTTAGGCCACAACAAAGTATGATCGTTGCAGCTTTGTGAGGGTAATGGCCACCACAAAGACAACCATTTTCTTACTATAATATATTTTTTTAATATTAATTTTGAATTTTATAAAATTATTTTTTTAATAAAGTTTAAGACAGTTTGTAGCGGCCTAAGCCTTCACAAACTGTATTTTTTTTTATTAATTTCATCCTTTGAGGCGGTATAAGCCCTCACAAAAGGGATAACTTGTGTCAACCTTATCCCCCACAAATTGTGAATTTAATCAGCTTTATGCTTTGTGGCTTCCTAAGCCCTCACAAATTTGTGGGGTCCTAAGCCCTTACAAAGTTGTGGCGGACTTTTCCGTCACAAACTTGTGAGGGCTTCAGGTCTTACAAATGGTAACAAAAAAAAAAAACCTTTCTGGCCGTTTTGGCTGCCACAAAATTTTGTGACTGGGTTTAGGGTTAACATGACAGTGGGGGAATATGCAGCCAAATTTGAATCCCTATCAAGGCATTTCAGATTTTTCCGCGAAGAGGTGGATGAACAGTTTATGTGTCATCGTTTTCAAAGTGGGCTGAAATATGAAATTCAAGACTCCGTTTTACCCTTGGGAATTCAACGTTTCCAAGTTCTAGTGGAGAAGTGTAGAGAGGTTGAGGACATGAAAAATAGGAGGGCCAACCGAGGAGGAAACTTTAATTCGGGAGGACCCAGCTGAATGAACTATCCAAACAGCAAAGGAAAGCAAGTGTTTAAGCCATATAACAGACCCCAAAACAGCAGTAGAGGCCAGAATCGGCCAGGAAATCAGAACTTTGGAAGACAACTGGGACAAGGAGTCCGGTGTTATCGCTGTGGGAAGGAAGGGCATATAGCTCCAGCTTGTGCCACAAGGGATCTTGTATGTTTCAATTGTCAAAAACCGGGACACGTCGCAAGGGATTGTCGGGCTCCGAAGGTGGAACCAACAGTGAATACAGCTAGGGCCACTCGTCCTATTGCTAGGGGACGCGTCTACCACATGGATGCTGCTGCTGGAAGTCAAACTCCTAATTTAATCCAGCAAGACTGCCAGATTGCAGGTAACACATTAACTGCACTTTTTGATTCGGGAGCAACTCATTCTTTCATTGCTATGGATTGTGTAAATCGTTTGAAGCTATCTATGTCTGCTTTGCCTTTTGATTTGATTGTTTCCACACATGCACAGACTTTGACCGTAAATTCTGCATGTTTACGTTGTCCTGTAACAATTCAAGATAGAAATTTCTTGGTTAATTTAATCTGTTTACCCCTGCAATCACTCGAGATAATTCTCGGCATGGATTGGATGTCTTATAATTATGTAGTCTTGGATTGTGCCCGCAAGTTAGTTCTTTTCCCCGAACCTGGAGTCGTCCGGTATTTGTTTACTAACAAGCTTGGAGTATCACTGAGAGAAGGAACTCAGGAATTTTTATCATTAGCTAACGTGGAGACCAAAAAGGATGTGAGCATAGAAGATGTAGTGTTAGTCAAAGAGTATCTGGACGTATTTCCAATAGAAATTCCAGGATTACCCCCAGTAAGAGAAGTGGAGTTCTTCATTGATTTGCACCCAGGAACTGGACCCATTTCAATTGCACCGTATAGAATGTCGCCATTGGAATTAAACGAGCTTAAGGATCAAATTGAAGGTCTGTTCGAGAAAGGATTTATCAGGCCAAGTGTGTCACCGTGGGGAGCTCCGGTGTTGTTAGTTAAGAAAAAGGATGGAAGTTCATGCTTATGTGTGGATTACAGGCAACTTAACAAGGTAACCATTAAAAACCGTTATCCTTTACCACGCATAGATGATTTGATGGACCAATTGAGGGGAGCAGTTGTGTTTTCAAAGATCGATTTGAAGTCAGGATATCATCAGATTCGGGTTAGAGAAGGAGATATTCAAAAGACCGCTTTCAGGACTCGTTACGGGCATTATGAATATCTTGTTATGCCATTTGGAGTTACGAATGCACCAGCGATTTTTATGGATTATATAAATAGGATTTTCAGTCCATTTTTAGATAAATTCGTGGTGGATTCATTGATGACATTTTGATTTATTCAAAGGATGAAGAAGAACATGAGCATTTGTGTCAAGTTCTGGAAATTTTACGAGGGAAGCAATTGTACGCCAATCTGTCGAAGTGTGAATTCTGGTTGGAGAAAGTGAATTTCTTGGGACATGTAATAACAAAGGAAGGAATTGCAGTAGATCCGGCAAAGATTGAGACGATTCTTGCTTGGAAACAACCTCAGACCATCACTGATATAAGAAGTTTCGTCAGACTGGCAAGATACTACAGGAGATTTATTGAAGGATTTGCTAAGATTGTAGCTCCTTTGACACAACTCACCAGGAAGAATCAGCCGTTTGCATGGACAGAGAAGTGTGAAGAGAATTTTCAGTTGCTTAAGGAAAAATTGACAACCTCACCAGTATTGGTTCTGCCACAACCAGAGGAACCATATGAGGTTTATTGTGATGCATCTCACCAAGGTCTGGGCTGTGTTTTGATGCAACATCAGAAAGCTGTCGCCTACGCCTCAAGGCAATTGAAAGCTCACGAACGGAACTATCCGACTCATGATCTAGAACTTGCTGCTGTAGTGTTTGCATTAAAGGTCTGGAGACACTATCTTTATGGATGCACGTTCACGGTGTTCAGCGACCATAAGAGCTTGAAGTATCTGTTCGATCAGAAAGAACTGAACATGCGTCAGAGGAGATGGATGGAGACTCTTAAAGATTTTGATTTCTCATTACAGTACCATCCTAGAAAAGCCAATGTAGTGGCTGATGCATTGAGTAGAAAAAGCGTAACAGTGTCCTCAATGATGATGGCCAGACAACAAGAGTTGTGGGAAGCATTTAGAGATCTACACTTGGATGTAGAGTTTGCACCGGGAATTTTAAAGTGTGGAATGATAACCATTTCAAGTGGATTACTTGAGGAGATTGCAAATCTGCAAGATGACGCAATGATTCAAGAAAAGAGGAACCTAATAGTGCAAGGAAATGCAGCTGAATTCAGGGTCGGAACAGATAACATTCTGAGATGCAATGGAAGGATTTGTGTACCGGAAGTTGCAGACATGAGAAGAACGATCTTGGAAGAGGCTCATAAGAGCAAATTGAGTATTCATCCTGGAGCGACCAAGATGTACCAGGACTTAAAACAGAATTATTGGTGGCCAGGAATGAAGAGGGATGTAGCGGAGTACGTATCGGCTTGTTTAACTTGTCAAAAAGCGAAGGTGGAACATCAACGACCCGCTGGAATGTTGCAACCTTTGGATATACCAGAATGGAAGTGGGATAGCATTTCCATGGATTTTATAACTGGACTGCCCAAGACAAGAAGAAAGAATGATTCGATTTGGATAATCGTGGATCGATTGACCAAATCTGCACATTTCTTGCTGGTAAAGACCATTTATAAGGTAGATAAGCTGACAGAGATCAAATAGAGGGCAAACAGATGGACAAATAGAAAGAACAAATCAGTCCTTGGAAGATCTATTAAGGGCATGTGTATTGGATGACAGAGGAAGTTGGGATGATGTACTGCCATTGATTGAGTTCACCTACAACAACAGCTTTCACGCAAGTATTGGAATGGCACCATATAAAGCTTTGTATGGACGCAAGTGTCAAACGCCTCTGTGTTGGTATAAAGACGGGGAAAGTATGATTGTTGGACCTGAGATGGTGGAACAAACTACGGAAAAAGTCAAGAGGATACAAGAGAAAATGAAGATTTCACAGGATCGTCAGAAGAGTTATGCGGACAAGCGTCGCAGACCTTTGGAATTCCAGCAAGGCGATCATGTATTTCTAAGAGTCACGCCTACAACTGGAGTGGGCAGGGCTATTAAATCCAGAAAATTGACTCCAAAGTTTATTGGACCATATCAGATTTCAGCGCGTATTGGACCATTGGCTTATCGGATTGCTTTACCTCCAATGCTGTCCAATATTCATGATGTATTTCACGTGTCGCAGTTAAGGAAATACATTTCAGATCCGTCTCATGTGATCGAACCAGACACAATTCAACTGAAGGATAATCTGTCATTTGAAGTATTCCCTATAAGAATTGAGGACAGGAAGATTAAACAGTTGAGGAACAAGGAAGTCCCACAAGTCAAAGTGATTTGGAATCCGACTACTGGAGACGCGACTTGGGAACTAGAGAGTAAGATGAGGGAACAACATCCTCATTTGTTTAACGACATGTAGTTTCGAGGACGAAACTAATTTAAGGGGGGTAGTAATCTAAGACCCTTAAATTTTAAAATTAAATTTAGATTTGATTTAAAGGGTATTTTGGGAATATTGGTGTAATATTCAATATATGTATATTTTGTGTAAATATATATATATATATAATTAATTGTTTTGAAGTTGGAATTAAAATTATGGATGACGGATGAATTAATTTAATTTCGAGTAATTAAATTATCGGGCCGAATAATTAAGATATTTTCTGCTATTTGCGACGAAACGGATTAATTGCTGGAGGATCAGAAGATATTTTAATATAAGAGTTGGTGAGGTGGCGTAGATATTTGTGAAAAAGGAAACAATTCCTCTCTCCTCTGCTGTGTCAGTTGCATTTAAGTGGATACTTAAGTGAGAAGCTTTTCTTCTTTCCTCTATACGACAGTTTCTGCTTTATCTTCTTTTTCTTCTAATTTTCTGAGTGTTGGTGAAGAAAAACAGTTTACTCAAAAGCCATCGTTCTGGAAAATCTGAGTGTCGAATCAGAAAGTTTCGAGTACGAAAGTTATTCCACTTATCGTTACGGAGCTAAAGAACTAATTTTTGTAGCGGCGAACACGAACGGGAGTATCGTTGACTTTTGTCGCAGAAGCGTACGAGCTAAGGGAACGTAACTAAGGTAAGGGCACCTTCCAACTTTTTAGATTGCATTTAGGGCTGTAAATGCATGTGTGATGAATGATTATTGGTTTATGTTTGTGAAAAACATGGTGTTATGTTTTGGAAATCATTCTCTGTGTGCTAAATGATGATTCTGGTTCTGATTTTGTTTTGTTAAAAATCAGTGAGGTTATTCTGATTTGAGTGAATCTGTGTTTTGTTGGGTTTTGTTAAAACAATCTGTTGCTGATATTGGATGAAAAATGTTCTGAGTTGAGATTTTAAAGAGTGGTAATTATGATTCTAGGGTTGGGTTGGTTTTTCAAAGGAAAGGTTTTAAAAATGTGTTGAAGTTCCAGGAAATTTCACTAAATTTGAAGGTGTATTTGAATACGGCTTGAGTGTATTCGAATACAGCCTGCAAGGCTTCTGTTTTCTTCAGATTTTCGAACTTGTATTCGACTACGATCCTCTGTAGTCGAATACAGATTTTCCAATTTTTCTTCTGACTTAGCTTCTGTATTCGACTACGACCCTCTGTAGCCGAATACAGATTTACAACTTTTGCCACTGACTTCGCATCTGTATTCGACTACGACAACCTCGTATTCGAATACAGAATGCTGATTTTTCACTACTTTAGCTTCTGTATTCGAATACAAGGGAGCTGTAGTCGAATACAGATTCGTGTTTTTCAGAAATTCAAGTTTTTAACATTGTTTTATAAACCTTAAGTGTTGGGGTACCTTGGGAAGGTTTATGGTGATTAAAAATGGAAATTTGGTGATAGTTTGAAGTGGTGATGATGAAGTTTTTGAGAATTTACTGAAGTTGTAGAAATTCTGATTTTTGTACTGTGACAGCCTCTGTATTCGAATACAAGGAGTCTGTATTCGAATACAGGATGTTGATTCTGCCTTGTTTGGCTTCTGTATTCGAATACAATGAAGCTGTATTCGAATACAGATTCGTATTTTTGCCAGAAAACCTCAATTTTAATCACAGCTTTGAATCTTAACAGTTGGGGAAAAACCTTTGTTAATAAAGAGTGGAACTTTGAGGTAATGCAAAGTGTAATGCTTGCTTGAATGGTTAATCTTTGAATGTGTTGAGATGTTTTGAAAAATGAAGAAAATGCATGAATTTTACTAAGGTTGCATACTGTTTTCAATGAAGTGAAACAATACATACTCATGCATGGCATAGTCAGGTGGTACCCACGATGGGCCACAGAGTAATGCGCATCCACGTGCTGATCTGTAGTAATTGCACTAGGTACTAATCTGTGATTGTACCTTGGTATATAAGTGTTGGTCAGATAAACGACTGCACTGGTACTGGACTTAGTGTCTGTACCCTGAAATGCGCAGCCACGTGCTGATCTGTAGTGATTGCACGAATGCTGATCTGTAGTGATTGCACTAGGTACTGATCTGTAGTGATTGTACCTTGGTTTATGTCAAACATGCTGGTCTGTAGTGACTGCACAAGTGCTGGTCTGTATGCGACTGCACTGGTGCTGATCTGTATGCGATTGCACCCTGGTCATGAGGGCCGTTAAATTGTGCTGGTCTGTAAGCGACTGAACCTTGGTGATTCCAAGAATTTATGAACATGAGCATATACATATTGCATCGGAGTGTTTGACCGGAGGGTCACGTTTTGATTTTTTGTTGATGGTGGAAAATTGTTGTGTGAGTAAGTATTGTTTTGAAATCTGTAATTTCGGATGAATTGATGTTTGTGCTTACATCATGATTTTCATACTTACTTGGTTGCTGTTTTGTAAAGTACAAATGACATGTATTTCAAAATTTAGCATCCTTATTTATCATCATGTACTATGAATATGTTTGATATTCTTGATATAACTGCTATGTGGTAATTGTTATTTTCGGTCGGTGACCCTTTACAATTATTGTGGAATTGGGCTTTGCCCTTAGATGAGATTCAGAACCGTACCCCTGATGTTCATACTAACGATAGGGAACGTCGTTAGTTTCCCTTGATCTTTACCTATGGGCTATGCAAAGAGATGAGCAGCTGGGCGAAGAAAAGACTTGTGAATATTGTAATGCTACTGTAGCTTAGGGTATGATCAGAGTAGACTTATGTATAGGGTTTTGAACTCAATGATTGTAAATATTCATTTTGGGAATTATTGTAAAACTCTTCCGCACTCTGATAAATATTTTGATGTATCTTTATTTTAGTATATTATAAAGATCAAATTTCGATAAATATCTCATTCGATTTAATTGTGATGTTGCTGTTTTAAATTCCTTACTATTTTTGATTACGAAGTCGAATGATATTTAATTTGAATTGATTTTAATTTCCTTGAAACGGAATTCTGAAAACTCTTTTATTTATGTATTCGTTTTAAAAATAAAAAATAAAAAAAAATACACTCGCGCTGTGTTTTAAACTCGGGGTGTTACAAGTTTCAACAAATCAAGGACAAATCGCAGAAGCTTTTTTGCCTCAAGGATTGTGGATCCTTGATATTTTTCCTTGGGTTAGAAGTGGCACAATCAAATAGTGGTATCTCCCTTTGTCAAAGAAATTATTGTCTATATTTATTGACAGAAACATGTATGTTGGGCAACAAACCTGCCTCAATACCAATGGATGTTTTTCTAAGATTACTACAACAACATGGAACGCCCAATGTAGATTCTACTGAATACAAGAAACTTATTGGTAAACTAATATCCTTGACAACTACAAGACCTGACTTACCTTTGTTGTCCAACAGCTCAGCTAGTACATCACAAGTCCTAGTCTGACACATTATCAAGCATCAATTAGGGTCCTCAGATCTTTAAAGAAGGCACCACGAAAAGGTCTATATTTTCCTAGAAATTCAGAGGTTAAACTCATTGGATTCACATATGCAGATTGGGCAACGTGCAAAGATTCTAGAAAAATCTATTTCAAGATATTGTTTCTTTCTTGGAAATTCCCTCATTAGTTGGAAATCCAAGAAACAAGTTATTGTAGCAAAATCATCTTCAAATGCAGAATATAAAGCTTTATCATCAAGAACTTGTGAGTTACAATGGCTAGTTTACCTTTTCAATGACCTCCATATCAGTTTCAAGTATACACATTTCTTATTTTGAAACAACTAGAGTGCTTTACACATAACAGCCAATCCGGTCTTTCATGAAAGAACCAAACATTTGGAAATAAATTGCCATATTGTGAGGGAAAAGTCTCAAGTTGGCATCCTTAATTTAATGCCTATCTCCAGTGACAATCAAACTATTGACCTCTCCACCAAGAGCTAGTTGCCAAAGTACTTCAACAATTTTGTTTCTAAGCTTGGATTACTTGATAAATATCAAGCTCGAGCTTATGAGGGGGTATTAGAATAGCTGGTCTATTTGGCACATGTGCCCTGCAAGTATCCTTCTCTTTTTGCTTGTAGTCAGCCTCAATTTCACCAACCAACCAGTTAGCCAACTTGCTCCAGCAGTCAGCCAGCTTGTTCACTAGTCTGCTAGTAAACCAACTAGTCAACTGACACATAAGTCTGCCAGCCAACTAACTAGCTCCACCAATCTGTCAGCCTCACACTCAACTTGATAGTTACTTGTCAGTCAAACTAATTTTAAGCTTGCTTGTAATGGCTTATAGGATACTTGTTCTAAGTTGTTATTAGTTAGTTATTTTTGATATTTCAGTTATGGTTGTTACACAACATCCTATCTCTTCGCTCCCATTGTATGTAAAGAGATTGGGATGCTATATTGCAATTGTAACTTTCTATGTTTCTTTTTCAATATACGAGGAATTATTCAGTAAATAGTTTCATTTTGTTTCATAATAAACTATTATATTTATCTCACAATGAGTATCGTTTAAGATTTATATATATATATTAAAAAATGCAACAATTAGAATAAAAAGAGAAGTCGTTTTACCAAACTATTTATCTTAACTATTGATCATTGGTATCAATGCAAAGTATAATACTATTTTGAAAATTTTGTATATAGTAATCATTGAAAAATAGTATGCGAAAAAATTAATTAAAATTATATTCCAAATTGTGAATGATATTTATTTTAAAATAATTTTTTTCAAATGAAGTAATTATTAAAATTTGTCTATAAATAATATTTTTCAAAAGTAAAATTAAAAAATTAACTCATGATTAAGACTCAAAACTGAGTACTAAAACTCAAATTTTAAGCTGAAATTAATTTTAATTTTTAAAAATTTATAACGTAAAATAGAAAACCTCCTTAACTGGGACGGTATTTCTAAACTTAATAATCTTTTTTAGTTGACTATATGTCTTTTTTTCTTGCCGACATAAATCCAATTTTTTTTATTAACTTACTATTGTGATAAGGGTCTTATTAACAAAGAGTTTTAAGGGTATATATTAAACAATATAAAAATTAAAATTTTGTGTTAAGGTTAGTCATTTTTAAATTATTAAGAAATTAAATACAAAAATTTCAAAATACTTCTTCTATATTTAGTTCTTTAATGTATTTTTTAAATACTTGTTAGCATTTTCTAAGATATGAATCTGAGTCACAGCAAAAACGATTGGAATAGTAACTATGGTACTTGAACAAAATAAAAGTTAGTGAAGCATTGGAAGTTGAAAGGGATAAGATTTCTTTGTGGACGTTATCCAATTGATCAATCCAAACCCATTTTGATTGGGCAAGTTATTGGCAGTAATAATAATAATAATAATAATAATAATAATAGAAATGAAAAGCTATAATAACATACGCGCATGATGTTGGGCGGTTCCAAACAAGTCCAGCAATCACAACAAGCTGCCACCCATACAAACTTCAAATGTCAGCTACACAAACTCATATCAATGACTAAATTTTCTATTTTCTACCATTAATCTTATATTTTCTTCTATCTTACAAATTAAATATAAAAAAAGTTAATTAATATAAATAAAAATATATTTTATTTAAATTTAAAATTAAATATATTAATTTTTATTTTCTCTTATACTTTAATATAAAAGAAAGTACATCATTATGAAAATTACTTCTTACATCTCTAGTTTTTTATTTTTTAAATTTTATTTTTGTTGAAAACTTTAATTCTTTCATAAAAATAACATATGATTTATAATTTTTTTATACTCTTAAAAACTCAAAAACATACATTAAATAAGTTTTATTTTTTACTTAATAAATAAAAAACAAATAAAATTAAATTAATCTAAATTTATTGTTTATTAACAGTGTGTTCAAAGTTAAAAAGATTAAAGTTAAGTCACCCCATCAAATATTATAATATTGGGAATGAAAATTTAAAAAACAGAACCTCATCAAAGACACCGACTGGACTGTCCTCATAAGTGGCTAGAAAGAATCCACCTAGAGTGTATCTGAAAATAATAACGAGTTAATTAATGACTACATTAATCAATTATAGGTTTCAAAATTTAAAAACAAAAAACAAAAAACTTTTTGTACTTATATTTTAGAATTTCAAAAGATTTAAATCGAAAATGCATTTTGGTCAAAAAATAAAAAATAAAAGATGCATGAAATAGAACAAATCTAATAAACATATTAATTATTTAGTTCTAACTATTTTACTTGTATACCCAGATTTTTTTCATACAATGATAAATTGATTAATATGAATTTTGAAATGAACTATTTCATTTTGAAGGCAAGTGAATAAAATTAAATTAGGAAATAAAAACAAGCAAAAAGTCACTTGTTTTTTAATGATCAATGGAAGCAAAGCAACTTCAACTATTAAAATTTACCTACCAAAAAAAAAAAACTAGTAAATTTACCTACCCAAAAGCTTCAACCAATTTGAACTCTTTTGGAATGCATGATCTAACTTTCTCTGCTTTCACAAGATGGAGTTGATACAAGGCACTAATAAACACATAAACAAACTAGTTAGTCAAATCACAACTCAAAGTATCAATTACATGTCTCGTTTTAAATTGTAGTCCACACCTAATTATATAATTAGGATTGTAATACAATATTTTAATTTCTCTATCAGCATTGCAAGTATAATTTTGGTCGAAACCGTATTTCACCATAACGTATTTGTAGTGTAATCACAACCATAATTTAAAATCATCACCACATAACCCAACATAAAAAGCTATAGAAAGATATATAGTTACACATTAATTCCACACTTAACTTACCTGCCTCTAAATAACCATGGAGCCTTAGCATACCCAGATGAAGATTTTGCCTCTACAGCTTCCATGAACTAAAAAAAATAAAAAAATTGTGTTTGTTAGTAACCTAATAGCAATTATATTAATTGAATCAATGTTACTAACTAAAAAAAATGTTCTAAGGATGACAGATACACTACACAACATATTTTATATAATTTGGTATGCAAGAAGCAAACGAGAAGTTGAAGTTATGGGTTACCTTAAACAATTGTTGAAAGCATGGTGTTTGAGTATGGAAGTGATGGGAAAAATGGAACTTTGTTGAGAGAAGTGGGAACAAAAGAAAGAGTACCACAAGATGTAAAGTAGTGTAAGAATATGTGAAAATGAATGAATGAATGGATAAACCAAAGCTTCATCCACCGTGTCCTTTTGTGAGGACATAAATTACCATACAGCAACATTTGGCGCCAATATAAGTATACCACACCGAAACATGTCTTAGATACAGTAAGAAAACAGATAAAACACCATTTTTGTCTTTTAACGTGTAGGAAGTTGTTATTTTAGTTTAAGGCTATGTGAAAAATCTAAATTAGTTACCGACTCATTCAAATGCAATTGGTTTAGTTTTTAATGTTAAATTGATTGTTGTAATAATTGTTAATTTGATTATGTGAACACTTATGTGATATATGATGTATTATTATCTTGTTGTCACGTATACAAGTAAGTAGACATAAGTGAGTAGACAGACAATAAAATAACTTTAAAATTGAAGAAAATAATCCCTAAATGTGAAACTATTTTTTTTCTTCATCTTAATCATTTACTTATGCATAATTAGTTTAATAACAATAAGAGAAAAAAGACGAAGAAGAAATTGGAGGAAGAAAAAATGTTAAAGTTTAGAGTTAGGAACAAAGAGGAAGAACAAATAGTTGTAAGAAGGATAAATTAATTTAGAGATTTGTTTTCCAATTTTAATGTAGTTTTGATCACTACATACTCAACTATAAATCTTTCTTATTTTCAAATTTACTTAAATTTTCCAAGGATAGTCAATACATATAAATCTTCTAATAGTGAATTTTGTCAAATATATATTTGATAAAAAATTATTAAATGATGTAAGATTAGTCAAGTGTTACACAACTACAATTTCTTCAAATAATTGATTAATTGTATGGACATTGATTTTTTAATATAGAGATATAGTGTGTTAGTTTTGCAAGCTCTACTATTGAGTTAGGATTTAATCACATTATCTTTGAGTTTGACTCTAAAGTAGTATTTGATTTTGTCAATAGTTCTAAAGAGGGTGCAACTAGTTTGGTGCCATAATTCGAGAATGATAGGAGTTACTCTTTTCTCAAATTAATTTTGTTCGACCATAAGTTAATATGGTTGTTCATTTATTTAGAAGAAAAAAAAAGGCCATATTTTTATCTGGTTGTCATGATTTGAACATTGTTGCTCTTGTATTTTGGATGTTACGTAAATAATATGAGTTGGGCTTTTTCCTTTAAAATAATAGTGTGTTGGTTTAAAATTATTTTGGAATAAAATCACTTTTTTTTATGTAAAAAAATCATGTTTAATGTTTTACTTATGTTTGTATTAGTTTTTTCCAAAAATCATTTTGATACAATCCACACTGAAAATGAAAAACTATTTTAATTAACTTTTGATAAAATAAAAAAAATCAGTTCTAATGGATGAGGGAGAAATACAAATATAAAATGTTTTTTGCTATCTTAAAAATCTCTAAATTATCAGTTTATATATTATTTTATTCTATAACAAACGGTAAGAGTGAACTCAATTTAAATATTTAAGAAAATGGTTGTTTTTTTTTAAAGAGTTAAATAATTATCTACTACAATGTTTTTTATAAATGATTCATTTTTAATATATATATATAGTTAAAATTTACTTTGGAAAATACATAAAACAAATTAAATCTAAATTATCGATTCAATTAAACAAAATTATAGGCTTATCCAATGTAAGTTAATATAATGTGATATTTATTATTGTGAGCAACTTGCCAAAACTCAGTAAAAATAAAAAATAAAAAAGCAACTTGCCAAAATTCGTCAAAAAATCAATTCTTTTTTTTCTTTTTGTTTAAAAGTATTTTAATTTGTTAGAATTAATCTCTTTGAGGATTTAGAACATATTTAAGGGGTTGCTTTTCCATGTGTGTGTGTGCGCGTTTGTTGTGTGTGAGATTTAAAGATTAAATTGATGATCACATACTTATGTGGTATGTGCTACTCACAACTTTGATCACACCAATTTGATATATCCTATAGAATTGTTTGACATCTTACATGTAACACTCCGATTTTTAACAGCGTGAGTGCATTTATTTTTTAAAACAACATCAATAAATAATATGTCGTAGCACAAAACGACAAGAGTAATAAATAATTATATCATATATACAAACAAGTTAAGATAGTTTTTGGGACAATAATCTAAAGTATACAAATGAAAAATACACTGGGGCTATGAGACATATCAGACATCACTCATACCCCTAAAGTATTCTTAGCAGACACTTGCACAGAAGTATTGCTCCAAGAATGTTATCCCCCAATGGTCACGTCAAAAAAATAGAACATGAACCCACAAAAAAAATCAGCTGTCAAGATATATCATAAATACATTCATCTCGAAACAAAATAAGTATAACCACAAAAAAAAACACTAAGACCCTATACAACCAAAAACTAATCTGATCATCCACTAACAACTACAATCACAAGGGTGACCTCCACACTCTGCACAAATTCCTTCTGATGCAGTATCTCTCCTCGAAATAACTTCTTTCTCCTCATCAGCCATGGAGGGATCAGTCTCCTCGGAAGTCAGGTCCACCCACATGAAATACTGCCCCAGCTCTCCTACTTTTCCTCACCACTCTCCCCGTATATGTAGCCCTGCTTGAGGTGGGATTGTATACCCAAGCAGTCGGTGAATGCCAGTCAGGGAAATTTAACGACGTTTCCTTCGTCACGGTAACAGTCGGTGGAACGAACTCCGATATCATCTACGGGCAAAGCCCAATTTCCACAGTAATGTAAATGGTCAGTAAGCGAAATTAACAGTTAACAATTATATCAGAAAAACAAACAGTAAACACTTGACAATTACGACATGATAACAAACACTAACAGAGCACATATATACATATATCATATCATAACAAACATGACTCGCGTGCCAAGCACCCTAATGCAATGCTTATATGTCAATGCACATGATTTCGGAATTTCCAAACCCTCCTCGAGGGGTGTAAATCATAAATGTACTGCCTCTCACAGATCAGTACTAATTACTGAGGTGCCACCTATCACATATCAGCATGATTTACCAGAGTGCAGTCTATCACAAACCTACAAGACTAAAAATTCTCATAAGGATGAGATGGACCAATCAACTCATTGAACCATCCTGTGGCCCATCGCGGTCACCATTAATACCGTGGCCCATCACGGTCACCACTAACTATGAAATGCATGAGCATACTCTGACTCTTTCACAACAATCATTATGTAAATGTAGTTATTAAAAGACTTTCCTTTTAATACTCATTAAACACTAACAATTTTTCATACTTTTCACAGAGTATACTCAAGACATATTCTCACCAATAAAAATTCATAACATGTAGCAACACGTATTATCACTCAAGAATGCATAACCGCATCAATATTAATCATCACATATTCACACATCAAACACACATATAAGGTTCATATGTGCAAACTGAAAATTTGGAAAGAGCTCTTACCTCAATTATAGTTTTTTCAACAAATTTTGCTACCACAATCAAACAAAACGAAAATCTCGTTCGTGCCAACACCTTCAATCAAATAGTATTTGAATTAGTCAAATTAGTCCATGAGAATTTAACTACCTTACAACCCCTTTTTTTACTCCTAACCCCTTAGAGTATATTTCATTAAAAAAGTTTACAACGAGTAAGGACTAATAGTATTAATATTCACAATACTCACTTTCAATATATAAAAACATATTTTTAGAAATCAACATCCTTCAATTTTTCAAAGTTTTCATTCACTAACAATTATTTGAAATGTCATAAATTATTTTTTTCAAAATTTTTCACATAACCACAAATTTTCTTAAATTTGCCATAACTCATTTTTTTGTGTTTCAAATAACTACATTTATAAAGATTAAATGTTCAATCAAAGTATTTACCTCATAACATTTTAACCACACACAAGAATATCAATAAATGTTTTTCTAGTTTCAAAGTTCTAACTACTCTTTGAAATAGTTTCATTCCTTTCAAAATATATATTTTTTTAATAAAGTTTGTATTTTAATACATAAAACTTGGAATGTTTTTAAAAATTAAATTCTAACTCAAGACTTTAAACTTTACTTTATAAACTTGAAACTTAAATTAAAATCATGCAAACTTTTCTAAAGATTTACATATAAAAAGTTGAGTCCACATTTCACTAATTTTCCTTAAAACACAAGTTCAAAGATTTGATAACCACATGTATACATTCTTGATCATAAATCATAACAACTATTTTTGAAAAGACATAAGCTAAGAAAAATCATTTTTCTTTAATCACCATAACAACATTAATATTTCATAGTTCTCCCCACCGCTAACTCATTGTCAACGGTCTCGAATTCTTTTCGAGACTCAAGGAGCTAACTACATAAACATAAAAATTTGTTCACCACCGAAATTCATCCGACTACATCATAATTCCAAAATTAAATCTCTTTCACACACAAAACTTTTAAAACCAAGTGATACATTATTTATTTAAAACTAAATAAAAATGAATATTTTCCAATCCACACATATACATACTCGACAATTCAAATCTTTTTAACTTTCAAGTTATATCACTTAACCACTAGAGCACAAAAATTTGAGTTAAGAAAGTACTATAAACTTCTTAAAACTCAGTCCAAGAGTAATTAAAAGAGTAATATTTTTAACTCTAACCATATTAATTTCATAATCTAACTTTTTGCTAAGACTATTTAACTTAGTTAAAATTTGAACTTTTTCACCACTCTAACAACTCTAAATTATCTTGTAAAGTTTCAACTTCAGCTCAAACTTATTTATTTGAAAACAACTCATTATAAAACTCAAACTCATCAAAAATCAAAATTTCTTTCTAACCATTACTAACAACATCAATAACAAGGATAAAATTTTATTTTATTTTATTTTTAAATAACAAACACCCTCAACACTAACATCTCCCTAGTTTCACATTAAACCAAACTAATCAAACAAAACCAACAAAACATTATCTCCCCTTGGTTTGAGAGGGAGAGAAGAAAACTCATTCACTTTTCTCAACGACGACGACTTCAACAACAAACATCAAAGGATTGGTTAACAACAACACTAATAAAATTTTGCGAATTTAGGAAAAAAAAAAGGAAATGAAGTAAGTGTCTCACCTCAAATAAATTAGCTCAGAAGCACCACCTTGTAGAGGGGAGCAACTTTCCTTCCTAACACTTCTTGAATGGAAGCTTAGATCTAGTAGAAAAATGGAGGTTTGTGTTTTTTTTAAACTACCAACACTTGTGTTTGTTTGTGTTTTTAGTAAGAATGAAACAAAAGGATAGCAAATGGAAGAGGAAAACAGAACACCACAGGGACGGTCATGCCTTTTAAAGGGCTAGGTTCTCTTTTTTATTTATTTATAACTTACTAAAAAAAATCATTAATATAATTAAATATTTAGCTTTTAACTAAAATAATCATTATAAAATCTAATCACTCTTACATACATCACATCATTTGTGACACCCTAAATCCCAAATTTATTTTAAATTTTTTCTTCAAATTTTAATTTAAAAATAATAAAATATAAATAAATAAATAAATAAATAAATAAAACTTTCGAACGATTTCTTTAAGGCAAAAGTATCACTTAATCATGGACAAGTCATATTAATCCAAAGTTTCCATCAGCTTAACAATTCGAAAGTCATAACAGTGATCAAATTAAATTCTTTTTGAAACACACGTACATAAGTTACTGATAATTATAAATGTAGTCCAAACCCGATGTCACTATCAGAGCAAAATTTCCCAAAATAAAATATGTTCAAATATTAAATTAACATAAGGAAGATGATAAAAGTCTTCAAGATGAGACGGCTTCCTACACTCTGAGAGTATTAATCTTCACCTGCAGCTTGCAGCTCATCTGCGTCCATCGCAAACGCCAAACACAAACAACGAGGGGTGAGTATCGAAATTATGTAACAGTATAATGTAAACGAGAAGAACACATAAGTAATCAAATTAACACAAGCCTGAGAAACATTCCAGAACATAATATCAAAGGTTGATCTAATTCAATCACAATAAAACAGTCACAGGGAGAAAATGTTATGCATGTCCTATACTCTATACTTCTTCATCACTTGGTACCATTCTACTCTGAAGTACTTGGTTAGGAGGCGTGATATTATGCCACTACAAGAGTGGACGGAGAATTCATGAATGGCCAAGTCCTCATAGATCCCCTCAACTTAACCCGAGACACATATACGCGACGGTCGAGGTACTCTTGTTTTGCACGGTAGCTCCCGGCCTTAGGGAATAACCCACTAATCCACTTAGGAATTACCAACTAGATGTACCCCCAAGGTCTATCAATCTTACCTTACGGTTCGATTGTAGCCCTCCACGATCAGACTCATTCAATTGTACTTCCCCGAATCACTAGGTTTGTCAAACCGTCCCTATATGATGATAAAATAATCCTCACTCCAAAATTACAACATTTATCTCATACTTATTGGATTATCATAACTCAATAATTTCCAGTTGTACTTCACAATATTCATCATTATATATATATATATATATATATATATATATATATATATATATTAGTCAATCACAATAAAGCCCCAATATTTGGTTTACACTACTCACAATACACAGTCCAATCACATAATAAGAAATCAAACAGGTGGCACATTCAAGTAATATCATAATTTCAATCAAGTTACAAGAACACTCAAGTACATATTATTCATACAATAACAATCAGCATAAGGTTCATAAAACTAGACAACATGCAATCATGATATACATAAATTCACAACAATTCTATAGGTTACTAAAATATATTTTAGTCCTCACTCTTACCATTCATATATTATTAATTAATTATTATCACTCAATAGGGCTTGACCATACATAGTAAGCATCAGATGAATATTTGGGAATTTCAGTATTCCCGTTCATCTCATGTCATTTTATACTCATAATATCGAACCTCATCTCACCCCTTACCTTGGCTGAAGATTTTTCTCAACGAAGTTGATCCGTTGATGTAATGTGTCGCGTCTTCGCCAATCACCGTCTCTAACAACTTAGTCTTTGAAATCAATGTATGATTTTGGTATTAAGAGTTACGGCTGGATGCAACAGGGCAGTAGTCAATTCAATTTTTTTTCTTCCTAATAGAACAGGGAAACAGAGACACGGGATGCACGACAGCCTCCTTCATTCACTTATATACCTATCTATACGTACTAGGAGTATTAGGTATATTATTAGGCTTTTTATCAGACCTATACACTTAGCCCATGACCCTCATTATTATTATTATTAATATTATTACAATCATAAACGCACTCTACCAGTGCTTAAGTTAATAGACTAATGTAGCAACACACACATTTACTTCTTATTTTCTTTATATATATATATATATATATATATATATATATATATATATATATATATTTTAAAACAAATTGAGTATTATTAATATCAATAATTTAAATAAATCATTAGGGCGAACACGTAGGACAAACACGAAGGAAATTATCGCACATGTCAATATACGGATAATAATAGTTGTGCATTATATTTTATAATTAAAATATAATAATAAGAAATTAGGGTGTTACATCACTCACTTATTAATCTAATTTAATAAAAATATTTACTCTCGTTGCAACTCAATTGACAGATGAATTTATCAGTAACATATGACATTTTAAAATTTTTGTCGATAAGAAATTGTCCGTAACTTAATTAAATTATACTCTAATAATTAATTTTAATCGGGTCTCTCTATATATACATATATATATATATATACATATTTTAAATATATTACTAACTCTAACAAAATACATTTTTGGTACTTAATTCATAAAATAAAATTGGGCTAATAGCCTAAGCAATTTAACACAAAAAACACTAAAATTGCATAAATTAGATTTTAGAAAATTCAGAGTCTTACACTACCCATTAATTTCTTTCCTATGGGGGCTTTTGATTGTAAGATGGAGAAGAAAAGAGAGAAAGATGTAAAGAGTTTGAGAAGAGAGAAATGAATTACAATAGTGGTGGACTTATGTGCTTATTATGATGCTGATTGGGTTGGTGACACCACATATCGTTAAGTCCACCACAAGATTCTGTATCTTTCTTGGAGACTCTCTTATTTCTTTGAAGAGTAAGAAATAGGACATTGTCTCTCACTCTTCTACATAAGCTAAGTATCATGCTATGGCATGCACTACTGCTGAAATAATTTGATTGGGTTGACTTTTGTCTAATATGGGTATTTCTCTTTCTGGGCCAACTCTGATGCACTGCGATAACAAGAGTTTTATTCAAATTGCTCATAAGTACTCGGTCTTTCATGAACGCACTAAGCACATTGAGATTGATTTTCATCTTACTCGTCATCATCTTCAACATGGAACCATTACTCTACCGTTTATTTGCTTTTTCTTACAGATTGTTGATTTGTTCACAAAGATGCATTTCATTAAACGTTTTTATTTTTTGGTTGACAAACTCTCGATGCTCCATGTTAATGTATCGGGAGTTTGGGGGGAGATATTAGATAATATTATTATATATTAGTAGTAAAGATATTTTAGACTTTTCTATTCTCTTATATATATACTTATTGTAACTCTATTACCTTTAACTTTTGTTCATTTTTTTTATAAAACCCTAATGAGGTTCTTTCTCTTCCTCCTCTTTTCTTCTTCATCTCTTCTATGTTTATGTGTATTTTGAAGTAGCAATGTCGATTTACAAGAAAGGGGGTTTGAATTGTAAATTTGCCCTTTTAAAATTTCTGTTAGAAACTTAAGAAAATAACTCAAGATTGATCTTGGTTGTGAAAACAGAAAACGGAGAACGTTCTTGGTTTTCACCAGAAAATAGAGAACGTTCTTGGTTAGTTAAAATCAACAGTACAATTTATCTATTTAACTTGATAATTAACAGACTGGAAGTAAATAGAGATAAGGGAAGAGATATCACACACAGATATATCCTGGTTCACCCAACCCAGGCTACGTCCAGTCCTCACAACGGTGAGATTTTCCACTAAGTGTTTAAAACAAGAACCTTCTTGGTTTTACAGCACCTAGCCTAGATCAACCATGATCTTTGTTACAGAACTTAATCTAATTCCACCCAGAAAGAGATTAATCAAATCACCTACCAACCTTGATAGGATTTCTTACAATCTACCCCAAACTATACTTAACTCTTATAGTTTGAGTTTTACAATAATGATGAGATTGTTTTGTTAGAATTTGAGATGTCTCAACTCTTATTTGAGATTCGATTCTTTACAAAGAACTCAGTACAAATGTATCAGAGTAAATAAGAACTTGACCAGACTGATTCTTTTAAGTGATGAGAGACTCTCAAGTATGTATGTGAGTGATTGATGATATATCTTGGCACTTGAATGTCTTTGATTTTTGGACAGAATCTGAGTGTGCTCAACTCGTGTTTGAGATTAGATTCTTGACAAAAGAATTCAGTAGATGATTCTGATATGAAGAAGAAACATAAAACTGAATCTTTTGTTTGTGATTGAGAAGCTTTCAAGTATGTAAGTGTATGTGAGTGATGTGTTTCTTTGTACTTGAAGCTCTGTTTTTTCCTGAGCTTTGGCCTTCCTTTTTAGGCGTGAGAGCATTTAATGATGGTCAAATAGAGCCGTTGGTAGTGCTCTTGTCAGGCTTGACCAAACGCAATATTTCTGAATAAAAATAATCCAACTTTTGACTATTTTTAATTTCTGTTTTGACTGGGCTGAAACCTTTGATTCTTGATCAGATTTCCTTTGTTTAATGATCCTTTGTACTTCAAATATATTTGTTAATATCTTTGATTTGATATGGAGTTTTGATTATGTCAAAATAGCTTGGAGAATGATGATGAACTTCTGCAAAATGTTAATGAAAATTCTGGAGATTGATAATCAATTTGGAGTCCTAGTATCTGAACATTCTGGAGATTGATAATCAATTTGGAGGTTCAGTTTTGATCATTCTGGATGTCTTCCTGATCTTTTCTTGGATCTGCTTTGATGTAAACATACTTCAAGATCGTTCAACGTTCTTGGCAGTCAAGCTGGAGAATGATGTTTAGTATGCTGGAGAATGATTGTATCATTCTGGATTGATGATACACTGTTGGAGAATGATGTTAAACATTGATGGAGATTTGATGTTTGATCATTCTGAAGATGGTTGTTAATCATGCTGGAGAATGATAATTATTCTAGAGATTGATGATCATTTCTGGAGACTGATGATCATTTCTGGAGACTGATGATCATTCTTGATAGAAGATCATTCTGGAGACTGATCTGATCATTTTGGACATTCTGATGTTCAAGAACAGACTTGGTTCTTCCTCTGAATGTATTTTTCTGGAGATATCCTCTGATTGTATTTTCTGGAGGTATCCTCTGATAGTATTCTGGAGGTATCCTCTGATATCGTCTTCTGGAGGTATCCTCTGGTGACATATCCTTTGGAGGTATCCTCTGGTGACGTCTTCTTGAGGTATCCTCTGGTGACGTCATCTTGAGGTATCCTTTGGTCACGTCATCATTCTCTGGTGATGTCATCCTCTGGTAATGACTTCATCCTCTGGTGACGGCTTCTGGTATCCTCTGTTTTTCCAGATTGTGTCAAGAGTGTTCTTTATGCTGATTTCTTGGCTTTCCTTGAATCATTAACATGCAAGAGTTTAATTCTTATCATTCTAATTAAATTCCCCCTAAACATATGCAAGAGGTTAATGCTTAACATTCTTCATTAATTACTTTTCATCCTATATCCATCATATATTTCTCTCCCCCTTTTGGCATCTATCAAAAAGGTTGGGGAATAGACATAGAAAAAAAATGGAGTAATAGCATGAGTACACTACATATAGAAATCATGTGGTTGACCAATGCATTCATATATCAAACTAGTCAAGTTTGCATTTAGCATTAAAGAACATAGCATGTATGATGATCATATCATTGTAGTCAATATTGCAATCAAGATATGGATCATGATAGCAACAATAATATGACATAATTGTATGCAAGCATTTTAACGCACTTTGAAAAATAGTCAAAGAATATATATTCTTCTCATTTTTTAGAAGGAAAACAATGAGTAGACTTCAGTTTTAAGAAGAATAATATTTTCTAAAAACTCCCCCTGAATTTATTTTTTAAATAATTCAAAGTTCCATAACACAAGGAAAATGTCACTTTGCTCTTTGTCCTCTTTCACAAGAGATCACCTTTCAATTTGAACATGATGAAGTTTATTGTTAGAAATAGATCCATTTTTTCATTTTTAAAACTAGAGAGAATGAGCGCATACAAGGAAGCGAAATAAGATGGATGTGATATAATTTCTCTCTTTACAAAACATTCTTATGCTAAAAATGTTTGTATTTTTCAAAAACTAATTTTTAAATGGATAATATGCCAAAAGGATTTGCTCACATTAAAGAAATGTTTTTCCCAAAGTTTTTTGTAAACACACAAATAAACAATAAGGCATATGTTCCAGATTGCTTTCATGAGACTTTTTGATTGTTGCTATTTTTATCTATCATGCTTAAAATAAATTTAAACACTTGAGATCAATTTTCACAAAAGAAGTAAGCAACAAATAAGACTCATTTGCAAAGGCAAATATTAATATGCTTCAAAATGTTCACATATCAATTTATTACTTTCATGGCATAATCTTTTTGGAATAGTTTTGAGTTTTAAAGCCACAAGAGACAAAAATCATTTTCATGAAGACCAAATCACCTACCAACCTTGATAGGATTTCTTACAATCTACCCCAAACTATACTTAACTCTTATAGTTTGAGTTTTACAATAATGATGAGATTGTTTTGTTAGAATCTGAGATGTCTCAACTCTTGTTTGAGATTCGATTCTTTACAAAAAATTCAGTACAAATGTATCAGAGTAAATAAGAACTTGACCAAACTGATTCTTTTAAGTGATGAGAGATTTTCAAGTATGTGTGTGAGTGATTGATGATATATCTTGGCACTTGAATGTCTTTGATTTTTGGACAAAATATGAGAGAATGATGTAAACATACTTCAAGATCGTTCAACGTTCTTGGCAGTCAAGCTGGAGAATGATGTTCAGTATGCTGGAGAATGATTGTATCATTCTGGAATGATGATACACTGTTGGAGAATGATGTTAAACATGTTGGAGATTTGATGTTTGATCATTCTGAAGATGGTTGTTATACATGTTGGAGAATGATAATCATTCTGGAGATTGATGATCATTTCTGGAGACTGATGATCATTCCTGATAGAAGATCATTCTGGAGACTGATCTGATCATTCTGGACATTCTGATGTTCAAGAACAGACTTGGTTCTTCCTTTGAATGTATTTTTCTGGAGATATCATCTGATTGTATTTTCTGGAGGTCTCCTCTGATAGTATTCTGGAGGTATCCTCTGATATCGTCTTCTGGAGGTATCCTCTGGTGACGTCTTCTTGAGGTATCCTCTAGTGACGTCTTCTTGAGGTTTCCTCTAGTGACGTCTTCCTCTGGTATCCTCTGGTGACGTCTTCTGGAGGTATCCTCTGGTGACGTCATCTTGAGGTATCCTCCGGTGACGTCATCATCCTCTAGTGATGTCATCCTCTGGTAATGACTTCATCCTCTAGTGACAGCTTCTGGTATCCTCTGTTTTTCTAGATTGTGTCAAGAGTGGTCTTTATGTTGATTTCTTGGCTTTCCTTGAATCATTAACATGTTGGAGATTGATTGTTAATTCTAGACATTCTGGAGACTGTTCAGTCTTGCTTGGGCAGCTTTGATTCATGTACTTTTTTCTTTGTGATTAGAATGGCTTCTTTTAATTGAAATTGATCACATTTGTGCATTTTGATGAAGTGAATGGATTCTTGCTTTGTTCACTTATGCATTCATGTTCCTTAAACAAAACTTAAGTGAAATCATTAGTAGACCACCATTCATAAAACTTAATTATTTAATTCAAAAGGTTTGTTGTCATTAAAACATATATCAAAAAAGTTTTTTCCACAACATATTTATCATTGTTAACACAGTTACTTAGTTTCAATTAGTTACGAGTTTGTTAAGATCATAACTGACTTTGTTCATTATAGATACTTATATATAAAGCTAGCTATTGTGTTGTAATTTTGCAATTCATTCTTACACAGTAAATTTGCTCGGATCACACGGATTAAAAGCAATCTAAATAGTTATGTTATGTGTTATGTCTAAAGGTAAAGCAAAATGGGAGCTAATCTATGTTTGGTTAGGAATAGAAACGTTTTAATATTGTTGATCATTTTTTGAATTTTAGAATAGATACATTTTAATATTGTTGATCATTTTTCTAATATGGGTTACTCTTTACTTCATTTTCTCTTACACCAAATAATCAACCATATTTTTTTATTTTCGCCTCTTTTTTTTATCTTTCATTCGTAAATCAAATAAAGCATTAATAAGATTTAATTGATTGTAGATACCATTACGAATCACACCTACATTATAATTGTTTTCAACTACAACTTTTAGAAAATGACTTACACACATAACCAACATAATTTGTGTATATATAAAAAACATTTGTTTTTGTATGCCGAACGATAAAAACACGCTTGTAAGGAAATGTCATTCTATCAAATAAATATCAATTACTTTATGGGATTAATTACTTAATTTATGCAGTAGCACGTAGAATACTTTAGCATAGAAAATAAAATCCACAATTTTATTACACAATACATTTTGGAGCTAATTAAAAGAGGAAGAAAAGATACATGCACTTTTCTATCCTCCAACTTATTTATATGGGTCATATATAGGAGCTCCAATTATTAGCAAGGAGTTACAAGAACAAAGCTATAAGTTATACATCACAAACTTAAATAAAAGTTACAAACATAACAAGTTTTATACGTCCACGTAGTAGATATAAACTCTTGAAAATTATCTAAAACATCAACTTTGAATGATAATGACAATTGAAGTAGAAGTTTACAATTCTTCTTATCATCAATTATAAGGACAAAAAAAACCGTAAACTTCTACTTTTACCGAACAACATTAATCGTCATTGATATTTTAAATAACTTTTAAATATCGGTCTATAGTTTCCTTTCATTCAAACACATTATGCTCTCTCAAACACTAGAGGGAGCATATTCCCGTCCAAAGCCAATAAAATCTTCCCATTCTCACGCAAATTACCAATAGTACCACAATCATACTTACAAAAGGAACACACATCCGTGGGACAAAACCTAATATTATAAATCCCTCCAAATTTTGTCATCACAATTCTAAAATAACTACCATTAGCCCCCGTTACAATGACCCTCCTACCACTCTTAGTATCCCTATCACCCAATTTCCATTCGGTAGATTGTACACAAATTGAAAAGGCTGAGAATTTTACCTTAAAGTCTCTATTTACCTTAACAACTTTATCCTCTTTTGCAAAAGGTGTGAAAATAACGGGTAACCCTTTTCCAAGGTCAGTGTTTTCTTGACCAACATAAAAAGGACATGAACCATTTCTATTTATCAAAGTGAAACGGCCTCCACTATCGGTTATAGCTGGTTTAATGTAATACTCTTTGCCACGCTCAAGAGGGTGCCCTTTTGTGTCAAGAACTGGAACATTTTCAGATTGAGCTAAAATTGTTATAGCCATGAAAAGCCATGACACAAGGATAAGGCTTGTAATTTTAGTTAATCTTGTTGACATGGTTGTGTGTAAGTTTTAAAAGGGGTTTTGGAATGTGTTAATGTTGTAGCAATGGCTTATTATTTATAGGGTATAATATGATATGATATGATATGTGGCAAGCGGTGAAGATATTAAGTGTTTGATTGATGAATAAAAGTCTAACATCACTTGCCACATTATTCAACTATATTGCTTATCCAAAGGTATTATTTAATTGCTTGTACCAACAAGCTTTTAGTTGACTCTGATTCGGGATTCACCAGATGATGAAAGTCTTTTTTTTCCTCTTTTAAATGTGAAGAATTCACCGTCTTTGACAATAACAAATTTCCAATAAAGAAATTGATTGATTGTAAGTTTTTTTTTTTTTTTTACAAGACTCGAATTTGGAGATCTTATTTAAAGAATTTGAGACTTTGATTGAGAGTACTATTAAGTATTTTTTTTCTAATAATATTAAATGGAGTTATTAAATTATATATTTTGGTATTCATTAAAAAGATTTGACTCCTTTAAAAATAAGTTAGGTTGGAAAATATTTATCCTTTAAAGTGGGACACTAATTTTAAATAAAAGAGACAACATAATTTGTTCTTATTTTGGCCTTAAGGGATAATATTTAGTAGGAAAAATTGTTCTATAGAGTTTGTAAGGCACTAAGCTAATATATTGTTTACTCTCTTGTAAAAATGTTGTATCTATGCTCATTGTCATGTCTACAATTATGTTCAATATGGTTATGATGCTATTGCCATTGAAATGAAATAAATTATTTTGGAAAATCAATGTATGATTTGCATGCAATTGTGGAGAATAATCACTTGAAGTAACTGAAATTTATTTTGATATATATTTTTCTAAACACATCAGTTGGATATTAAACTCTTAACCAAAGTGGTTTAAAAACCCATTCATCTACCACGCAATATTGGTGAAATGAAATAATCTCATTCTTACAAGAAAAAAAAACTATAACTTTTTCAGATGAACATATTTTTTATTGATTTAAACTTAAATGTCTACATCCTGAATTGAATACAAAACCAAATTAAGTAGTTAATTATAGATGCAGAAAATGTCAAGGCAAACTCGTGTATACTTAAAAAGACAAATTTGAATTTTGCTGCCACATATTGACAAAGTGATATTTGAGGCCATAAACTTTGATCACATCCTGAACAGAACGACAATATTGAAAAATAATACCATATCTATCGTGGAAAAGTTTGATGATTTGTACACTATATAAAAGAAGAAAATATTGCATTTCAGTCCTCAAGTTTTCTTACTTTTATAATTTTCACACTCTTTCTCTACTCTTTTGGTCTGCCTCTTTCTCTAGAAAAACAACAATAGCATCCATTCACTTCTAAGAAAACTAAACTGAGTCGATTGTTTAAACATATTGAATTGAAATCACAGGATAAATAGAAACTGAGAATCTGATATCTAGTTTATGGAACAAAGGGTAAATAGTACAGTGTTGAAAACATGCAAGGAGGCATGCTTTGTAGACCAACGTAGTTGTTGTCATCTCGAGTGAGGAGAAGATGCTTTAGTATTTGGTTGATATTAAGAATTTCACATCAAATGAGCTATGGTTTATAAGTGGTAGACATCATTCACCTTACAAACTGATTTTATTCACTTTACAAACTGATTTTATAAGATTGAATTAAAAGTTGATTCGCAATGGGGCATGTACCATTCGTGATTGTCCTTAGGTAAACACTACTTTTGATCACTTCTAACCTATCCGAAACTTGGAGGCAAAAATCAATCCTAATTGCAAAGTGATCAAATATACTAAAACCATATATGCCTTAAGGAAAATTATTTTTCTCATTCTCCTCCACCATGAATCCAAACATATACTTAGTCTAAGTCATGTTTAACGATTACTCTAAAATAATATGACTGAATTGATGAACCTTGAAAACTGAGAAGCGGTTCTATTTGCTGACCAGAAAATGATACAAATCAACAATGAAACATTTTAGTTACAAGATAAAGCTTTCAGTCCTTCATTTCAGGAGGCACATGGCGTCTCCACATTCCTGCCAAGATGCTACCATAGATTGAGTGACACACACTTGAAACAGCACACGGTACTGTTGTTAAGGGATCTCCAAAGTGCTTAGCAGCCAGAACTACCCCGAGAACCGAGTTCTAAAATATTGAATGTAAAGAAATGGGTAAACTGACGCGAAATTGAACAAAGGACCATAAAAAAGGTGTATCAACTTGCAAGCTACCAATGCTTAAAACTGTAACAATTATAGAACATTAAAATTTACCTGCATGCCGACTTCGATGGATATGGTTCGTGATGATGACATATCTAGCCCGAGACTTCTGGCAAACACATATCCGAAGAAAAAACCAGAAGCATGAAGAAGGGAGACGGCAAGGATTACCTGTCCACCAGACATAAGGATTGCAGAAGAACTCTGTGAAATAGCATTTCCACATAAAATTGCCACAGTTGCAACAGCCATGGGCGGCATCAACGGAGACACAAGTTTAACAAGTGGTTGGAAATACTGATTTAGAAGTGCACCGCCAACTACAGGAAAAAGGACAACCTGTTGAGAGACAATGGAGAGACAAATTATTATTTTTTGTGAGAGAAGGGGTAACAATGATAAAGAAGCATCATAACAAATTAGAAACAGGAACAATATTTTAAACTATTGGGGTCTAGCGCAAGTAGTTGGTGAACAGTGCGTGTGAGTGTTGTATACGCCAAGATACCCCGAGTTTGATTACTACTCATCAAAAAAAGGTCTCATTAATCATTTCTGTAATAAGAGAAAGAAAAAAAGAAAAAACAGGAAAAGTATTTGAGAAAAGCTAACCTGCAATGTTGACAATAATAAGCCAGCAGCATCTACAGCTACATACTTACCAGCTAGTTTGGCTGTCAGAAAAGGAGTCAAGATCTGTAATGTTAAGTGGTAACTGGTAAACGAATCAATGCGAGAAGTTGTTTACAAAAAAAGTACTATTCCATCGCTAATATAACAGCTCAGTTTGACACACACACACACCCCTCCCCCCGAGGTTCTTTTTTACCCTTTTCCTGATTCCATGTAGCCATTTTGAAGAGCTGAATGAAGTGGAAAAGATTAAAAAGTCATAAATGGTATGTAATTCTATACAATCTCTGCAGATTATTATGATAGGTATCATAGATAATTGATTAATAAATGATTTCATGTGCTGCTAGTGAAGTTTAAAGGCTTTCTTTTAGAATACTAGGAGGAAAGCCAAAAGGTTGTGACTGAGAAGAGACGAAATAATGGATACTCCGAATTTGATAAGACCCTTGGGACAAATGACAATGTAATGACTCAATGGGCCCGAGCCTGTTATGTGGGGGGATGAAGTTCCATAGAGGCAAGGGAAAGAGGGAAGGAGGAAATAGGAGTTAGTTAGGATGGTTACCTGAATTCTAGGGAATTTTGTTTAGGTTATATTGGAGGCGTAGGTTGTAATGTAAGGTAGGCATGAATATTGTAGAGTAAGTTTAGGAGAATCTCATTCTCTGGTAGGATCTCTAAGCTCTGGTTGTCACTTTGCCGTCCATTCTGTAAGAGCAATTTTGCTCATTCACCATTAATAAACAACTTCTCCCTATTCAATTTTTATAATCCTATCAGAATCATTTTTTTAACAAAGCAACCAAGACTTCTGTTTATGGCCTTTCTTTTGGTTTAGGGTTAGCCAAACGGCCGTGACAGAGAAAATTTCAAACTGGGAAGCAGCCAAAGCAAAGAAGTTCTCAATTCCCATACTATCAAAGTGAAGACCGGATAGTACTGTCCACGCAAAACCTTATGTTTCATAATAATTTGTTCTCAAAATTACTTAATTTAACCAATCACTTGGGTTTAAAGACATGAACTCAAACAATTGAACAAACAATCTCTCATTAAGAAACCCTTGGTGCAATTTCTATTTGATTGTAATGCCTTCCAGTACCATATTTTGTCATCAACATTGCACATCAAGTTGGAAAACAAACTATTGGACTAAAATCAATCTTGTAATATACTAACCACGGCTGATAGAGTGCTTGCAGCTGTCATTACAACAGAAAGCGCCACATTTCCACTAGCAAAACAAATAGATCATCAGATAACCGTGCTCATCAAATCTATTAATAAGTATTAATTGGAATAAAAGTTATGTACCGTGCAAGATATGTCACAATATTACTAGCTGTGCCTGCAATCAAACAAATACTAATAGGTTAAGGATAGACAGAAAGCATAAAGCACCAGCTGCGTAATATCAAATGTATCGGAACCAAACAAAGACGACATAGAATTGGTTACAGGTACAGAAATCATAAATCACAATTGGCACAATGTGATGCAACAAACAAAGACTACATAAAAAGGAGGTTAAGGGTAGACTAAAATCCGTACCTCCTGGACAGCACCCAACTAATATTAAACCAGCTGCATAATGTGATGGAAGATTTAGGAATTTGCTTATAAGAAATGCAGATAATGGCATCACCTGAAAATTGTCAAAATGACGGTCTCATCAAGATAAACAATTTATAATGCTACAAAACACGCTAACTAACAAGCTATTAGGAATCAGGTTATCCAAGGATTGAAATAAATTCTGGCCGCAACACCAAACATTTTACGACCACAATCATGGCAGCATTAACAACATTCCCCGTCAAAAATTCTTCACAATATCAAGGATCACAACCACAATGCAACTACAATCGCAATTTAAAACCTTTCCAATGTCATAGTCATCCCTTGTATGTGTGCATGCATATAGATGAAAATGGACATTAACTTCATTCACTCATCGCATAAAAATCCTCATTTACCTCTTTGAAATAAAAACAAAGCATCATTTTATCGTTTTCCAATACAAATTTTTAAAAATATGAACCAAAATAAAAACAAGATAGCATTTTTGCAATCAAAATAAATTAAACAATTGACCTATTTGAACTGACTTATGTAAGTTTATCTATTAACATAAACACATGTGAGAGTGCTTAGTGAGAGTGCTTAGGGTAGCTTATGGAAACAATTTATGATATCTCCATATCCATAAGTTGTTTCCAGCTTATTTCGACTAGATCTCCGGAATAGCCTATAAAAACAGCTTGTAGTTTATATAAAACGAGTTTGACTTTATTTTATCATTTTGTTATACAAATAGAACACTTATATGATAACCATTTAATTAAGCTGTATATCCAAAGAGAACAAAATGAAATGGAGAACAACATAAACATTAGCAAAGAACATGTTACATAGATACTAACCGAATATTGAAGGAAAAAACCAGAGAGAACTTCTTTAGGCATAGAAAGAGCAGAACGAAGATCATCAAGAGTAAGAGTCATGCCCATACCAAGCATGATTACAGTAAGTCCCACAAGGCTCAATTTAGGAGTAACCCAATTGAATGAACTCGGTCTCACCAAACCCAACACACACCCAATCGTAACCCACAACGGAAACGCCGTCGATAATGCCTCACCAACAACCTCAACCCACTCACGAATACTCCTTCTTTCAACATTTGCATTGTTACTGTTCGACGAATTGCCGCAACGAAGTGGACCCACTTTGGAGACACAGATTTTGGGGAATTTTGGGTTTAACGGTGATTGAGGTTGAAAGTTGGATAACTTAAGGTGGGAGTTTGATTTAGTTCGATGAAAAATAGGTTGTGTTTGGTTGGTGTAGTAAGATTGTGTTTTGATTTTGATAAGTCCATTTGGAAGTGGAGAGCATGCAATTGATGATTGCAGCATTTTCTTCTCCTGTTAATTGAATATGAAAATTTTGGAATCTGGTTCTTGTTACTAGTACTTATTATAATTAAAAAAGAGTTTAATTAATGTAACATTTATATTTATTTATTTGTTCTCTCTTCAGTATTGGAGTCATCAGAGATTACAAACTCCTCAATATTCTGTCTCTTGTTGAATTGAGTTACAGTCTCGTCTATAGATTGTCATAGGACGGAAGTAAAAATTTTGAGGAGTAGCTCAGCCTCAATACCCAATATAATATAAAAATTTGCAGTGTTAAATATACAGATATAATTTATTTTTTAAAACATAATTATACATTATAATTGTTTTCTGTGATTTTTTATATTCTAGAAATATTTCATTAGTTTTTTTTTATTAGAGATAGTTAAATCAATAAAAATATATATATTTTATTTGTAATATAAAAAGGCAGAATTTTTTTATTAATTAAAGTAATATCAATGATTATTTTAGAACCGTCTTCAGATTTAAGTTCACTACTAAAAGACTAAACTCTTACTACTAAACTAACACATCAAGTGATTCAACAATATATCTTTAAGTGTTATATATTTAATTTTTCACTGATAAATTTACTCAATAGTTTTAGTAGAGACAAAAGTTAATTTTAATGTAAATAAAATAAATTTTTTAATTTTTAAGTTTTAACTCAATTGGTAATGTCGATATAATTAGTTTAGACTTAATATCTCAGTTCGAACCTAAAATATTATAGTTGTGTTAGTTTCTTGTGGTAATTATTATTTAATCTATAGACAAAAAATAATAAATTATTCAACTACTAATAACAAGATATTTTTAGTGGAGACAAGTGCCCCAATTTGCTTCACTTAGATACGTCTCTGGTCATACTATATGATTTTATAAAAAAAGAAAAAGGAAGAAACTTTTTTTTTATTAATCAAAGTGAGATCAATTTATAACTGAATTAGCATCTCAAGTACATGGTCATACTATATGGTTTAGTTTTGAAAAAATAATTGACAACTTTCTCTTCTTTTGTCAAGAAATTATTTTTAATAGAAAAAGTTAGTAAATTAATACGGGTAGTTATATTAATTTTTTTTTATTTTAGAGTAATTTATCACTATTGGTTGATAAAAAATGGTTCGGTTGTTCGGTAAGGAGTTACCTCGTACCATATAAAGGTATCAGTTTGACCCATATGCTAATGTAAGAAACTAAAAATGCAGTAGTAGTAGATAGAGAATCTATAAGTATTTTTTGTTAGCACTTGTTAAACTTTGACGTTTGTCCTGACTTAAATAAATCTCCAAAATCCAACTCATTTAAATTTTTTCTCTATAAAAAAATTATCACTAGTTTGCAAAGGAGCCTAGTAAAAAAATAATGAAATATATTTTAGTTATTATTTAAAACAAATTCAATTGTATGTTTGGTAAATAAAAATAAAATTGTATATAAATTAATTTAAATAATCGATAAAATTGAAGAAAAAGTACTACACAAAAATTTAGTATCCCTGACATATATATAAGTATAAATAATTTAAAAAAAAAACACTTAGTTATTTAATTGGATAAAGAATGATAAAATCATATATAAAATAGTCTAAATGAATGTCAAAATTAGAAGAAAAAAGAGGTGTACTATGCGATGTATAGATACAGCATTGCATTGAATCCATCAAAATTACTAGATAAAATAATGAAGAATGAAATAAAGCTCATGGAGAAAATAATGAAGGTAATTCTAATATTTTGACTTCTAGTAGAGATGATCTAAACAGCATTCTGGTTTTCCTAAATGCAATATTTATGCCTCTTTTCCCATGGATAATAAGAATGTTGTTGACATTGGTTTATGTTTAAGGGATGAGAATAAAGCTTTCATAACTGCAAAATTGTTAAAATATTGAGTTAAGTGTGAATGGTTAAGTCCAACATCGATCAAGAATGAGTTAAAATTGTTAAAGTTGTTTGAAAATTTTATACGTTGAAAGAGTCTTACATTGCTTGGAATTGTAAAGGAAGATGAAGCTCAAGCTTATATATAAGGCTCTAGCTTTTTATTACAATTTGCATCAGTCAGAAACACTTTAAATTTATATTTTATTCTTTCTTTCTCCCTTGTTTTAGAGTTTTGTAAGCTAGTTAGATGTTCTCTTTCGAGAGTGTGGTTGTATTAGGAGTGTGGGGTATTTGAGAGAAATCTATATGTTATAATAATTTTCACATAGTATTATTCTCTGGTCGTAGTTTTTTCTCCGGTTTGGAGTTTCCTTGTTATTTTCTTGTGTTTTAATTGTTATTTTAATTTCTCTATTTGTTATTTTTCCAAAATCTGATATTAGTAGCTTTTGGTTTAGTAGGGTAAAAAAAAATTAGTATGCTATGAGATTGCAACAGTGTCTGATCTTCCACATCAGAAAAGAGTTTTGATAATGAAGTATTGTTCAGGCAAGTTTATGGCTAAGAAAAGACTTGATTATTAAGTGGTCATTTGCAACGACTCATCTTTCTTTCTTGGGAACCTACTTGTGGCATGGTTTACAATTTTCATACTGCTACAATAGGAAAATCAAGTTTGGCTCGTAGAAAATACACATCAAAGATGTCTTGATATAATTAAGATTACATATAGCCTTAAAAGGAAACATTTATGACATTAACAAACAAAACGGGAGGAATTAGTTTTGAGAGTTGCAAGTCTAATTCAATTGTGTCTGGCTAAGAATATTCTTACTAATGTGTGTTGCGGCTTAAAATTTTGAGTGTTTCTCGAATTCAACAGAGTTGCTACCAAAATTTATTTAAAATAGAGAAAATATTAGGAAACCCTTAAAAAAATGGTCTTTGAAACCAAATTTTGGGTTCGAGAGTCGATTATGCGTAGGAAAGGTGTTAGCACCCTACAACATCCGTTAAGATACGGTTACCTATAATTAATTGTGCAAAATTAATTTTAACTTATATGAATTTATTTCTCCTTTTTAAATGCAAATATAATTTTTTTATGAAAAGAATCTAATCATAAAAGTATATTTAAAACATAGAGGAAAAAAGAAATTTTTATTATTATGTTTGACAAGAGTGCAATCTTGTTTCTACGTTTCTCCCAGTGCGATGGAGAAATCAAAGCTACGAAGTTCTTGGATAAAAAATGCGGATGCATTGATTGCATTTAAGAAATATGTTTTGTTACGGAAATTTAGATTTAGTTAAAAGAGGTTGTTGATTTGATAAAAGAAAAAGACCTCGGGTCTGAGAAATTGATTTGATACGTTGTTTCTCTTCTACCCCTTACCTTATCTATTTTTCTGTCTTTTATTTTCAGTAGTAAAAAAAAAAAAAACTTCCCTTCTAGTGAGTTTTATTCTCAATTTATAGACTTAAATGATGAATCTATGTGTCCATGAGATAAAATTTAGTTCTGGATTTTTTATTGTTTTGCAGCAAAAATTAAACAATCTCATATAATTAACGAAATAAGTGGCTGATCTTTTTGATTGAATTTTCAAATGGTGAAAATAATAACTTTATTAGATTAAAAATAAAAAATAAAAAAATAAATTAGGGGGAGGGGGCGCAGCGGAAGCAGGAGAAAACTTGGAAAAGGAGGAAATGAGGAAAATAAGAAAGGAGGAAAAGAGGGAACATGAAAAAGGAGGAAAGGAGGGAAACGTGGAGAAGGAGGAAAGCAGGAAAAAAAAACGGGAAACATTTCTTTTATATTTTTTAGTTACTTATTTTATGTTTGACGTTAAATGTAATATAATAGAAATTCATATAGACTCAAAATTGAACCTGATTTATAAAATGACAATTTTTAGACTTAATAATAACAAATACAAAATGTTTATTAAACATATTTTTACCTATTTCTTGGAATTATTTTTAATTGTTCAGACAAAATTGAGGTACTACAATGTGCAAGACAAATCATCAGCCGAAGAGCTTTGGGAGAAACTTGAACAACTATATCAAACAAAAGGCATGTCAAATCGGATGTTGTTGAAGGAGCAGTTTCAAAACTTAAGTGTGGATGAAAATATGAAAGTATCTTATCATAGAAGTAATCTCGATGGTGTTGTCTCTAAATTAGAAGCCATTGGAGTTAGGATTGAAGATAAAGATAAAAGCGTTAAAGACTCGTTTGTTAAGACTCATATGGTCTTTGGCATATCAAACCTGTTTTGATATATAAGAAGGAAACTTTGAGCTTTAAAAAAGTTGCTAGATAAATTATTTTTGAAGAAGAAGGTTGAAAAGTGAGGAAGATACTTTATCAAACTTAGTGTTGGTTGCTAAAGGTAGGCCTTATGTGAATTAAAGCCATTTAATGACTCTGAAATGTTGGAAATGTAGAAAATCTAGGCATGTGAAGAATAATTTTTCTGGCAGAGAAATGTCAAAAAAGAGCTATGAGTCGAATGCTAGCAATGTCTCCATCATGATGGGAGATGATGATCTTGTCAAAAGATGAGAAATGTATCCTCATTAATTTTTGCGCTGCCATGGAAAAGAATGACTTATTGCTAGCGGATTATCACATGGACATTGGTTGAAATCGATGCAAAGTGTGTTGTGAAATTATGTCGATTGCTAAAGAACTTCCTGAGAAAGCCAACATGGAAGTTGCACCATATTTTTCAGCATGGTTTTCGGCATGGAGAATAAATTCTTGAAGTGGTTTAGTTTCATGTGGAGTATGTTTTTTATGGTGTAGATAATGGAAGCTGAATATATATAATTTTCAATCAAGGTGAAAATTGATAGAGTTGTTTGAAAATTTCTTGAAATAGTCTCACATTGTTTGGAATTGTAAAGGAAGAGGAAGCTCAAGGCTATATATATATAACTCTAGCTTTTCATTACAATTGTCACTAGTCAGAAACACTTTAAGTTTATATTTGACTATTTATTTTTCTCTTGTTATAAAGTTTTGTGAAATAGTTAGATATTCTCTTTTGAGAGTGTGAAGTATTTGAGAGAAGTCTATGTGTTGTAACAATTTTCACATAGTGTTATTAATTTGGTCGTGGTTTTTTCTCTAATTTAGAATTTCCACGTTATTTTTATGTGTTTTGATTTGTTTGTTTATTTTCTCAACATTTCTCACTCACCCTGATTATTTGTTCACAAAAGATAAACTTTTGGTCTACATCAAACTTGTTTGTGGAAGATAGAACTAAATGTCAAGAAAGTTAGTTTTGAGTTGTATGTCAAATTTTTTATAAATATTTTTCATTCTTCATCGGTTATTCTCTCTAAATTTGGTGTTATTTAAGAGAATTTTATAGAGTTTTATTTAACCACATATATACCTAATTTTCAGTGTTATTTTTTACGAACCAAATTCATATGAATCTAACCATAATAAAAGGACTCTCTCTTCTTTCTTTAGAATAAATTTTCAATTTAATCAATGAACCATATCATTTTCTCTTTAAATTAGTCTCTAAACTATAAAAACTTATTTTTTTACTAAAATCTACAAAAAAATAATATATTAAATAGTCCTAAATTATTCTCATACATCTCGTGTCATTCTCCATTGATATACGCTGTTACATTTGGGTTTTTGGTACTACTTTGATTTAATGAGTTTGTGGTCCCTGTTTTAAAATTTCTTAATGATTTGTGGTCGCTATTTTGGGTTTTTTAATGCTATTGTGTTCCATGTGCTTCATTGAATTCTCCATTGATATAATGTTTTTCTCACATGATCGTGATTGTTTAGTTTAGTGACGAGTGTTTATTTGTGTTCTATATTTCTTTGTTTTTATACTCTCTCTATATATATATATATACACTTAATCATGCTAGGTCCTACCAATTTGATTGGTTAAAATTAATATAGATCCTAATTTCATATGTAACCCACATAATTTAATGGGATTTTTGTGAATTTTAATCAATAAAAAAGAGTGTATTAAAAAGTGTGTTAGTTAACATTCTTAATATATACTACTATATTGTATAATAGAATAAACATTTCATTTTATGAATTGAAACCAAGATTGGTCTAGTTATGAATTTGTTCTAGGTGTTTATTTGTGATGCCTCAACAGAGGTCCCGAGCATGGTCAGGAAGGGCAATTGATCCCACATTTTTAAGGACACTAAAATTTTATTTTACTTGGTAGTTAGTAGTATATACATTAAATGTTTTCTTAATGTATGCACGGCGTATAAAATAATATTAACTATTCATATTATTGTTGCATCAATTGAAATATTTATTTTTAAATTAAAATTGTTAAAATCTAATATTCGATCTATAATATCATAACAAGGGCACCGTTTTATTGGTTTGCGTAGGACACTTAATCTCAAAACAAGCTTTGATCTTAGTAACTTGGAGGTTGACTAGTAAACCTTTCTGATAGAAACTATTGCTTTACACAAATTTCAACCAATAAGAGATAATGTGTTAAAAAGTGTATTGTTATTAGTATTTTTGTTGTAATATTATTATAATGCTAGCTCATTTACTGGTTCATTTTCTTGATGAAGCTCATTTCTAAGTTCATTTATTGTAAGTATGCTTAACAAAACAAACCACCCTGGCATTCTTACATAGAAAAATGTAATTCATTTTTGCATATATATTTTCTTGTTTACTCCATCAAATAAGGCAACTGATGGAAATGTAGCTCAACTAGTTTGAGTTAAGGATTGAAGGTATTAAAGGAGTGAAAGAACAAGGATTCAAACTCTAGCAAAGAAGAATTTACTAACTTAAGCTAACAATACTAATATTTGCCTCAAAAACAAATATTACAAATTGATAAACATAGAGAAAGCTGCTTTTTCACCAATCCAAAGTGAATCTTTGATATCTATACATCCATCAAAGTCTATGAAATTGTGAGGTGATAATCACTTCATACTCATTCAAGACAACTAATAAACAACACAAGCCTCTCAAAATATATTTTCTCTTACATTTGATGAACTAGAAAAATGCCTCACTCAATGTAAGAGAGGCCAGCTTAGTACAAAATGCCTTTGTAGCTATAATACCATTTTGATGAACTTTGAAAAGCATAGTTCATCTCCCCGAAAAAGGCGGAAAATAGTTACAGAGTATTTGAAGTTGTTCTTTATTGCAGCTTTTGGTCACTCTCAAGGGTGCAACAGTAATTGCACCAATAATTTGAACCAAATAGCAACATTGACAGCTCCAGTTTTCAGACAATATCTAGCAGGCAGCAGCAACTGCTCGTATCAAACTTCTGTTTTGAAAAGGGACAATAAGCTGATACTTTAAGAACTCTCTTAAAAATTTACTGTATATATCATAGGGAAATTCTAATTTAGACCATGGTTCACCAAACATCAGTACTTGAAAAATATTTAAAATTTTAATAATCATATACATCGTTTTTTAAAAGTAGATATTAATGATCATCTTCATTTTTACGACTGAGATAATGACTTAAATGATACCGAATAAATAAAAATAAAAGAAAACAAATATATATCTTGTATTGAATCGACATCAATCAGGTCACCGTTTTATCCATAAAGGCGAGAACAGTCATGGACTATTACTTCTGAAAAAGTATAGTCACCCATTGTTAGAATTTCTGATAATTTTTAAATACTGGTCCACATTGGATCACTTATGAAGGTCGTCCATCTTAGAACTCACCGTATATTAGATTACAATTGAGATTTTATATTCAAAGTTCATCTAAAAAAGTTGCAGATTTGTCCTTTAACTATGACTATATATCAGCGTTGTCAAATTGTGGCTATAGTGTAGCAGAATACAAACAAATTGCTATTGTTCTGTGATGTGCTATTTAGTAAAGTGTAGTCAAATACTCGCTATAAGGGTGTTATAGCACTTAAGCATAATGGAATTTGAACAAAGAGCAATTTTTTCAGCGGTTTGAACAAAGAGCACTGGTCCACTGCTATATATATAATTCAACTTCGATAGTAATATTCCTATTATGGCTAATTAAATGACGTTTTGTTTCTAAAAACAGCTTGTACCTTAAAAACCAGTAAAAGAATACAAACAGAATACAAAAGTTGCAGATTTGTCCTTTAACTATGACTATATATCAGCGTTGTCAAATTGTGGCTATAGTGTAGCAGAATACAAACAAATTGCTATTGTTCTGTGATGTGCTATTTAGTAAAGTGTAGTCAAATACTCGCTATAAGGGTGTTATAGCACTTAAGCATAATGGAATTTGAACAAAGAGCAATTTTTTCAGCGGTTTGAACAAAGAGCACTGGTCCACTGCTATATATATAATTCAACTTCGATAGTAATATTCCTATTATGGCTAATTAAATGACGTTTTGTTTCTAAAAACAGCTTGTACCTTAAAAACCAGTAAAAGAATACAAACAGAATACAAAAGTTGCAGATTTGTCCTTTAACTATGACTATATATCAGCGTTGTCAAATTGTGGCTATAGTGTAGCAGAATACAAACAAATTGCTATTGTTCTGTGATGTGCTATTTAGTAAAGTGTAGTCAAATACTCGCTATAAGGGTGTTATAGCACTTAAGCATAATGGAATTTGAACAAAGAGCAATTTTTTCAGCGATTTGAACAAAGAGCACTGGTCCACTGCTACATATATAATTCAACTTCGATAGTAATATTCCTATTATGGCTAATTAAATGACGTTTTGTTTCTAAAAACAGCTTGTACCTTAAAAACCAGTAAAAGAAAAGTAATAGAGAAAGGGTAAAGAACATAGAAATTTATGGCTGCATGGAAAATAGTGGGTTGTTCAAATTTCGCTACACAATAGTACTATAGCCATTAAACATTTTGTTCAAAATATCATATCACAAAACAATAGCAATTTATTCAAATTCCACTACGCTATAGCACCGCTATTTAACGATACTGACTCTATGTTGGGCCTGCTCAGTCACATAGTTTTAACTGAACAATTGTTACTCAAATGCAATTACACTATATTTTATAGATTAGCAACGTCATTATCAAGCTCAAGATTACTCATAATGAAACACAGATCAATCAGGCATAGCTTAGATGGTCAAAACACTACTATCAAAATCAGCGGTTTCCTGTTAGATTGCCAACTACTGCAATCTAAAAGCCATGTATTGATTCAGTCAATTCAGAAAACTTGTCTTTACGCGCCACAGAATGTTAAAGACGAGAAAGTTTAATAAAAAATATTGCGTATCAGGTTGTACCTTCATCTTTTCAGCAGAAGTGATCATGCATATGACAGTATCAATGGTTCTTCAGAATTTATTCTAGATTTACTCTCATAGTGACAGTATAATATCAACTGGATTACTCCCAAAATGGTTCCTATCCCATTTGGCACCTATAAAATCAAGTAGCGATGTAGGTACATGTTAACATTGCAAATATAAGCCACTAAAATAAACAATTCATACAAAAGGGTATTATAAGAATAAATAGAAGAAAAAAAAGAGTTTAATTTTAATACACTAACAGCATAAAATGTTTTACACAGTCACTAAATCACAATCAATCATATATGTGACTTTAGAAGTAGTTATGATCAAAGTCAAACATTTTTAATCATTTGCGGCAATAATTGATGGACAGTGTATAAAATCTTTACACATATGACATATATGAATTAAATAAAAAAAGAGACGAGCTGAAAGGAACCTTACATATATGAAGACATCGTTGCTGAGTAATCCGTAAAGAAGAAAAGAGGTGCTCATTAGAAAGGTGGAAAGTGAGAGATAAAATGGCATGAATTCAACACTCTTTGTCTGAATGACCAATTTCTGCGAAAAACATATAGGTAATGTAAGTAATTTCATCTAGGCTCTAGCTAATAGATACAACTCAACATTAGGGGTTGCTTGCATTGACTTCGTCGAGCTTATTTACTAGCATAAACACTTGCGAAACTGTTTGTGAGAACTTATGGAAATAGCTTGTGACGTATTCATAAGCTCTTTTCAGTTTATTTTCATAAACTCTTTAGGATAGTTTATGAAAACAACTAATACTTTATATGAAAACAGTTTAACTTTGTTTTATCTTTTGTTATAGAAATGATTTAAACATAAGAACTTATATGACAAGTACTTAATTAAGTTGTTTATCCAAATAGAGGCAAAAAATATACGTAGGAAATGACATACTTACAATTATAAACAATGGAGAGGCAAACATTGAAATGAGAGAAGCACAACTCAAAAGTCCAACAAAAAGCCGGCGCATTACAATGTCGTCTATTTGCAAGCTTCCAAACAATATAATTGCAAATACACCAATAGTTGCCATCAACCATACAAGCATTTTCACCTAATGAAAAATGTGAAACATAAAAACTTAGAAATTAACCAATGACTTTTTTAGCTTTATCATATCATATAAGCTTTCAATGTAGTATATCAGAAAAGTAACCAACCTTCTTTTCTTTCTCAGCAGACATCATAAAGAGGATTATGTACACAAATTGAAAGATTGCTCCAATTGAATTAACAGTGGTAACCAACAAATTATCATATGATATTAGAGGAGTACCATACCACATGCAAATCAAGCAGTTCATTAAGGAATAAATATATGGCAACCCTGAAAACATCTCTGTTGACCCATTTCTGATAATTCTCCTAAATGTTGGTCTGAAATTCAAAATTCAAAATTCAAAACAGAACAAAAGTTACATAATGAACTAAAATTTAATCTCAGCTCAATTATTCAACATGACCCATAAAAATAAAAACTTACATTGGAGATACAAATAACCCAAAAGCAAAAATGTTCCCTGCAAATAATCAAGTAAACAAATTTAAATACTTTAAATTCAAGTCACAAAAACCAAAATAAACAAAGAAAAATGTTTTTTTTAATCATCAAAAAGTAACAAAATTAAGAATCTGAGAAACTAAGAGAAAGAAAATTACCAGCAATTCCAACTGCATCTTTAGCGACTTGACAAATGGCAAATGAAGCAGCAAACACAGACATTAATCTTCAACAAAAGAAAAATCCAAAAAACATCAAATTTGATAAAATGAAACCAATCAAAACAAAACCCACAAAAATTTTATATATTACAGTTGTTGAATACTAAATTTGAGACATGCCCTTTGGCTCTTTCTCTCTTTTTTTCTCAAATCAATAATAAATTCTCAAACTTTTAAGGCAAAGAAGGGTATTTATTATTTATGACTAAAATGTCAAATCTTGTACTTGAGGAGGGTACATATAATAAACGATAAGCTCATAAATTGTTATATATCTATATAATGTAAGGTACTGTATATATCAGTGGTGGTGGCAAGGAAATTATGGAAATAATAAAATAAAATAAAATAAAATAAAAAAGGGGTTTGGAGCCACAGAATCGAATTGATGTAAGTTGCGTCCACACATAGGTTGAAAATATGAAATGCAATAAGTGGTTGCAAAAATTGTTTTTGATTTTGCTTAGCTGTGAGGATTAAGACGAAGTGAGAGAGACTGTGTCATGTCATGCTACAATGAAAAAAGAAAGAAAAAGAAAGAAAGGATATTCAAAGGGAAGAAAGAAAACGAAATTGAAAAAAAAAAATCATTTTTCTTCTATTTAGAATCTGTTTATTACAGTTTTTTTTTTGTTGAAACAATCATTTTTTTTAATAAAATATATAACACTGTTTGATACAGTTTTTTTAAAAATAATTTTTATGATACTTTGTCTTTTTGTTGTAATTTTTTAAAAAATAACTTTAAATAAAAAAATTAGTGTAAATGGTATAATATAAAATATCATTTAAATATTTAGTATAACTTTTTTTTGGATAATAAAATTTTAATAATGATTAAAATGATAAGTTGTTTTAAAAAGTTGTTCGTAAAAATTATTTTTGAGAAATAATTTTCTTAAAAGTAAATTATCATAAAAATTATTTTTAGAAATATAAAAATTTAAAATCAATTTTTTCAAAATATAAAATAAGCTGTCCGATCACATTTAAAAAAATTTATGTGTATGTTACAGTTTTTTTTTTTCAAAAGAAGAACCTAAAAATAAATTTTTATAACTAATTTTTTTAATAAAATGATTTTTATTATTTCTTAAAATTCTCTTAAAACTAATTTCTAAATTATTAATTGTCAAAATCACTTCTTGCATTTCATTAGAGAGGTGGAAATATTTTAAGTTTTGTATTTGATTCAATTTTTAAGATGGAATGAAAAAAATAGATTTCTGATAAAATTTATTTTATTCTCTATCTCTTTAAGAGGATTTAAAAGAAAGGGAGAAAATCAAAATAATTTAAAATAACTCTTCTTTTTTTAAACTAAATGCAAAATTATTAAAAATCTTTTTACTCCCCTCTCCACTTTGTATCCTCTTTTAAACAAAATATATCTTTATTTTTTATTTATTTCCTCTCCTTACAATGAAACACATACCCTTAACTTACTTTAGTTTACCAAAACTTGGATCGAGTAATTTGCACAACTTTTATTATAAGTAATAATTTTATAGTTATTAAAAAAATTAATTAATTATAATTAATTTTCTAGATTTTCTATAAAATATAATTTAAATTTATTAAATTATCATTTTAAATGTTGAATACTCGAGTATTGATATTAAATATTTTTATTTAAGTATTTATATATTAAAAATATTAATATTAAATAATTTAAAAATAATTAATTTTTACTTATAATAATTATGATAATTATCAAAATTTGAAACCGCTTGTCAGGAGGATATATTGCATAACGAAAGTTTAATTGACACCAAAGATTATATACTATATATCTCCCTTCCATTTTAAACTGTTTTTCCCAAATTAAAGAATAATAATGATTTGATGTTTTTATGAAATTAATTGTATTTTCCATATAATATTTGTAATTATTTATTGGTCAACAATCTTTATTTATTTATTATTTTATTGTATACATATTTTAAGATTTTTGACTTCGAATTATTAAGACTTAATACTATTTTGCCAAATTATAAATTGTTATAGTCTTTTTTCTAAAAATTTAAAAGATTAAGGTAAAAAAAAAAAGTTGTGTGGAACAAATATCAAATTAATTTGAGATTTAAAATATTTTCAGAGAAATTTTTAAGTACGACAATTTTTAATACTTCTACGGTCTACTCTATATTGTATTATAAATATTTATTGTTCTTTAACTTTTATTAAAAAAAAGTTGATTGAGTAGTTAATACATCCATTTTATACATTAATATTTCTAAAATAATTTTTTTATTTTAATGTGTTAAATTTAATTTTTTATATTCAAAACAAATTAATAGTATTAATAAAAAGCATATTTAAAAAAGATTAATACACTTTACAAATTGAAATTACTTATAAGAAACTGATTTTTTTTAAATAATACTAATAATTAAGAATAATTTTTTAAAAGGATATTTGTAATTAAAGATAGAGGTACTAATAAAACTTCCTATGTTTTTTCTAGATTAATTTAGGTATGCATTCATTCTAATGTTTGGAATGACAATGATTATTCTTCCAAGGCACACTCATCCTATCTTGACACGTAATAACTTCACAAAAGTCATGTTGAAAATTCACTGATACGCAATAATCACTAATGAAACATAAAAAAACATACTAGTACTTGATTGTTTAGTTTTTTAATCAAAGTATTTATGTGCACGACTCCAGTACATCATAAAAAAAGATAATTTGTTTTACATCAACTACAAATTGAATTTTATTTCTCAAATAAATAATTTTAAATATAAAACAAAAGTGAATGAACAAAAATAAATATATTTGATTTATATATTAAATTGTATATATCAAATTTTGTTGATTAAATTTTTTTTATATTTAAAAATTGAAGAGAGTACTAATTAAGAGAATTAAGTATCTGATTTCTTCTTTTTTATTGCCGCTTTTGTTAAAAAAGAGAACTTACATTTATTTGTTGTTTTCAAAATTTAATGTTATATTAACCATTATTTTGTCAATAAATATTATTAATTATTTATTACAAAAGGAGAAATATGTCACATAAAGTAGTAATATAGTTAATAGTGTTATAGAAAAATGACAAATAATCCTGATAAAACTAGTCAAATTTATTGATTTTCTTAGAGAGTTGTGCTATATCATGTTAGATTTTCTAATAAAAAAATATCTTGTAAGTTTTCGTTGTTTTTTTCTTTTGTTGGTTCATACTTAGAGGAATATTCTATGAAGTTGTGTGTATATGAATAAATTTAAGCAAATCCATATTACAGCTTAAAAACGTTTTTGATACCTTTCCCACAAGCGACACTATAAGCCAAATACTTGGTTTTGAAAATGTCTTTTTTTACTCATTGAAAATGATTTTTAGAACCATCTAATTACTATTTTTATTTATTTATGAATCTAATTACCATTTTAAATTAAACTAAGTAGAATCATTTAAATACAGTGTCTTTTTTTTGTATTTTGGTGGTTGTGGTGTATAATAGGGCACCAGCATTTCATTGAATCTGAATTTTTTGTAGTTTATAATTTTTTGTATCCGAATTTTTTTCTATTGAAATCGAATATTTCAGATTCAAATTTAGTTTTTTAGTTATTAAATTAAAATTAGCATCTATTTTTTCTTAACCATCTAATCTGAATTTCATCTCGTCCATTTGTTTGCATTTTGGCTATAGCAGTTTTTTACTTTTCCGTATTTATTAGGCTAAATAGTACATGTGGTCTCTTAAGTTAATTTTAGGTAACGTTTTAGTTCTTTATCTTTTTTTTTCCCGATTTGGTCCTTTATTTTAATTTTAAGTGACAATTTAATCCTTTATGTTTTAAAATGTTAACAATATTATCCTTTTTTTTTACAAAAATTCAAAAATTCATCAAAATTTTCAACCAAAACCCATAAAATTAATTATATTCTTTAATATAATACAAATTTTATCAAATTCGTAACTCAAATATTCAAATAAATTCATATTTTTATTCTTTATTAGGTGGAATTTTAAAAATCAAATAAAAAATGAAAATATAAGTTTATTTGAATATTTGAGTTACGAATTTGATAAAATTTGTATTATATTAAAGAATGTAATTAATTTTATGGGTTTTGGTTGACAATTTTGATGAATTTTTTGAATTTTTGTAAAAAAAAAAGATAATATTGTTAACATTTTAAAACATAAAGGATTAAATTGTCACTTAAAATTAAAATAAAGGACCAAATCAGAAAAAAAAAATAAAAATAAAAATAAAAAAACAAAACAAAACAAAAAAAAGATAAAGGACTAAAACGTTACCTGAAATTAAGTTAAGGGACCATGGATGCTATTTAACCTATTTATTATTTTTGTATTTTTCTTGCAATTGGAGAAAGGCCAATGATAGGCCAAGATTACATATATGGTCCTTAATAGATTATGATAGTTTTTATTTTAAGACTATTTCTATCATGCACAAGCCAATTAAATTATGCACATTATACACTAATTTTTCACCTTTTGATGATAAAAGTTCACTAGATCTATCATAGATCTACTACATAGGATTATGTCCTCATATAATACCAGTATGTTTTTTTTGTATGGGATCGTTGCCATGGATGTTGTTGACATATGAGGTTATGTGAGATTTGGGTGGTGAGGGAAAGATTTGGTGTGGATGTTTCAACTTCAAATTTAGTTGTCTAGTTAATCTAACCGTAGAAAAAGATGGTGCATGGTGCAGCATTTATGTTACTTTGTCCACCATATAACTAGCCTTATTTTAATTATCAACTAGAAGAAAAATCATTATAACCTATAAAAGTACGCGGTCAATAATTTTTATTTATTTATAAAACACAAACATTATTAAATGTATTTTTTATATACTACTAGAGAAAGGGGGCTCAATTGAAAACCTAGTCTCAATGGTGTGTAGCCTCCTCCATAAAAAATCAACTTATTATTTATTCTTTATCCATCAAAAGATTGGTTTAAGCTCGTTTTATTTTTTTCTCTCTGGTTATTTAAATAATTGGTTTACACACAAATATAATTTTGTTTATAATTTTGTCGATTAAGGATATTATTTTGTTCTTAAATTTGGTGTGGCGTTGTTTATTTTCTCTTCTTAGTGTAGTGTTTTCAGAGCAAAAAATAGTTGTCATCATTATTAGTATTTTCTTTACTAATCAAAAAAACACTATCCAATTTATGATTAATTTAGATAAATCAATGACTACATATAGTTGATTTGAGTTTAAAATTAAAAAAAAAATATCGATATCAAGATAAATATAAAGACTGTGAAAATTGAATCTAAAACGATTTGTTTGTTTGTCTTTGACTTTTAGTAGAAAGTTTTTTATGGAACATCATAGATCTTGGTTGGATTTAGTCCATTTGCTTTCTTAACATTTATAATGGTTTTTATTTTTTTATTAATAAATATTACTTTACTTTTAAAAAAATAGACTCTTTTTCAAAAAAAAAATCAATAATTTTCTTGCAATATGTTGGGAGTCAATTCAAATTTAAAGTGTGGAATTACAATACATGGAAAAGTAATTAATATTTCAAAATCTTTGAATGTGACTATTAAGACTTGCACACTCAACTTAGAATAATGAATTAAGAGTTTTTAGAACTTGTCGAAACTGTGGAACATTAATATCTTTTTGGATAAAGTCAAATTCTTTATCCTATAAATAGAGAGACTGGTGAAGAGGTAAAATATTTCTAAATTTGGGTTGATCATAAGAAGAATTATAGAATCTCCATTTTGGGTGATTATGTAAAGAGTTGATGTTGAAGGTGCAAACACAAGAAGGGGGGTTGAATTGTGTTTGTCAAACTTAATCACTTTTGCTGTTTTGTTAAATATTGATTTGAATTATTCAATAAATAACTAATCAGATTCAGCAGCGGATAATAATAACATAATAACACAACAATTTATACTGGTTCACCGTTAACTAGGCTACGTCTAGTCCCTTCCTCCAGAAGACCTTTTTACTAATTCAAACTCCTTTGAATTACAACACAACTGACCCTTCAAGTCAGTTTTCCCAAACAGCCTGACAACCCCAGACTTTTGAGGAACAACAACACCTTAACTAAACCAGCTAAGTCTTCTCAAACAGCCTGAAAACCCCAGACTTTTGAGGAATAACAACACCTTGACTAAACCAGCCAAGTCTTCTCCTACCAATCTAACAACCCCAGATTGAAGAAGGAATCTACACCACTATAATAAAGGTTCGGAACTTTGCAACGTTGCTTCTGGAAAGCTGTTTGCTGCACTTATTCTTGCACTCTTTTATTGCTTCTGGAAAGCTGATTGTTGCACTGTATTTCTCTCTCAAAAACACTTAGAAAATATTGCTCTTGCTCATTTGTGTTTCTCTCTTTTGAACTCTCAGATAACTTTGAATTGAAGTTTGAGTTCTTGTTTTTTTTTTATACTTTATTCTTCAGCATTAAGCCTCTATTTATAGTTGAACTTTAGGGCTTCACTGATGCTTTACTTCAGGAATGTATTTCGATTAATCTGTTTTAAGAATATTCTGGAGTAGTTTGCTCAGATTCTGTTTTGAGCCTTTTGCTCACTGATCTATTTTGAACATTTTGCTCCGCTTCTGTTTTGAGCATTTTTCTCAGGTTCTGTTTTGCGCCTTTTTCTCCAATTCTGTTTTGAGCATTTTTCTCAAATTCTGTTTTGAGCATTTTTCTCAGATTCTATTTTGAGCAATTTTCTCAGATTTTGTTTTGAACATTTTTCTCTGACAGATTCATCTGACGATATCCTCTAGTAACGTCATCCTCTGATTTATGCTTCTGGTGACGTCATCTTCTGATCTATTCTTCTGATGACATTTTGCATTCTTCTTCTAAGTCAAATATGTTATTTTCATAAAATACATTTGTTAACATCAAAACTTTAATTGCAAGAACCAACTTGGTTCCAACAATCTCCCTCTTTTTGATGATGACAAACAATGTATTTTTGATAATACTTTTTCTTTCTTTTGACTTTGACTCCCCCTAAGACTAAGCTTCATTTTATATTTTCTCCCCCTAAGTCTAATGTCCAGATATCAAATACATCATACATCATCTTCTCCCTCGGATATTTTATCAAATATTACATCTCCCCCTTTGTCATCAGACAAAAAGGATTGAATGAAGAAAAGAGATCCTCTGTTTTTTTTTCACTCTTTTTTTTTTTACTCTTTTTTCTTTTTTATTTTATTTTATTTTTTTTATAAAAGTACATGAAAATAAAATACATAAAAATTAAACTAAGCTATTAGGTTAGGGATGAAGATAAGATTAAGGTTTTTCTTGATGAATTCAAACCTATCTTCAGGTAGTGATTTAGTGAATATGTCAGCTCATTGATGATCAGTGTCTATAAATTGAATGTTAAGTACCCCTTTTTGAACATAATCTTTGATGAAGTGGTGTTTGATCTCTATGTGTTTGGCTTGAGAATGTAGGATAGGGTTTTTGGTTAGGCAAATTGCAGAGGTGTTATCACAATAGATGGGTATGTTGGATTCTAATATTTTGTAGTCTTCAAGTTGATGCTTCATCCAGAATAGTTGAGAGCTGCAGCCAGCTGCTGAAATGTATTCAGCCTCTGCTGTTGACATGGCAATGGTGTGTTGTCTCTTACTGGACCACGAAATTAAATTGTCTCCTAAAAAGGTACAATAGCCACTGGTGCTTTTTCTTTCAAGTTTATCTCCAGCATAGTCAGAATCACAGTATCCACTCAGTTTGTATGTACGAGTTTTCTTGTAAAACAAGGTGAGGTTGGTAGTGCCTTTTAGGTATCTAAGGATTCTCTTAACAGCAGTTAGATGAGATTCTCTAGGATCAGATTGAAATTGAGCACATACACACACACTAAATATGATATCAGGTCTAGAAGCAGTAAGGTAGAGTAATGATCCTATCATTCCTCTGTAGATTTTCTGGTCAACTTTTGTTCCTGATTCATCTTTATCAAGTGAACAAGTAGGATGCATTGGTGTAGTCATAGGTTTGCAATCACTCATCTTAAACTTCTTAAGAAGTTCCTTTGTATATTTAGTTTGGTGAATGTAAATACCTTCTGAACTTTGTTGAATTTGTATTCCTAGAAAGAACTTAAGTTCTCCCATCATACTCATTTGAAATTCATGCTGCATTAATTCAGAAAATTCTTGACAAAGAATGCCATTAGTAGATCCAAAAATAATATCATCAACAGAAATTTGAATGATCAAAATATCATTTTCTATTGATCTGCTAAACAAAGTATTGTCTATTTGTCCTCTTTCAAAGTTATTTTTAAGTAAGAAATTACTGAGTCTATCATACCATGCTCTAGGTGCTTGTTTTAACTCATACAAGGATTTTCTCAGTTTAAAGACATGGTTTGGAAATTCAGAATTTTCAAAACCTGAAGGTTGTTTAACATATACCTCTTCACTCAAATAACCATTGAGAAAAGCACTTTTAACATCCATTTGAAATAATTTGATATTATTATTTTCCGCAAAGGACAATAAGATACGAATAGCTTCTAACCTGGCCACTGGAGCAAATGTCTCAGTGTAATCAATACCCTCTTGTTGACTGTAACCTTGTGCCACAAGCCTTGCCTTGTTTCTGACTACTTCACTCTTATCATTTAGCTTATTTCTAAAGACCCACTTGGTTTCCACAATGTTCTTATTTGGTCTTGGAACTAGATCCCAAACATCATTCCTCTTAAATTCATTTAACTCTTCCTGCATTGCAATAATCCATCATCATCTGCCAATGCTTCACGAACAGATGTAGGCTCAATCGATGAGATTAAACCAAACAGACTTATATCTTTTAATGATGATCTGGTTCTTAAAGAATCACTTCCACTTCCAATGATCAGATTTTCAGGATGAGATGACTGGTATTTCCATCCAGATTTCTCTTCTGACTTCTCATGACTGGTTCTGATTTGATCAGGTTCATCCTTTGAAGATGTGTCACATGCTTCTGATTTATTTGTATCCTTCACTTCTCCAAATTCTGCTGGTTTATCTGCTTCTGCTGGTTTGTCTGTTTCTGCTTCCTCTGATGTTGTTAAATCTGTAATATCAACATCTTGCTTTGACTTTGCAGTGTCAAGCTTTCCATAATTCATATGGTGTTTTATTCAACATAGACCTGATAAAGACTCTATTCTGAATATAACATACAGTGTTGATTGCTTCAGCCCAAAAATGTTTTGCAACATTTAAATCATTTAACATAGTTCTGGCCATGTCTTGGAGTGATCTATTTTTTTTTCTAACTTATCTTCAGATTTATCCTCTGAAGACTTGTCAGGTTCTTCTTTCATCTTCCATCTTTTCAAGCTCTCTTGGTTTGTCTACATCAGCTTCTGGTTCTGGTAGATCTGTATCATCTTCTGGTTCTAGTAAACCTGCATCGGTTTCCTCTTGTTCTGGTAAACTAGCTTTAGTTTCCTCTGGTTTTGGTAAACCAGCATCAGTTTCCTCTAGTTCTGGTTAACCTGCATCAGCTTCATCTTGCTTTGACTTTTCAGATCAAGCTATTTGTCATATAACATAATACAAATCAAATAATTTAAAAATGAACTCAATACAGCCAAACCATTAATTCTGCTTCTGGTAGTTTCTGCTTGTTTTTTAAACCACTGAAATACTGTTTCTGTTGAAGTGTTCACATCACGTGAATCACTTGGTTCCTCTGACAGTTTGAAAACCTGCAGAATACTTATCTAGCTTTGATTTTTAAGATCAAGCTTCTTGTTATCACAGTAAACATAAATATCAAATAATAATAGTATTTACAGCAAGATGTAACCTCTATGTCAACAGTTTCAGTTTTACTCTGAAAATCCTCTTGTTTCTGATTTTCAAATTCTAAATCTGTATGTTCTATGATTAGATGGTTTGGATGAAGGAATTTGAATTCCCTTCCTAGTTTGTAATCTTGATGAATTTTACTGGAGTGTTTGAAGAACTCTCCAGATACCGACACTTCTCTTTCTGCTGATATATCATGTTCCTCTGATAGTTCTGGAACTGATGATAATTCTGATTCTTCTGGTTCTGGAACTGATAGTAATTCTGATTCTTCTGGTAGTTCCAGGTTTGTTGATATGAGTGATTTCTCTGTATGTTCTGATATGTGTGATATGTGTGGTTTCTTTGATATTTCCTGTTCCTCCTATGATTCTGGTTCTCGTTCTGATAGGTATTGTGTTGACCAGTTCTTCTTCTACCAGAGTCAATTGGCTTCTGTTTGGTAAATGTTGGAACATAGACCTTTTTCCCTTCATATATTGCCAACATCCATTGACCAGGCACCATGACTGGTGTTTCAATTTGGTTGCTTAGAACATCTGCAACATAGACAATTTTATCTTTTGGTACCCAAATCTGGTTGGGTCCAGGTTTGTTAGTCTTGAAAAGTTTCTTGTTTTCCCTTGTATTTAGCATAGGACAAGACACTTTGGAATGACCTTTCTTGTAACAAACAGTACACACTATATCAGAGGGAACAGGTTTAAGCACAAGTTTAGATTCAGTTATAGTTTCTTCAAATCCTATACATCTATTTCCATTCCTACTGACTCCATAAATCATAGAAGCATATTTGCTTCTTTCCATACCATTAGCAAGAAATTATTGAAGAACTTGTTCATGTATATCATAATTACTTGTGGTATTTTCAATTGATGTTGAATTATGGTCATTTATCAGAGTTAGACTTTCAACTTGAAGTTCAGCAAAACTGTTTTTCAAATATACATTCTCTGTTTTCAATTCTGCAATGTCAGTTTCAAGAATGACACTTTCTTTTTTAAATTCTACAATCTGATTCTTTAAAACATTAACTTCTTCTATTAGATTTGTATTTTCTTTCTTATGAGTTTTCAGTTTTAAAGATAACTTGTAATTACAGTTTAACAAATCATTCAGAGCAGTAATCAAATCAGATCGAGTGAATTCAGAATATACCTTAATTTCATCATCTTCTGATTCTCTTCCAGAATCAGATTCTGTGTTGGATCCAGAGTTGGTGTGAGCCATCATAGCCAAATCTGCTTGTTCATCTTCAGAAGATTCATCAGAATCATCCCAGTAGCCATCATGCTTTTCTTCTTAGTTCTGAAATCTTTCCTCTGGTACTTTCCTTTCTCCATATTTGGACATTCTGACTTGATATGTCCAGATTCATTGCATCCGTAGCAGATGATATCTTTCTTGTCATGTGTATCATCACTTTCTTTGTTGGACTGCTTGGAATATCTTTGGGAAAATTTCTTTCTTCTGTTGTGCCACATCTTTCTGAAATTTCTGGATAAGAAAGCAATCTCTTCTACCTCTGAATTCAGACTTTGATTGTCTGAATCACTATCTTCTGATGTTGCTTTCAGAGCCTTCTTCTGCTTGGATTTCAGTGCTAGAGTTTTGTTCTTCTTCTTGGGTTCATCTTCTTCCAACTCAATTTCATGTGATCTGAGAGAGCTGATTAATTCTTCCAGCTTTAGAGTATTCAGATCTTTAGCTTCCTGAATAGCAGTAATCTTTGGTCTCCACTTGATTGTCAAACTTCTAAGTATTTTCTTTACATGATCAGCAGTAGTGTAGCTCTTTTCTAGTACCCTTAATCCTGATACTAGAGTCTGGAATCTGGAAAACATAGTTTCAATGTCTTCATCTTCTTCCATCTTGAATAACTCGTACTTCTTGACTAGAATGTTAGCCTTTGATTCTTGGACTTGCTTATTGCCTTCGTAAGTCAGAATCAGACTATCATAGATGCTCTTCGCTGTGTCTCTGTTAGTGCATTTGTCGAACTCCTTGAACGTGATTGCATTGATCATGAATGTTATGGATTTGTGATGCAACTTGAACATCTTCTTCTGATCAACATCCATATCTTTTTTGGAAATTTTAATACCATCAGCATTTTCTGGAGTAGTATAACCATCTTCCACCAAGTCCCAAAGTTCAGAATCTTGTGAAATAAAAAAACTTCTCAGCCTGTCCTTCCAGTATTCAAATCGTTCTCCATCAAACTGAGGTGGTCTGTTGATGTTTCCTCCAGTAGCTTCTTCATTGAATCCGGACATATTGATCCCTTGGATCTTTCCTCAAACACTGTAAAGTGCTCAGCCTTGAGACCGAGCTCTGATGCCAATTGAAGGTGCAAACACGAGAAGGGGGGTTGAATTGTGTTTGTCAAACTTAATTACTTTTGCTGTTTTGTTAAATATTGATTTGAATTATTCGATAAATAACTAATCAGATTCAGCAGCGGATAATAATAACATAATAACACAGCAATTTATACTGGTTCACCGTTAACTAGGCTACGTCAAGTCCCTTCCTCTAGAAGGCCTTTTTACTAATTCAAACTCCTTTGAATTACAACACGACTGACCCTTCAAGTCAGTCTTCCCAAACAGCCTGACAACCCCAAACTTTTGAGGAACAACAACACCTTAACTAAACCAGCTAAGTCTTCTCAAACAGCCTGACAACCCCAGACTTTTGAGGAATAACAACACCTTGACTAAACTAGCCAAGTCTTCTCCTACCAATCTGACAACCCCAGATTGAAGAAGGAATCTACACCACTATAATAAAGGTTCGGAACTTTGCAACGTTGCTTCTGGAAAGCTGTTTGCTGCACTTATTCTTGCACTCTTTTATTGCTTCTGGAAAGCTGATTGTTGCACTGTATTTCTCTCTCAAAAACACTTAGAAAATATTGCTCTTGCTCATTTGTGTTTCTCTCTTTTGAACTTTCAAATAACTTTGAATTGAAGTTTGAGTTCTTGTTTTTTTTCGATACTTTATTCTTCAGCATTAAGCCTCTATTTATAGTTGAACTTTAGGGCTTCACTGATGCTTTACTTCAGGAGTGTATTTCGATTAATCTGTTTTGAGAATATTCTGGAGTAGTTTGCTCATATTCTGTTTTGAGCCTTTTGCTCACTGATCTGTTTTGAACATTTTGCTCCGCTTCTGTTTTGAGCATTTTTCTCAGATTCTGTTTTGAGCCTTTTTCTCCAATTCTGTTTTGAGCATTTTTCTCAGATTCTGTTTTGAGCATTTTTCTCAGATTTTGTTTTGAGCATTTTTCTCAGATTCTGTTTTGAACATTTTTCTCTAACAGATTCATCTGACGATATCCTCTGGTGACGTCATCTTCTGATTACATCATCTGGTGACGTCATCTTCTGATGACATCATTTGGTGACGTCATCCTCTGATTTCTGCTTCTGGTGACGTCATCTTCTGATCTATTCTTCTGATGACATTTTTCATTCTTCTTCTAAGTCAAATATGTTATTTTCATAAAATACATTTGTTAACATCAAAACTTTAATTGCAAGAACCAACTTGGTTCCAACAGATGTATCCTTAACCGTGTCCTAGTGAGATGAGATTGAATCTGATGATTTGTTGTGAGCAGAGTCGAGCAGTCCAATAGCATAGGGTCCCCAATTGATGTGCTAAATTTGTATTTATTTTTTATAATATAATAAAATGAGAGTGATTTTGGGTTAAATATATTTTATTTTTTTTACAAAATTACGACATTTTAAGTTCAGTCCCTAGAAAAATTTTGTTCATTTTTAATCTCGATTATGATTTTACAGGATTAAAAATATAATTTTTAAAAATAAAAAAAAAATTCAAAAATAGGGACTAAAATAGAATTTTATAGAAACTGAAATTTATTTTATCTCTCTTTTTTTAATTATTAAAATTGCATTTTTTTTTATTATGAGCCAAATTTTTAAGATTAAAATATAACCTCAAAAATATTTAAGACCACCCTAAATGTGATTGTTATCATTTGTTATAACTTAGTATTATAGGGTAATACACATATTGAGTTGAATTATAAATCATTATAATTTTATTTGAGATGATAAATAAATTATGTTGAAAAATTTTCGTAGATATAAACAAAAAGTGTTGAATCACATAAATTGTTGTATATTTTCTTATTTTTTATTTTATTTATAGTGTATGCTTCCATTTAAAATCTTTAAGTGTATGAGCAGAATTTCCCCAACAAAATAGTAGAGTAGTTCCATATATTGTTGCTTTATTAATACCATCATTGAGATTTCTTTTCATTTTGTTTGGTTCTGTTTTTTCACTGCTTCTAAGTTATTATGCTAGTGTAAGATAAAGGTGAAATCTATTTTTCATCTCGTATTATTTCTTATCAAACATATAATTGCACTTTTCATTTCAATTGTAACATAAATTTCTTGTACAATACTCCGTGTCGGTGGTTTTTGTTTTTTTTGCTACAAGTGCTCTCCAGTTGTTTGGCTTATTCATGACATATTTGTAGGATGATGATTTGCTGTAATTCGGAACTATGCACTTTCACGCTATACTTCATTTTAGCCATTGATTTCAAAAAAGATAATTTAAATCACTAGTGTTAAATTAAATCGATCTAAAAATTGTTGTATTTGATCTATAAATACAGAACAAATAAATCGATGTATAGACTAAATGTTAAATGTAGTTAATTCAAAATGATTAATTAAGTTTATAATTCAATTAGGGTAGTTTAAATGTTATTAATTTGTTAAAAGTTAGTTGAGTTAGTTATAAAAGCACCATAGCAACTGTTTGATAAACATATATAAAGCTGGGTAGTTAGTTTGCAGTGCAAGTAACTCAGTTTTCATTCAATTTCTATTCTTTCTTCATTTCAATTTCAATCCCTATTATTCCTAAAATTTGTTCCAACAGTTGGCATCAAGAGCTAGGGTTCTAAATCTAGGGAAACACGAGAGAAAGTGAGGGAATTTCAAAATTGGGAAACACAAGTGAGTAAAAGAAAGAAAGAAAGAAACCATGAATTGAGGAGGATTTCCATCAAATATGTAGTGCTTGATGGGAATAATTAGGAGAGGTGGTCTGCATCAATGAGATCATTGTTGGGAGCTCAAGAAGTGTTAGAGATTGTCCAAGAAGGCTATGAACAGTTGGGTTCTAATCCTACAGAAAGACAGCAAGAAGCCTTCAAATATTAGAAGAAAAGGGATTGCAAGACATTGCTCTACATCCAGCAAAATGTGGATTCGAATAAATTTGAGAGAATTTCAACAGAATCTACATCAAAGGAGGCATGGGACATCTTGGTCAAGTACTATACAGGTTGGGAAAAGGTCAAGAAAGTGAAGCTCCAAATGCTTAGAAGGAAATATGAACTACTGGAGATGAAAGAAGATGAAGTTGTTGCTGATTACTTTAATCGTGTGCAGGCAATTGTTAATCAGATTAGATCCAATGGTGAACCAATAACTGAACTGGTGATTATTGAAAATATCCTTAGAACATTAACCCAAAAGTATGATCATATTGTAGTAGCTATTGAATAATCAAAAGATCTTGATAAGATGAAGATGGATAATTTGCAAGGATCCCTTGAAGCTCATGAATTGAGAGTAAGAGAAAGGTGTGCAACAATTTCAGCAGCTCAAGTGCAGGCACTACAGGCTCAAGTTAACAAAAGGACCAGTCAAGATGATGGGAAGCACAAGAAAGGAAAGAGAAAATTCAAGTGGTACAAGAAGAATGAGTCTGATGAAGGGGCTGGAAGTTCAAGAAACCAGCAAAACAGTAACAACAACAGCAAGAAACAGACTGGAAAAAAGAAGTTCAACAAGAAGGGGATTCAATGTTACAATTGTAAAAAATGGGGACATTTTGCAGATGAATGTAGGTCCAAGAAAGTACAAAGAGATGATGATGAAGCTCACCTGGCCCAGGCAGATGATTCTGACTCATATGAAGTATTACTGATGGCTGCTACAAGCACAGAAGATGACTACCTAGGACTGTGGTAACTTGACACAGATTGCTCAAATCAAATGACTAGCCATAAAGATTGGTTTGTAAGCACTGATGAGAAAGTGAAAAGGGAGATCAGACTTGTAGACAATAGCATAATGACAGCTGAAGGATTTGGCAAGGTATTGATTCAAATATGAGATGGCAGGCAATCTTTCATATGTGATATGTTGTATGTACCAAATATGAAGAACAATTTGTTGAGCCTTGGACAATTGCTAGAGAAAAGATATTTTATGAATATGGAGAATGGACAAATGAAGATGTTTGATAGTGCAAAGAGGCTTGTCTTGAAGGCATCGCTGTCCATAAAAAGAACCTTCAAAATTGACATCCAGATAAGTGAGAATCAATGTATGGCTGCTGAAATCAAGAATGAGGATTGGCTGTGGCACCAGAGGTTTGGACACTTGAACTTTAGAAGTCTTCAAATGATGCAGGTAGAGGCATGGTGCTGGGAATGCCTGAAATTCAAATACCATAGGGAATATGTAAAGAGTGCTGCCAGGCTAAACAACATAGGAACAAATTCAAATTAGAATTTCCTACTAGATCTTCAAGGATGGTGGAGGTAATTTTTTCTCATGTTTGTGGCCCATTTGAAGAAATATCAATATGAGGGAAGAACTACTTTGTATAATTCATTGATGATTTTACAAGAAAAATTAGGATATATCTAATCAAAAGAAAAAGTGAAGTGCTTGAGGTTCTTAAAAGATTCAAGTGATGGTAGAAAATCAAAGTGAATGTAAACTGAAAATAATCAGAACGGATGGAGAAGGAGCATACAATTCTCAAGAATTTCATGAGTTTTGTGGAAAAGAAGAAGTGCTACATGAAGTGACTGCACCATATATACCACAACACAATGGGGCTATTGAGAGAATAAACAAAACCATATTAAACATGGCTAGAAGCATGCTGAAGGGAAAACAAATGGCACACAATTTTTGGGGAGAAGTAGTGTCAATTGCAGTATACATCTTGAACATGTGTCCAACTAAAAGGATTGGCACTAAGAAACCTGAAGAGGCCTGGTCTAGAAGAAGACCAAGTGTGAGTCATCTAAGAGTGTTTGGCTCACTATGTTTCAGACGTGTGCATGTCCAAAACAGAAGAAAATTGGATGATAGCGCTGAACAAATGGTGTTGCTAGGGTATGATTCAACTGGGGCTTATAAGTTTTATGACCCAAACAAATAGAAGATATAATCAGTAGGGACATACTGGTTGATGAATCAAGAGGATGGAACTGAAAGGTGAGTGAAGTCAACTCGAGTAGTGCAGCCAACCCAGACAGACCAGACAACTCAATCAGTCCAGCTAGCAGGCAGTAGTAGTTGAACTGGATGAGAGCCAGCCAACAAGAACAACAAGTCAGTCAGATTCTAAACCTATAAGAAGATATGACAGAGTTAGGCAACCTTCAGTCAGATTGCAGCCATATAAAGTAACATTTGACTCAGCCATCAATGTGTTGGAACCAAGTTTGTTCTAAGTACTTAGGATTTTGATGTTTACAAAAGCACTCCATGTAATCTTATTTTGTACCTTGAATTATTACCTTAAATACCATCAGAAGATGAAGTTTCCAGAGGCAGAAGATGAAGACACCAGATAATGCATCCAGAAGGTACCAGAGGATCCATCCTGAAATTACCAGAGGATATCTTTGCTGGCCCAAATCAGAAAGAAGCAAAGTCAGAAGGAGACCTGCACCAGACCAGAAGGAAGCCTGCCAGAGGGAGACTTGATCCAGACCAGAAGGAATCATTAGTCAGACTTAGTCCAGAAGTTATTCTGACCAGAAGATGGTCTGACAGTGAAATGATAAACAACCCAGACTTGATCCAGACTTAATCAGAGGATAAATTAATGGGTTCAGAATAAGAGATTAAATCCAGATTTAACCCATACCAGAAGATAGCATGGTTTAAGGTATGAAACTAAGTCCAAATTAGAAGAAATGATGTCCAGATTTGATCCAGACCTGATCCAAATCAGAAGGTAAAATGTCCAGACTGAAAAATTATTTGTCCAAATTTAATTTCAGTTTAATCCAGACCAAGTCCATAATTGGTTCAAATCATAGTGAAGATATTCAGATCAATGGTCCAGATTTAAGTATATGGCCCAGTGTTGGTCGAGATCAGAAGATCAGACCATGGCCCAGTGTTGGTTGAAATCAGAAGGTCAGAATATGTGGTCCAGCATTGGCCGAGATCAGAGGATCACAACAGATCAGTTTGCAAGTCCAGGTTGACCGAGATCAGAAGATCAGAAAGTGTGGTCCAGGGTTGGCCGAAATCAAAGGATCACAGCAGATCACTTAGTATGGTCCAGATATGGATGAGAGCAGAAGATCAAACGGTCCAGATTTAATCATGAGGATTAACGGTGGAGATTTAATTAAATTTGATCAAAGTATTAAAAGGATTTGTTACAAAAATAAAGTGAAGTCGTATGGTAGTTCAGAAGCTGTTGGCGGGAAGAAACTAAAGATATGATTGGCCAGTTATTTTTGAAAGCAAATCTGAAGCTTTAAAAGATATGTTTTTTATTTAAGTGAAGCTCGATTGGTCAAGATATTTTTGCAAGAGAATCCAGCAAGTTACAGCTCGAAATTAAGCTTGGAAGAGGCCCTAATCTTCATCTATAAAAGGAGGCTCAACACTGAAGACTCAGCATCGAAAATCACAAAAGAGTCATACACTTCCAAAAGCAAACACTCAAGTTTTCAGTGAGGTTAATTGTGAGTTCCAGCTTTCCAGAAGCAAACACTCGTGTTATTTTCTTTCCCTTGTGTTTGATCTAAGTTGTTGAAGTAGAGTCTACAATCTGAGGGAGTCAGACGGGGTAGCATATTACTTAGCAATTAGATTCAAGGCGTTGTAATTCCTTCTACAATCTGGGGTTGTCAGATTGGTAGGAGAAGACTTGACTTGAGAAGTCAAGGTGTTGTATTCCTCAAAAGTCTAGGATTGTTAGACTGTTTCAGAAGACTGACTTAGAGGGTCAGTGGTATTGTTGTAATTCAAGGTTTTGAATTAGTGAAATCCTTCAAGGTGAAGGGACTGGACGTAGCCTCGTTAACGGTGAACCATTATAAAATTCTGTGTTTTTATTTTTACTTTATATCCGCTGCTAACTCTGTTTTATTCATACATCAAGTTTTGTTTTAAAACTGCAAAAATAGAAAAAGTATTCAAGTTAGTCAAAAACAATTCAACCCCCCTTCTCGTGTTTGCACCTTCAATTGGCATCAGAGCTCGGTCTCAAGGTTGAGCACTTAACAATGTTTGAGGAAAGGTCTAAGGAGTTCAAAATGGAAGAATCCATAGATGATTTGGGAGGCAGCATCAACAGACCACCAATGTTTGATGGAGAAAGGTTTGAGTATTGGAAGGACAGAATGAGAAGTTTCTTCATATCTCAAGATCCTGAATTATGGAAGCTGGTAGTCAAAGGTTACATTGCACCTACTGTTCCAGAATATCCAACTAAAGAACTGGACATGGAAGATATGAAACCATATCAGAGCAAATTATTCAAACTGCATCACAAGTCCAAAAACATCATGATAAGTGCCATCACATTCAAGGAATTTGACAGATGCACAGATAAAGAACAGCAAAGAGGATATTTGATAGTCTGGTTCTAACCTATGAAGGAAGCTAGCAGGTTCAAGAAGCAAGGGCTAACATACTGGTCAAACATTGATGGAATGTTCTGCAGATTCCAGACTCTGATATCTGGACTGAAGGTCTTGAAAAAAAGCTACACAACAGTAGATCATGTCAAGAAGATTCTAAGAAGCTTACCAACCAAGTGGAGACCAATGGTTACTGCAGTTCAGCAAGCCCAAGATCTGAACAACTTAAAACTTGAAGATTTGATCAGCTCACTCAGGTCTCATGAAATAGAACTAGAAGCAGATGAACCAAAGAAGAAGAAGAATTTGGCCCTGAAGTCGAAACAGAAGAAAGCTGCAAGGGCAGCATCAGAATCAGAGGATAGCGACAGTGACTGTGATGATATGGCTTACTTAACCAAACAGATGGTTAAGATCTGGGAAAACGGGAAGAGGAGAAGCTTCAAGAAGAAACATAACAACAAAGGAAAGGAAGAATCTGACAAGAATAGTATTGTTTGTTATGGATGCAATGAACCTGGACATATCAAGTCAGAATGTCCAAATCTGGAAAAGGCAAACAGCACAAGAAGAGTTCCAGATTTAGAAAGAAGGGTCTGATGGCATCCTGGGATGCATCAGAATAAGAGGAAGAATCGTCTGATGAAGAAGAGGCAGAAACAGCAAAGATGGGACACATTAGGTCTGCCTCTGGACTTCATAAAGGCATGATTTCAGGAAGGAAAATAGGTAGAAGGAAGAATGATCGAAGCAATCATTCAAGCAAGTCTGGAAGCACATCAGAGGGAGCAATTCTTGCTTTGATGGCTCATACCAACTCAAGTTCTGGATACAGCTCAGGCTCTGGAACAGAATCAGAAGATGAAGACAGTGGGGTATTTTCTGATCTCACTAGATCTGAATTAATTGAGGCTTTAAAAGACTTTTTAAATGCAAACAATAAGATGTCTTTAAAATTGAAAACTCTTAGGGAAGATAAGAAAAATCTAACCAAAGAAGTCTAAGTTTTAAAGAATCGAAATTCTGAGTATGCAACTGAAAACAAGGATTTTAAAATTGAAGTTGCAAGACTCAAATCTGAAAAACAAACTCTCAAAAGTAATACTTGTTCCACTTCCAAAATTGTTTGTGAATCTGATATGCATGAACAATTTTTTCAAAACTTTATTTCTAATGGAATGGAAAGAAGTAAATATGCATCTATGATTTATGGAAACAGTAACAGTGGATAGAGAGGTCTTGGTTTTACAAAAACGATTGCTGAAAGTAAAGCTGTTCATTCTGATATTTTATGCATTGTTTGTGCTAAGAAAGGTCACTCTGAACTATCTTGTCCAATGGTAAAATCTGAACAAGATCAGATAGTTGTTAAAACTAACAAACCTGGATCCAATCAGTTCTGGGTACCAAAAGATCAAATTGTCTATGTTGTAGATATTTTGAGCAACCAAAAATAGACACCAACAATGGTGCCTGGACAATGGATGTTGGCAATGCACAAGCAGAAGAAGGTTTATGTTCCAACATCTACCAAACAGAAGCCAAGTGACAATGGTAGAAGAAAAACTGGTCAACACAATACCTATCAGAACCAGAACCAGAACTGGAACCAGTATCAGATGCACAAGAACTGGAACCAGAACCAATACTAGAACCAGAACCAGAACTGGAACTAGTTTCAGAGGTACAGGAACTGGAACCAGAACTGGAACCAGTATCAGAGGCACATGAATGAGAACCAGAACCAACACTGGAACCAGAATCTGAATCAGTACCAGAACCAGAACCAGTATAAATACTTGAATCACCATAAGTTCCAGAATCACAAGAGGAACATGGTGTATCAGCCAAAGCAGAAAGAGAAGAATCAGAATCAGGAGAGTTCTTTAAACACTCCAGTGAAATTCATCAAGACCACAAACCAGGGAGGGAATTCAAAGCCCTTCATCCAAACCATCTAATCACAAAGCAGACAGATTCAGAATCTGAAAATCAGAAACAAGAGGATTTTCAAAGTAAAACTGAAACTGATGACATAGAGGTTACATCTTGCTGTAAATACTATTATTGCTTGATATTTATGTTTACTGTGATAACAAGAAGCTTGATCTTAAAAAATCAAAGCTAGATAAGTATTCTGTAGGTTTTCAAACTGTCAGAGGAACCAGGTGATTCACAGGAATTGAACACTTCAACAAAAACAACATTCCAATGGTTTCAAAAACAAGCAGATACCACCATAAGCAGAATTAATGGTTTGGCTGTATTGAGTTTATTTTTAAATTATTTGATTTATATTATGTTATATGACAAACTGCTTGATCTTGACAAATCAAAGCAAGATAAAGATAGTGCAGGTTCACCAGAACCAAAGGGAGCAGAAGCAGAAGAAACAGAAGTACTTGGAAAGGTAGAGGATACAAGCAAGTCAGCAACAGATGACAAATCTTCAAAAGTAAATCTGATCAAGTCAAAAACAACCAAGATTTACCAGAACCAGAAGTTGATTTATCAGAATCAGAAGCTGTTACAGATCTTCCAGAACCAGAAGTTGATGCAGACCAACCAATGTTGATAAAGCTTTGGCAGAGGAAGGTTGGATACTTGCAATGCCAGAAGAGCTGAATTTCAAAGGAATGATGTTTGGGATCTGGTATCTAGACCAGACAAAAACATTATTGGAACCAAGTGGGTGCTCAGGAATAAACTCAATGAAAAAGGTGAAGTGGTAAGGAACAAAGCCAGACTAGTAGCTCAAGGATACAATAAACAGGAATGTATAGATTACACTGAGACTTTTGCTCCAGTGGCCAGGTTAGAAGCAATTAGAATTCTTTTATCATTTGCTGCTAATCATGATATAATGCTGTATCAAATGGATGTTAAAAGTACATTCTTAAATGGCTATATAAGTGAGGAAGTCTATGTCAAACAACCCATTGGATTTGAAAATTCTGATTTTCCAAACCATGTTTTTAAAACTTAAAAAATCTTTATATGGTTTAAAACAAGCACCAAGGGCATGCTATGATAGACTTAGTAACTTTCTGCTTAAGAATGAATTTGATAAAGGCCATATTGATAATACTCTATTTAGGAAATCCATTAAAAATGATATTTTGATTATTCGTGTTTATGTTGATGATATCATATTTGGATCCACTAATGGCACTTTGTGCAAGGTGTTTTCTGACCTAATGCAGAAAGAGTTCCAAATGAGCATGATGGGAGAACTTAAGTTTTTCTTGGGAATTCAGATTCACCAAGGTAAATCAGGTACACTCATTCACCAATCTAAATACACTAAAGAATGAAACCAGCCAAAAGGTAGACCAGAAAACATATAGAGGTATGATTGGATCCCTTCTTTATTTAACTGCTTCTAGACCTGACATTTTGTTTAAGTGTTTGTGTCTGTGCCCGTTTTCAAGCTGACCCTAGGGAATCCCATTTAAACTGTTGTCAAACGAATCTTGAGATACCTTAAAGGAACCACCAACCTTACCTTGTTATACAATTAAACCCCCTACTCTAGAGCCAACACATTGAAATAAAACACCATTTCATTAGGGACCATGTTCAAAAAGGGACTTTAAGCATCCAGTTTGTGGACACTAATCATGGGCTGACATCTTCACCAAAGCATTACCTGAAGACAGGTTCGAGTTCATCAAGAAACATCTCAACATTGTCTCCATATCTGACTAGCTCAAGTAGTCTTCTTAATAGTTTTTAATTTTCTTGTAATTTTATTTTTATGTCTTTTATTTTTGTTTTTAATTTCTGTACTTTGTAAAGAGAAAAACAAAAATACAAAAATAGTAGGACATCTTTTTGGCTGATGACAAAAAGGGGGAGAGAGAGAAAAAAGAGAAATAAGTAGAAAAGAAGAGATAAAAAGAAAGGAGGAGCGAAAAAGAAAGAGATGAAAAGAGAATGAGTTGAAAAGGAGAAGAATCAGGGAGAGAGAAAAATAAAGGGAGAAAAAGAAAGAGTGAAAAGAGAAGGAGTTGAAAAGGAGAAGAAACAGGAGAGAGAAAAATAAATCAGAAAGAGATGAAAAGAGAATGAGTTGAAAAGGAGAGGAGAAGAGAAGAAAAGAAAGAGTGATTCAAGAAGGAGTTGAAAAGGAGAAGAAAAAGTTAGTATCAGACTTAGGGGGAGAGATTGGTCTGAGGGGGAGTATTTCAAGTACTTCGAGTTACAAGCTAAGCAAAATAAGTTAAGGTTTTGTCATCATAAAAAAGGGGAAGATTGTTGGAACCAAGTTGGTTCTAAGTACTTAAGATTTTGATGTTTACAAAAGCACTCCATGTAATCTTATTTTGTACCTTGAATTATTACCTTAAATACCACCAGAAGATGAAGTTTCCAGAGGCAAAAGATGAAGACACCAGATAATGCATCCAGAAGGTACCAGAGGATGCATCCTGAAATTACCAGAGGATATCTTTGCTGGCCCAGATCAGATGGAAGCAAAGTCAGAAGGAGACCTGGACCAGACCAGAATGAAGCCTGCCAGAGGGAGACTTGATCCAGACCAGAAGGAATCATTAGTCAGACTTAGTCCAGAAGTTATTCTGGCCAGAAGATGGCCTGGCAGTGAAATGATAAACAACCTAGACTTGATCCAGACTTAATCAGAAGATAAATTAATGGGTCTAGAACAAGAGATTCAATCCAGATTTGACCCATACCAGAAGATAGCATGGTTCAGGGTATGAAACTAAGTCCAGACTAGAAGAAATGATGTCCAGTATTGATCCAGACCTGATCCAAATCAGAAGGTAAAATGTCCAAACTGAAATATTATTTGTCCAGATTTAATTTTAGTTTAATTCAGACCAAGTCTAGAATTGGTCCAGATCATAGGGAAGATATTCAGATCAATGGTCCAGATTTAAGTATATGGCCCAGTGTTGGCCGAGATCAGAAGATCAGACCATGGCCCAGTGTTGGCGAAATCAGAAGGTTAGAATGTGTGGTCCAGCATTGGCCGAGATCAGAGGATCACAACAGATTAGTTTGCAAGTCCAGGTTGGCCGAGATCAGAAGATCAGAAAGTGTGGTCCAGGGTTGGCTGAAATCAGAGGATCACAGTAGATCACTTAGTATGGTCCAAATGTGGATGAGAGCAGAAGATCAAATGGTCCAGATTTAATCATGAGGATTAACGGTGGAGATTTAATTAAATTTGATCAAAGTATTAAAAGGATTTGTTACAAAAATAAAGTGAAGTCGTATGGGAGTTCAGAAGCTGTTGGCGGGAAGAAACTAAAGACAGGATTGACCAGTTATTTTTGAAAGCAAATCTAAAGCTTAAAATGATATGTTTTTTATTTAAGTGAAGCTCGATTGGTCAAGATATTTTTGCAAGAGAATCCAGCAAGATACAGCTCAAAATTAAGCTTGGAAGAGGCTCTAATCTTCATCTATAAAAGGAGGCTCAAGACTGAAGACTCAGCATCGAAAATCACAAAAGAGTCATACACTTCCAAAAGCAAACACTCAAGTTTTCAGTGAGGTTAATTGTGAGTTCCAGCTTTCCAGAAGCAAACACTCGTGTTATTTTCTTTCCCTTGTGTTAGATCTAAGTTGTTGAAGTAGAGTCTACAATCTAAGGGAGTCAGACGGGGTAGCAGATTACTTAGCAATTAGATTCAAGGCGTTGTAATTCCTTCTACAATCTGGGGTTGTCAAATTGGTAGGAGAAGACTTGACTTGAGAAGTCAAGGTGCTGTATTCCTCAAAAGTCTAGGATTGTTAGACTGTTTCAGAAGACTGACTTGGAGGGTTAATGGTATTGTTGTAATTCAAGGTTTTGAATTAGTGAAATCCTTCAAGGTGAAGGGACTGGATGTAGCCTTTAACGGTGAACCAGTATAAAATTATGTATTTTTATTTTTACTTTATATTCGATGCTAACTCTGTTTTTATTCATACATCAAGTTTTGTTTTAAAACTGCAAAAACAGAAAAAGTATTCAAGTTAGTCAAACACAATTCAACCCCTCCTTCTCGTGTTTGCACCTTCACAATGCAGATGGAGAATTAATTCATTTTGCTTTGCTGGCTGAATCAAAACCAATAAGTAAAGATGAGGCCTTGAGTGATCCTAGATGGAGATTAGAAATGGAGGGAGAGCTCAAAGCCATAGAAAAGAACATAACCTGGGAGCTAATGACCTTGCTAGTGCACAAGAGACCAATTGATGTGAAATTGGTCTATAAAATCAAATTAAAACCTGATGGGCACATTGCCAAGTACAAGGCCAGACTTGTAGCAAAGGGATTTTTGCAGAGACGTGGATTGGACTATGATGAAGTTTTTGCCCCAGTAGCTAGAATTGAAATAGTAAGGTTGGTAGTATCAATGGCTAGTTACAAAGGCTGGTCTATGCATCAGCTTGATGTCAAATTAGCATTCCTCAATGGCCACTAGAAGAAGAAGTGTATGTGAAGCAACCACTAGGATATGTGAGCAGGCAAACAAGATCATGTATACAAGCTGAAAAAAGCTTTATATGGCCTGAAGCAAGCTCCTAGGGCCTGGAACAAGAGGATTGACAAATTCCTTATAGAGCAGCAATTTGAAAACTTTGTAAATGAGCATGGAGTTTATGTAAAAAAGGCAGCAACACCTGCAATACTAATATGCCTTTATGTTGATGATCTACTATTGACTGGAAGTGATGAACCACAAATTCATAAGTTCAAAATCAGAATGGAGAAGGAGTTTGAGATGACTAATCTGGGCATGCTATCATATTTCCTTGGCATTGAGTTTGAAACCAGAAAAGATGGAGTTTTTATGCATCAAAAGAAGTATGCTAATGATGTGTTAAAGAGATTTAATATGCAAGATTGCAATGGAACTTGTACCCCATAAGCAGGGTTGCTACTGTCCAAGGAAAGCAATAAGGAGCTGATTAATCCTACAACTTTCAAACAAATGGTACGATCCTTGAGGTATTTGTGCAACACATGGCCAAACATTGCATATAGTGTTCAATTGATTAGTAGATACATGGAGAAGCCTAGAACATCTCATTACATGGCAACAAAAAGGATTTTTAGATACATCAAAGAAAGCAAAGAGCTTGGCCTGCTGTATCCCACACATTCGAATGGAGATGAAGCTAAACTTGTTGGCTTCATTGATGTTGATTGGTGTGGAGACAAAGATGATAGGAAGAGTACCACGGGCTATGTGTTTATGATCAATAACTCACCAATCTCATGGTATTCAAAGAAACAAAGCATAGTAGCATTGTCCACTTATGAAGCTGAATATGTGGTTGCTTCAATTGGAGCTTGCCAAACTTTGTGGCTGGCTGAACTATTAACAGAATTGGGATTGAAAGATGCTGAAGCAGTGAAGTTGAAGATAGACAACAAATCAACAATAGATCTAGCAAGACATCCAAGTGTTCATAGAAGAAGTAAACACATAGAGACAAGGTTCCATTTTCTAAGAGACCAAGTAATGAAAGGCAAAATAAAGTTGGAACATTGCAACACAAATGAACAAACGACTGGCATCCTAACCAAAGGATTGAAGATGATAAAATTTCAAGAGATGAGGAACAAGCTTGGACTAACACTATCTTAATCATATTGAATTAGGACGAGTGTTAAAATGTAGTTAATTCAAAATGATTAATTGAGTTTGTAATTCAGTTATAGTGGTTTAAATGTTGTTAAAAGTTAGTTGAATTATAAAAGCAATGTAACAACTGTTTGATAAACATATATAAAATTGGGCAGTTAGCTTAAAGTGCAAGTAATTCACTTTTCATTCAATTTCTATTTTTTTTTTCATTTCAATTTCAATCCCTATTATTCCTAAAATCTATTCCAACACTAAATACATCAATTTTTATTAATTCAACCAAATTTTATAAAAAATACAAGAGTGAGTACTACCAATAATTATTGTATTGTATATAATACATATCATTTAAATAAAACGAAAAAAACACTTCTCCTAAAAACAAGAAAATAGGAATGAAACAAATAAAGCATACTAGAGGTACCCCGTAGAATGCACGGGTGACTTACATAAGATAGATGTAAAATTATATTGATATTATAATATTATTTGTTTGCAAACATTATACAAACACAAACATCAAATGTATAAAATAAACACGAACTTTGTAAAAACAAATCCATTTTAAAGGCTCCAAATTCTTGAATAGTGTAACCATTTACACATGAATATTTTGTTGTTTAAAATCAAAAAAACAATATTGAGACGGAATACTTTAGAGAAGTACAATAAAAAACTACATGATTATTTAGTTATAAAGTAGTTGTTAATTGGTACTATAAAATTATATGATTTTATCATGAACAATCAATCAATCATGCCCAAGTTATGAAGCTAAGTGGTACATGTTGACCTTTAGATGAAACCATCGTTGATAATTAATAGTTAGCATGTGTGCGCGCTAAATAGCACCCGTGATTGCTTAATTTAATTTCAGTTAATGTTTGTCATTTATTTTAATTTTAAGTGACAATTTGATCTTTTATGTTTTAAAATGTCAACAATATTATTCTTTTTTTAATAAAAATTCATCAAAATTTTTAACTAAAATCCATAAAATTAATTATATTCTTTCATATAATACAAATTTCACCAGATTCGTGACTCAAATCTTCAAATAAACTCTTATTTTCATTCTTTATTTCACTTAAAATTAAAATAAAGGACCAAATCGGAAAAAAAAAAAGATAAATGACTAAAACCTTAACTAAAATTAAGTTAAGGGACTATGGATGCTATTTAGCCTAATAATTATTACTAACAATCATTAAATGAATTTATTTGAGCTTAGTGCAAAGGGTTTGAATGGTATAGCAAGCTATCAACAAAGTTATGTTATGTCAAGCTGGTCGTGACCTCCATTTAGCTTAATTCAAGCTGGTATTTACATATTCTGTGACTGGTTTTACTACATTTTGGGACTTTTTAATCACATTTTGGGAGTGAGTAACACAATTTTGTAATGCATCAGAACACATAACAATTTGGGACTGATTTGAACACAGTTTAATAACAACTAACAAAATAACTAATAATTGACTTTTAACAAAATAACACAAAGTCTACAAGAGTTTAATCTTCACAAAATATAATTAACTTAAAACTAAACTATGCTTGTGATTCTTGTGACCCTTGCACTATTACCGTAGGTTCTTCATTCTTCTTTCCCATCTTTGCATTATTTCCAATGTTTCCCTTTCCCTTGTTTGACTTCTTCTTTGATGTTTATGTGGCTTATGGTAGTGACACAGCGAAGAAGAGAGAAACATTTTTCATCTTTTAATTTTGATTTTCAATTTGGGATTTATTATATTTTAGGGTTTCTAATTTTATAAATTAAAGTTTTTGTTTTATTAAACATTTAATTTCAATAATTTTGATTAAAAAAAGATTTAATGACATATAATTATATGTATAGTCATCATTGCCACATCGTTATTTTCAATGTCATCTTATTAAAATTGGATGATATCAAGTTAATCTAAATTTTTTTAAAATAGAGTATCAAAAACAATGTTTTAAAAATTGGAAGATCAAAAGTTCTATTTAACCAAAAATACATTTAAATATTTTGTTTATTATTTATTCTGCAATAAATAGAGATTAATGTTGGTAAATATTAATATATGTTCAAATGTACATTTAAAAGTACCAAATATAGAAAAAATTTACTTTTATAATTTTCAACTAAGGATGCTAGACAGAAAATATCATGAACAAGTCACGAAAATGAAATCAACCAATAAGAAATCAAAACTAACCATACATAATAGATAGTTAATGTATTATAGGATTTGCTTCAAATTTGCCACCTAACCTGTGATGCCTTTTGTGGGTGAGTTTTTTTGTGACTCAATATTTCTGATTCTTAACAAGTGTGTTATAGATACACGTTAGCGAAACCCATAAATGTTTACATCAATTTATAAGGGGAAAACAATAAAAGCCATAAATGTTTTTAGATCAATAGTACTAATCACAACCAAACGACTTTACTGCAACTCAATACTAATCATGAGAAGACGCTATCATTGCAAGGAAATTGAAGAGTGAGCCCCACATAACAATACTATTTTTATAAAATTATTATTATAAAATATGATGCATTATTAATATATAATAAAAAATATCGTGATAAAAATTATATTAATTAAAAGACGTAATTGGAAAAAATATATTAAAAATTATTTTGAAACAAAGTTAATTATAAATGAATCATTTATTGTTTGGGGTAAGAATATGATGAAGGGAACTAGACTTTTGCTAGACCTGAGCTTGGTCTCTCAAAAATTACAAGGCTTAAGTTTGATTTGTGGTCTGTCATAGACTTACTTTTTAGGTATGAATCTAGTCTTGATAGAAGTCTGGTATGACATATTAATTTACTTAAAAGTATATTTTATTTTAACATTTTTGAATAAGTAGTCAAACATATTTTTAAATAGATTAACGATTTAATATTTCAATGAAATTAAGTTCTATTTTGATATTTAATATCACATTTTGAAGACTATGACTTTATATAGATCCTACTTAAATTATATTTTATAATAATACATTTAAATATGTCAAAAACTAAAAAATGTTAATATGCCTAAATTATTAAATGTTATATAACAAAAAATTAAAAATTTAATATAATAATTATAGTAGTAAAAAAATATTATTTATATTTATTTAAATAGACCTAAAAAAGTTATGGCATTAATTTTTTTTAGAAGTTTTAGTTTATCTATTTAAAAAGAAAATCTGATTTCACGTAAACTAAACCGTAAACTCCTTATGACATTGTAGTCTATTCTGATCCCGACTTGTTGTAATACAAAAAGAGTAGTTAGGAGGCCGATTCCGTCGTTCAGCATAATCATCTTAACGTTTACGATTTTTTATTTATTAATATTAATAACTGATCATACATTAATAATTTAATACCATTATAAACATTAATTTTCCCATATTCATTTTCATACACAATCGTGTATATATAGATAGATACAATACAGAGAAAGAGTATAGACTCCAAATATAAATCTCCGTAAATTCCTCTTCCAATTTCTTCTTTGTCTCAAAATTTTCTCTTTCACGTCTTCTTATTTTCTTCTTCTCGAACTAATTTGTAAGTTCTTTTTCACTCCTCTATTTTATTTTCCTTTTATTGATATGTGTGATGTCCCATTTGATGTTTTGGATTTGTTTCTTCGAAGATTTGAAATTTGAACTAATGAGTGTTTTTTGTGATCTGGGCATTGCTTCGTTTTGTTGGATCTGTTGTGATTTAGAATTTAGAAGACGGTGTATTGGTAAAGTTGTATTTTGATTGATCCACGTGATTTTTTCTGATGAAACAGGTGAAATAATTAGATCTGTATTGGATTTGTTATTTTGAATCTAGGGTTGTTTTTTGTGTGAAAAATTCATTGCATTTTGCAGTGTTTGTGTAGAATCGGATTCATGAATTTTTCTTTGTTCTTTCACTTGGACTTGTGTGAGCTTTGTAGCTATAGGTCGTGTTTAGATAAATAACTTAATTAATCATTTATCATATAGTAATTGCTTATGTATAAGCTATTTTCTATTAACAAAAGTTAAAATAAATTCAAATTGTTTTCATGTTAGTTATAAACTATTTTCATAAGCTGACTGATTACCATAACTTCTCCCAAATAGTTTTACAAGTGTTATACGAGTAGATAAAATCTCAAACAAGCCAATCCGAACGGGCCCATAATCTTATATCTATTTTTCTACCTACAGATGATTATTTCATCTCATTATGGTTTCATTATCTGTACACACTCATGGCAGGGCGGTTTCAAACCACCACCTCCTGCATTGCTGAACTCTGTTCTAGTTGCTTGATTTGCACATATTTCGGCTTTGTACTCTAGTTAACTTGTCCAAATATAGAAATAGAAGATTATTCTGTGTATTATGAGATTAATTGATTAATAGCTTTTGTAGTATACCATGTTTTGTTTTAGTTTATGTGATTGCTTGGTTAAAACTTAAAAAGGGATTTTTTTTTTATTTGTTTGTGGTTCTTAATTTGTATTTTGTTATCTGCAACTATTTTTATTGTAGAAGTTACTTGATATGGCTACGCACACACCGAAAAACATCCTCATTACCGGGGCAGCTGGATTCATTGCATCTCATGTTGCCAACCGGCTTATCCGGAACTATCCTGACTACAAAATTGTTGTCCTCGACAAACTTGATTACTGTTCTAATCTTAAGAATCTCACTCCTTCACAATCGTCTCCCAACTTCAAGTTTGTGAAGGGAGACATTGAAAGTGCCGACCTTGTCAACTACCTTCTCATCACCGAGTCAATCGACACAATAATGCACTTTGCTGCTCAAACTCATGTTGACAACTCTTTCGGTAATAGCTTCGAGTTCACCAAGAACAACATTTACGGTACTCATGTCTTATTAGAAGCCTGCAAGGTAACTGGCCAGATCAAAAGATTCATCCATGTAAGCACTGATGAGGTCTATGGAGAGACGGACGAGGACGCTGTTGTTGGAAACCACGAGGCTTCTCAGCTACTTCCGACAAATCCATACTCTGCAACAAAAGCCGGTGCAGAAATGCTCGTCATGGCATATGGTAGGTCATATGGATTACCTGTGATCACAACACGTGGAAACAATGTCTATGGCCCAAATCAGTTTCCTGAAAAGTTAATTCCAAAGTTCATCCTTTTGGCAATGCAAGGCAAAGTTCTTCCGATTCACGGAGACGGTTCGAATGTGAGGAGTTATTTATATTGTGAAGATGTTGCAGAGGCTTTTGAAGTTGTTCTTCACAAGGGAGAGGTTGGACATGTTTACAATATAGGAACGACGAAGGAAAGGAGAGTTATTGATGTAGCCACTGATGTATGCAGACTCTTCTCGATGAACCCGGAGACTAGTATAAAATTTGTCGAGAACAGACCGTTTAATGACCAGAGATATTTTCTCGACGACCAAAAGTTGAAGAACTTGGGTTGGTCTGAGAAAACTATTTGGGAAGAAGGGTTGAAGAAAACCATGAATTGGTATATCAACAATCCCAATTGGTGGGGTGATGTGAGTGGTGCATTGCTTCCACATCCGAGGATGCTGATGATGCCTGGTGGTATGGAGAGACTTTTCGATGGATCCGAAGAAGAAAATTCTGCTCGATATGTTTCAACTAATAATACTCGAATGTTGGTTCCAACAGCCAAGAACGTTGGTTCTTCGCAGAAACCTCCTCTCAAGTTCTTGATCTATGGCAGAACAGGTTGGATTGGCGGTTTGCTAGGGAAACTGTGTGAAAAGCAAGGGTTTCCTTACAAGTATGGAAAAGGGCGTCTTGAGGATCGATCATCGCTTGTGGCTGATATTCAGAACGTGAAGCCGACTCATATTTTCAATGCAGCAGGAGTGACTGGCAGACCTAATGTTGATTGGTGTGAATCTCACAAAGCAGAAACCATCCGCGTCAATGTGGCTGGGACTTTAACATTGGCTGATGTTAGCAGAGAGCATGACCTTTTGATGATAAACTATGCTACTGGGTGCATATTCGAGTACGATCAAGCTCATCCAGAAGGTTCCGGCATTGGTTTTAAGGAGGAAGACACACCTAATTTCGCTGGTTCTTTCTATTCCAAAACTAAGGCTATGGTAAGCTAGTTAAACATGATTTAGAATTTAATTGTTTAATTCACTTTCCATTATGATTATTGATAATTACGATTAATTTGTGAATGTTTCTCAGGTTGAAGAGCTTTTGAAAGAATATGACAATGTGTGTACTCTTAGGGTCCGCATGCCGATTTCATCTGACCTAAACAATCCGCGCAATTTCATTACCAAGATTTCGCGTTACAACAAAGTAGTTAACATTCCAAACAGCATGACTATTTTGGATGAACTTCTTCCTATTTCAATTGAGATGGCAAAGAGGAACTTAAGAGGTATCTGGAACTTCACAAATCCCGGGGCAGTGAGCCACAACGAGATTCTCAAGATGTACCGAGATTACATCGATCCAAACTTCAAGTGGGCTAACTTCACACTTGAAGAGCAAGCTAAAGTGATTGTTGCTGCAAGAAGCAACAATGAAATGGATGCTTCCAAATTGAAGAATGAGTTTCCAGAATTGCTTTCCATCAAAGAATCACTTATCAAGTATGTCTTTGAGCCAAACAAGAAAAGTGCTTAAAAAAAAAATCAAGTAATTTCACGTTTTAGGACATCACTTGCTATTGCTACCAATTTTTGTGTTTGCCTACTTAGATTATCACCCATCATTATGGTGTTTAGAGGATGGTATTGATAATTGATAAAGTATTAAAATCGGGGTTTGTTTGGAGGATCTATTGCTCAAAAACGGAGGACAAAAATTCGATTATTTCCATCAAGCTTTCACGGAGTTTCTAAATAACATTTATGCAACTTTGCATTCTGGAATGGAAGACATGTATTTCTTTATTACTCATGTATTTATATATCTTTTTTTTTTTTTGTGAGTTATGCTTCTATTGTATGTGATATAATTGGGATTTATTTAATTCCTTATTTAAAGAAAATTAGTGTTATCTAGCATTTGATTATGTGGAAAATACAAATATAATTTTACAGACATCTAAATGTATTTAATTGTGTTTTAGAAAGTAATAGGCTAAATAGCACCCGTAGTTCCTTAATTTAATTTCAGTTAACGTTTTAGTCTTTTATCTTTTTTTTTCCCCGATTTGGTCCTTTATTTTAATTTTAAGTAACAATTTGATCCTTTATGTTTTAAAATGTCAATAATATTATCTTTTTTTTTTACAAAAATTCAAAAAACTCATCAAAATTTTCAACAAAAATCCATAAAATTAATTATATTCTTTAATATAATACAAATTTTATCAAATTCGTAATTCAAATCTTCAAATAAACCCATACAAAAATTTCATCAAATTTCATTCTTTATTTGATATTGTTAGACATGGAAATATGAATTTATTTGAAGATTGAGTTTCGAATTTAATGAAATTTGTATTATATTGAAAAATACAAATAATTTTATGGGTTTTTGTTGAAAATTTTGATGAATTTTTAAAATTTTTGTAAAACAAAATGATAACATTGTTGACATTTTAAAACATAAAGGATCAAATTGTTACTTAAAATTAAAATAAAGGACTAAATCGGAAAGAAAAAAAAAAGACAAAGGACTAAAACGTTAACTGAAATTAAGTTAAGGGACCACAGATGCTATTTAGCCAAAGTAATATTATGAAATTATGATAATTACTTGTACCAAAAAAATTATGATAATTACTCTTTATATTATTAATGCATAGTAATTAAATCATTTTTAAAATACTGATATTTTCTTAATATATATATTAAATAATGACTTAAAACTTAAACCAACTAATTAATAATATAACTATTTTTAAAATAATATTTTCAAGGGATTGTTTTTTGCATCTCATGTTTTTCTCATACACTCAACTGTTTATGTTCCTTTTTCTTTTTAAAATATTCTTATAGGGAAGTTTACACACAGACATATCATTGTCTAATACAGTCGTTATCAAAATATTTATTCTTATAGTGAAAATCCAGTTTTATCTTTACCTTCCAAACAGTCGTTATCAAAATACGTAGTTTAGACATCATCATTGTCTAAATTAATATTATTTTTACCGTCCCAAAACATGGAGAATATTTCCACATCATGAATAATATTGAAATTTGAAGTTATAAGTTATAACATTGGTTACAACACAGTACTCCGGCAAAAGAATGTCGTTGCATGTTATTGACATATAAATTATTTTATTTTTTGTCAACGACTATATCTTTTATACCTCAACAATAAATTTTGTAGACATAAATCTACATTTTGGAACTAATGTCATTTGATAACAATTTTATTGTATATTTTAAACTTTTGCTTTTAAAATTGATTCACATTTATAATTTAAATTTCATAACTATTTAAAAATAAATTATATCCCAATATAAGCCACAATTTTGTTAATGTAAAATATTTAGCAATAAACATAAACACAAATTATATAATATTATTGTTTAAATAAATTTATTCAATTTTTTTTAATATTTTTTAAAATTGTTTGCTTCTTGCGAAATTTATCGTAAGCATATATTTTCAAACATGTAATACATTATCGCCTTCAATATTATATGTATAGTGTGTTAGATGGTTTGTAAATACATAAATCTATATGTTTAAATATTATAGTACTTCATTTTTATATTGAAATGGTGGGGGATAATTTTATCCAAAAAAATGATTGAAATGAATAGTAAACTATAACCGAAATGTAGAAATTTAATCTATGATTATAATCATAAAAATTTAAATAAACTAAATTCAAATAATTTCTAATTATAAATAGTGTCAATCAAACAAAATTAGTAATAATTCATGTAGTTTTTAATATGTATGATTTACAATTGAACCAAATATAGTATCATAAAAACTTAACTTATGTTTGATTATAATTGTCTTATTTCAATGTTTGATGATATTAAAAAAAATCACAAATTTTAACTAATTACGTAGGGAAAAACAATTATCCCTCGTACAATTTATATAATAAATTATAATTAGTGTATATTATATTATGATTATTCTTATTTTTATTTAGAAGATATAAAAATTATTAATTTTAACTAATAGACGAATAAAATAACTAAGTAGTATTTTTGAACAGTATGTTTCATTACAAATATTAATATTATAATTTTTGTTTTCTAATAAATAACTATTTTAGTATGTAGACGAGTTCGGATTAAGGTTATATTCAAAATTTGTGGTTGGTTATATATATATATATATATATATATATATATATATATATATA
>JBBPBO010001984.1:56098948-56116308 GCA_037974295.1 Cicer cuneatum
TATATATAAATAATGTATTTTTTTTTAAATTGTGTCATTGCAAAAAAGTATATATATTTATATACTTTTTATTATACTATATCGATTGTTAAATATAATTTTTTTTAAATAATTGTATGAGATATTTTCAAAATTTAACTATTAACAATTATACCATTGAAACTAAAGTGGAATTATTTATTTTACTATTTAGATTATTGTTAATCAAATTTCTTATTTTAATCAATAATTTTTTTTTATTTTTTAATCCAATAAAAATATAATTACCACCCACGGAGATTGAGTCTTACAGCAAGAGAGCTAGATTTTCACAATAAAGTGAACATGAGTTCGAATTTTATCTAGAAAACTACGTTTAGTGTCCGACGCGCCTCAAATAGGATTATTTCCAGTAGAGGGAACCTTTGGTAAACTTTAAAAAGAATGTAAGTAGTGACAATGAATTGATTCAAGTGGTAAGGGACTTCGGTCCCTTAAGCAATTGGTTAAGGAGTTCAATATCTGACTCCTAGGTATCAAGAAAATTTAATTGGAAATGAATAATGTTGTGATAATCAGAGATAATAACTGCAAAATATGATAATTTTATTGATGAAGTTCAAAGGCTTTAAATAAGAATTACAGAATCAAATAACTGCCAGCTAATAACTCTCCTACAAACCTGGCATATTGACTAAATCAAAAATGACAATCCAGGAGTCAGATAACAACTCCTTTATTCTAGTTAACAACCAAAGGCTAGTAAAACAAAGCTAACTAATTTATTCTAACATTTCCTCCCCTAAACTCAACATGGATCAGGTTGAGTTTAAACAACATCAGCCACTCAAAGTATTAGCAACTTTGTTCATCCATTCTCCAATGCCAAGTTTGGTTCTTAGATTCTCAAAAGTCTCAAGCTTTACAGCTTTAGTCATTATGTCAGCAATCTGAGCACTACTTCCATAGTATTCCAGCTCAATCAAACCTTTATTAACCAGATCTCTAATGAAGTGAAAACGGACGTCTATGTGCTTGCTTCTGCCATGTAAAACAGGATTTTTGGACAGCTTGATAGTGGACATATTATCGCAATAAACTGTAGTTGCTCCTTCAACATTTTGTAGCCAGTTCATTTGCTCAAGAATCCTTCTCAACCATATACACTGAGCAGCACATGAAGCTGCTGCCACGAACTCAGCTTAAGTCGTGGACAATGTCACTACGAGCTGCTTCTTAGAAGACCATGAAATAACCCCTCCTGCTAGAAAGAAAACATAACCACTTGTGCTGCATCTGTCATCAGTGTCACCTGCATAATCACTATCTGTGTATCCAACCAAAGCTCCACCTTGTTCCTTCCTTCTATAGAGAATTCCAAACTCCATAGTTCCCTTGAGATACCTTAGAACTCTCTTTGCAGCTTACAAGTGCATCCTTGTTAGACAAGCCATATACCTGCTTAACAGACATACTACATACATGATATCTGGACGTGTTGCTGTTAAGTATAAAAGGCTGCCAATAAGTTGTTTATACTGAGTACTATCTACCAACACCTTATCACCCTCCAGCGTAAGCTTTTCTCCTGGAACTATTGGATTCCTTACTGGATTGCTGTTCAAGAGACCAAACTTCAGTAGTAATTCTCTGGTGTAATTCTTCTGGCAAATGAAAACACCATTCGAGGTTTGACTGATTGTTGAGACAAAATCTCTCTCATATGGTTTTAATGATAACAAAATTGATTGATTATGACTCTTGTTATATCTAATCTGGGCTCTTGAGTGTTTTATAATTAGAAAACAGGTTATTCTTCAAATAAGATAAAAACTTTGTAATTCAACAAAGTTTCAAACAAGAGGATGGACCAGAGGATGAACCCCTCAAAGAGGATGAACCGACTTTGTCCAGAATCACGTTATCTGTATTTTTCTTCCATGTGCAAAGTCAATTCAGTAATTAAAGTTTGAAAGACAAACAAGTCAACTGAAGCAACAAAGAAAGGTAGAGGATGAGCGTAGATATTTGGAATATAGTAGAATGGACCTCTAGCTCTAATACATAGGCTTATGATAAAAATGGTTCTACCTTTACACCTACACATAAAGGTTAAACTAAACAAAAGCCTAAAATAGAACCTGGCATGCCTTGGAGAAAGAGAAAGTAAAAGGATAGCCAAGACACGAACTTCCAAAAGGCTTGCATCTGCCATACGAGGATGAACTGCACTCCCATCCTCCTGCAAACAAACAAGACAAAAGACAGCTGGATGGCATTTCTGTAATTCAGAAGACTAGACCTTGAAGCATCAAGAACCATTGTTAGTCTATCTTCAACTCTATAAAAGGATTGATGTCCTTCTTCATTAAGTACACAACTACAGCAAATCAAAGAAAAAAGGCCAAGAGCTATCAAGTGTCATTCTCATCCTCTCTTCACACTTTCTATTGTATTACACTAGATTTTTGAATCATCCTCTTGGAAAGTGCTAGTTAAGAGAAACATCAAAACACCTTCAAACTTGATAGTAATTTCTAAGTGAGTTACACTTAGAAATAGTTGAAATTCGTGAAGAGATATTGTAAGCTTGGTGAAGCTTAAAAACACAAAGGCTGTAATTAACCTCTGAGAGAGGTTGACTGTTTTTAGTGAATTCTCACAAGTGGGTGAGGACTGGACGTAACCCTTTTTGGGTGAACCAGTATAAAGCTGTGTGTGTCAATTTCCAATCTCTCTCTCTCTCTCTCTCTCTCTCTCTTTTACAATTAATCTGTTCTTTCACTTAACTTGAATTTCTAACCTCTTACCTTCATCCTCTAGAAGAGGATTAAGCTTTAAAACTTAAAAGAAAATTTTAAACGCCAAATATCCCTATTCAACCCCCCTTCTAGTGATAATCTAGTCACTTCAATTGGCATCAGAGCAAGGTTCTCTAGAAAACTACACCTAACAGTGTAAGAGAAAAAGATCAAAAGAAAAATGTCAAAAGCCAAGTATATTCCTGAAGGAGGATCATCGAGCAGATCTCCCTACTTCGATGGCACAGACTACTATCACTGGAAAGGAAAAATGAGACTATTCCTCATATCACAAGACAACAACATGTGGTCTGTGGTTGAGAATGGAAATCACGTCATTAGAATCAACAACACAGATTCATCCTCCGATGAAAAACCTCAAGCACAATGGACAGCCGAAGAAAATGCTAAGGTACTTCTAAACTCTAAAGCTCATTTATTTCTAACGTGTGCTTTGAGCAGGGAAGAATATGATAGAGTTAAAGAGTGCCAAAGTGCTAAAGAACTATGGGACACTCTGAAAATCCATCATGAAGGATCAAGTCATGTGAAAGAGGCAAGGATTGACATGGGTGTTAGAGAATTCGAATTATTCGAAATGAAGGAAAAAGAAACCATTGATGAAATGTTCTCAAGGCTAACAATCATTTTAAATAACTTAAGATCTCTTGGAAAGGAATATTCTGTACAAGAGAGGATAAGGAAAATTCTGAGGAGTCTATCAAAAGAATGGAGACCAATGGTGACGGCCATCACAGAAGCAAGAAACTTGGCCACCATGAGGTTAGAAGATCTGGTTGGAACTCTTAGAGCTCATGAACCATTGCTGCTTGCTGATAAACCAACCAAAAAGGGAAAAATGATTGCGTTAAAATCTAGTCAAACTAAAAGTACTTCCTCCAAGAAGAATGATGACATCATTAAAAGGGAAAACTCAGAATATCCTCTATCTGATGAGGAGGATGAACTTGCTTTGATTTCTAGAAGAATTCAGAGGATGATAATTAGAAGATGACAAGAAAAAAGGTCCCCTCTAAAAGAAAAAACTGACAAAAGTCAAATTACCTATTTTGGGTGCAACAAAGTGGGACATTACAAAACTGAATGTCCTCTAAACAAAAGAAACACAAGAAGATTTCAAAGTAAAAATAAAACTATGATGGCCACCTGGGATGACAGTGATGGATCATCCTCCGAACAAGACAAGGAAGAAGAAGCTAACCTCTAGCTCATGGCAAACTCCGATACTGATGAGGTAACCATTACTGCTCTATGTCCCTCTTGTGAAAAACTAGAAATTGAATTTGACAATCTCTTGAATGACTCAAACACCTTATATCCTAAATGTGGTTTTCTTAAGAACCAACTTTATGAAATAAAGAAGTTAAATGAGGAACTCCAAGCTAAGAATGATAAATATCAAAAAATCATTCTAGACTTGCAGGCATCTCATAGAAAATTATCAGAACAACAAAAAGTTCTGAACAAGAAGATTGTCAACGTTCATCCTCTAGAAAAGGATACTGAAAAGAGTGTTTTAAAAGAAAAGGTAGAAGAACTCAAAAAGGACATTACCAACTTTGTAAAATCCACTGATACATTTCAAAAAATTATGGGATCTCAATCTGGAATTTTTGACAAAGCTGGTATTGGATTTAAAAGTTCTCAAAAGCAAAAATTATATGAAAACTTCTTTCTACCAAATAAACAAGAGGAAAGACCCAAATGCACCTTTTGCAAAAAACATGGACATACTATCAAAATTTGTCATGCTAAGAAAAGGGCTGAAATTAACAAAAGGAAATGTTCATTTTGTGATAAGTATGGACACCATGATTCAGTTTGCTACCATAAAAAGAAAATCCTCACAAGAGGACAGACTAACTATCAAGGACCCAATTCCATATGGGTACCTAAGTCACTCCTAAATTCTGACGCAGGCAGATCCTCTGATCAACAAAAGAAAGTCATGGTTCTTGGATAGTGGCTGCTCAAGGCATATGACAGGGGATAAACATTGTTTCATTTCACTAGAAACAAAAGATGGAGGATCAGTCACATTTGGAAACAATGACAAAGCTCAAATAAAAGGTACAGGTATTATTGGTAAAAATAATTCTGCAAAAATTGAAAATGTTCAGTATGTAGATGGTTTAAAACATAACTTACTGAGCATTAGCCAACTGTGTGATAGTGAATTTGAAGTTATCTTTAAACCCACTCTATGCGAGGTTAAACATTCATCCTCGGGTAGAGTTTTCTTTTCTGGTGTGCGTAAAAAGAATTTATATGTATTGTATCTTGATGATTTGCCTACTGAATCTTGTTTTATTTCTCTTGAAAAAGATAAATGGATTTGGCACAAACGAGCTGGACACACAAGTTTAAACACCATTTCCAAACTATCAAAATTGGAACTAGTCAAAGGTCTTCCAAAAATTAACTTTGAAAAAGACAAAGTGTGTGAAGCTTGTGCCAAAGGAAAACAAGTCAAAAGTAGTTTTCACTCAAAAAATATTGTTTCAACAAATATTCCTCTTGAACTTCTTCATATTGACCTCTTTGGTCTCATTAAAACTCCAAGTCTTAGTGGAAAAAGATATCGATTTGTGATAGTTGATGACTTTTCACGATTTACATGGGTTTTATTTTTAAAGCACAAACATGAAGCTTTTGATGCATTTCAATATTTTTGTAAAAGAATTCAAAACGAAAAAACAACGAAGATTATTTCTGTGAGAAGTGACCATGGAGGTGAGTTTGAAAATGAATCATTTAAAATGTTTTTTTGATGAAAACGATATCTCTCATAATTTTTCTTGTCCAAGAACTCCTCAACAAAATGGAGTTGTTGAAAGGAAAAATAGAACTCTACAAGAAATGGCTAGAACTATTATGAACGAAGCCAACATTGAAAAATACTTCTGGGCTGAAGCCATTAACACAGCTTGCTATGTCTTAAACCGTGTGTCCATCAGAAAAATTTTGAATAAAACTCCTTACGAACTTTGGAAAGGTAGAAAACCAAATATTTCATATTTTCATATTTTTGGTTGTTATTGCTACATACTAAATAATAAAGACAACTTGGGAATGTTTGATCCAAAATCTGATAAAGGTATATTTTTAGGATACTCTACACCGTCAAAAGGTTATAAAATATATAATCTTAAGACTCAAACTGTGGAGGAATTCATGCATGTTATTTTTGATGAGTTTGATGACTTGTGTCCAGAAAATATGGATAGAATAGAAGAAGATGAACATTCATCCTCAAAAGTACACAGTCCAAATGAAGAGGATGATTCTGATCCATCCTCACAGTAGCCTCCAAGAGGATGGAAGGTAGCAACGCATCATCCTCTTGATCTAGTTATTGGAGATACGGCAGATGGTGTGAGAACCAGACAGTCTTTTGCAAATAACATGGCCATGATATCACAAGTTGAACCAAAAAATATTGATCAAGCAATTTGTGACAAATCATGGGTTGAAGCAATGATGAAGGAACTTTCACAGTTTGAAAGAAATAAAGTATGAGATCTTGTACCCCATCCTCTGGATAAATCCATCATTGGAACAAAATGGATTTTTAGAAACAAATTAAATGAAGACGGAGAAGTCATTAGAAATAAAGCAAGACTAGTGGCTCAAGGGTACAACCAACAAGAAGGAATTGATTACGATGAAACATTCGCTCCGGTTGCTAGACTTGAAGCTATTAGAATCCTCCTAGCTTATGCCACTCATAAAGGCATCAAACTATTTCAAATGGATGTCAAAAGTGCATTTCTGAATGGTTTCTTAAATGAGGAGGTATATGTTCACCAACCTCCTGGCTTTGTAGATGAGAAAAAACCTAATCATGTTTTCAAACTCTCTAAGGCTCTTTATGAATTAAAACAAGCTCCTCGAGCTTGGTATGAGAGGTTAAGCTCATTTTTAAAAGAAAATGGTTTTTCAAGAGGACAGATTGACACCACACTCTTTAAGAAAACTCTTAAAGAGGATATGTTAATTGTGCAAATATATGTTGATGATATAATCTTTGGGTCTACAAATGAAAAAATGTGTGAAGATTTTTCTAACCTCATGCAAAGCGAGTTTGAGATGAGCATGATGGGAGAGTTAAAATTTTTTCTTGGGTTACAAATTAAACAAATGAAGTCTGGCATCTTTATTTCCCAAGAAAAGTACACCAAAGATCTCCTAAAGAAATACAACATGGATTCAGCAAAACCCATGGGAACTCCTATGCATCCATCCTCCATATTACACAAAGATGATGAAGGAACCTCCATTTCTGAAAAGGAGTACAGAGGGATGATTGGATCCTTACTATACTTAACTGCAAGCAGACCTGGCATTGTGTTTGCTGTTGGACTTTGTGCAAGATTTCAATCCTCTCCAAAGGAATCTCATCGCACAGCTGTTAAAAGAATCTTTAGATACCTAATTGGAACAACTGATGTTGGAATTTGGTATAAAAAAAGTCCAAACCTTGACCTCTTAGCATACTGTGATGCAGACTATGCAGGAGATAAAGTTGAACGAAAGAGTACAAGTGGAACTTGTCAATTTCTTGGGGAGTCTCTCATAAGTTGGTCATGCAAAAAAAAAAGCACAGTTGCTTTGTCAACTACTGAAGCAGAATATGTATCAGCTGCCCAATGATGTTCACAAATACTTTGGGTGAAAAATCAACTGGATGACTATTCACTAAGGTACGCAAAAATTCCCATCCTATGTGATAATACAAGTGCCATAAATCTTTCAAAAAATCTCATACAACATTCTCGTTCCAAGCATATAGAAATCAAACATCATTTCATACGAGATCATGTTCAAAAGGGTGATATTGAGCTAATTTTCATTGAAACTGAAAAACAATTAGCTGATGTTTTTACCAAGCCTCTTCAGGAGGACAGATTCAAAAATATTTTGAAAAACCTCTCTGTCATAAGTCTGTCCAAAATTCATTAAAAACTTACATTTTAATTCTAGTATTATTTATGTTTTGTTTAAACTTCTTAAAAAAAATCCCTGTGAGTCTGAAAGGTATCAAGAGGTTCTTTCACCGAATAAGGCCGTAAGCTTGTCCTTCTCAAACTTCTTATTATTTAAAACCTATTGTGTGGTTCAAAATGTATTTTAATTTGCCCAAATTGATTCTGAAAGTTTCAAAATATGAAAATGTTTGATCTTTTTGGTGAAATGCACCAGAGTCAACAAATGCCAAAGCACGCTTCCCTCTACGTGCAGTTTTTCCAGCCAAACTCCTTGGCTTCCGTCATGCATTAAATGCTGATGGCTGAAAAAGTAACTGTTCCTGTCACGCGCTGCCTAGCCTCAAGCCTATCCCATCATTCCCTCACGTCCAATCCTCAACTGCCGTAACCTCTCTCTTCCAAAATCCCTTCCGTCTCCCTTTATCAATTCGTAAAAATCCTATCTCTTTCAAAAATCCCTTCATCCTTTGTCTTTCAAAATTCCCTTCATCCTTTGTCTTTCAAAAATCCTTTCATCCTTCTCTTTCAAAACATAGCAAATTTTCTCATGGCCCGCACCAAGTTCACTGCAAAATGAAAAGTTGTTGAACAACATTCTGAAGATGAATACGATAAGTATTCAAGTACGAACGAAGAGGATGAAGAAATCCTTCAACCTGAACCTATGACTACCATTCATCCTTCTCTTCATACAACCACTATCCCTAACCTTGCTTCTACTCCTCCTCACCTCAAACGAACCCACTCTTCTTCATCCAAGAACTCCATTCCTGCTCCTGTACGACGATCCTCGTGAATCATGTCTCGAATCCTCTCATCCAAAAAACCAACTCAACAGGACAACACTATTCATGTTATGACTCTAATGATTCAGAGGAAACTGCTTCTGCTGACTCCATTCCACAACCTCCCCTCAGTAACACTTCCTCTCCCTCACCTAAAAAATCATCCATTAAAAAACCCACTTCCAAACCTAAATCTACTTCCTCTGATTCTTTGTTTGAAACTCCTGCCTTAGAGAAAGTGTATCTTTCTAAATGGATTGACAAATCGGTTGTAAACGGGAAGTTCATTGATTTCTCTGACCTCGGGAAAGGAGGATTTAATATTGAAGATATTTTTGATCAACTTGGCTGGACTTCTGTTTTAAAAATCAATGAACCTCAATATCCTCGCCTTGTGCGAGCGTTCTACGCTGCGGCTTCTGGGTCCAAAGGTGATTCTGGGTTCAGCATTGTACTTCAAGGTGTGCATATGGAGATTAACCCTATCTCCTTATGTCACATTCTGGACATTCCAGATGACGGCTCCCTATGCTTTTCTGAAAAATGGTACTCCCAGTGCCATGTCTCCAGAACTGAGGTGCTTCAAAACACACTCCTTAACTCGCCTAAGACTCAAGTCGCCCCTAACCTTCAGCCCTTATGCAGAATTCTCCACAACATCTGTGTCCATTCTATTGTTCCAAGAGCGGGCAGCTTTGAAAAGGTTATTGAACTCGACCTTCTCCTCATTCATCATCTCACCACAGGTACCCCTCTTCATTTGGGGAATATCATTTTCAATTTCATGTTAAATGCTGTTGTTCTGGGAAGGTCTGCCCCCTATGGGATGCTCTTGACCAAAATTTTTAAATTTTTTAAATTACCTCTTGAGGACGAACCCTCTGTCCTCTTCAACAACTGTTTTTCCATGCGTAACATCAAACAAATGAAACTCAAACCTCTAGATATATCTTCCTCCATCAAAACATCCATTCCTCCAAAACGAAAATCATCCAAAACTCCACCAGCCAAAAAGTCGAAAAAACTTAAAAAATCTACTCCTGCCACTTCACCACCCTCATTAGAAAAAATCAATCCTCCTACTGATGAGACTTCATCTCCTAACCTGGAACCTTTGGTAAATCCTGAAACAACTCCATCTCCTCCACGAGATTCTGACATTCCATGTCCCACCTATTCTTCACCACTAGCTATAATTCCATCTACATTCAACTATGGCACTACTACTCTAGAACCATCAGAAGATGTTCCTCTTCAACTTATGGATGATGGGGCTGAACTCTATCATGATCTTATTCTGCAACATCATACATTCTCCCCACGAGTTCCTGGTGAAAAAGACTCTGCTGGCATGGATCTATCTGAACCAGTCACACTTGCCTCATCCTCTCCACTGCCGCTTCATGAAGAATTGCCCACAGGTACTCTGTCTGTTCCTACTCCTCACACTTTTAGTTCATCATCTTTTAATCCTCTTGCTGGTGAGTCCTCCAAACCTCCTCCCGAGGTACCAGGGCAGGTTGACTCCACTTACCCCTTCTTGGAAACCTTTGATACTCCCAAAGAAGATGGCTCTAACAACTCGAAGAAAGAGCACAAAGAACTGAAACATTTGAAAATGCTGAAAAAGATTCGTAAGGACTAGAAGAAAATGTTGGAAAGCTTCAAAAATTTTCAACATCAACTGACTCATTTTGGGCTCTTTCTCAATTGGATCACAAATCACTTCACTCCTACCATTCTCCCTGGAAACCGCCCTCCAGTTCCACAAGCTCAACCACCTCAGAATACTGCATCTCAACCTTCTACCTCTTCTGATGACTCATCATCCTCGACTTAATCTTTCTCAATTCATCTGACCTCTTCTTTTTGCTGCTGCTTCAATTCAAGAGGAGTAAGATTATGAAGACTATTTGAAGATTGTTAAATGTGTCTTATTTGCAATTTCTTTATTTTGTTAAAAACATTCTGCTTATGGTTTGTAATAATCTTGATTTATGTTTGTTATTACTCTATGGTTCATTCCTTATAATTATTTGTCCTTTTAGTATCAAAAAATTTCAAAGTTTTTTTTAAGAAAAATATTTGAAAAAAGAAATTGTTTTAAAAACATTTCTGATAATATTGAGGGGGAGCTTATATTCTGTTCTCTCAATATCCATCATAATCTAAAAAGAATTTTGTCATCATTAAAAAAGGGGAGATTGTTGAGACAAAATCTCTCTCATATGGTTTTAATGATAACAAAATTGATTGATTATGACTCTTGTTATATCTAATCTGTGCTCTTGAGTGTTTTATAATTAGAAAACAGGTTATTCTTCAAATAAGATAAAAACTTTGTAATTCAACAAAGTTTCAAACAAGAGGATGGACCAGAGGATGAACCCCTCAAAGAGGATGAACCGACTTTGTCCAGAACCACGTTATCTGTATTTTTCTTCCATGTGCAAAGTCAATTCAGTAATTAAAGTTTGAAAGACAAACAAGTCAACTTAAGCAACAAAGAAAGGCAGAGGATGAGCGCAGATATTTGGAATATAGTAGAATGGACCTCTAGCTCTAATACATAGGCTTATGATAAAAATGGTTCTACCTTTACACCTACACATAAAGGTTAAACTAAACAAAAGCCTAAAATAGAACCTGACATGCCTTGGAGAAAGAGAAAGAGAAAGGACAGCCAAGACACAGACTTCCAAAAGGCTTGCATCTGCCATACGAGGATGAACTGCACTCCCATCCTCTTGCAATCAAACAAGACAAAAGACAGCTGAATGGCATTTCTGTAATTCAGAAGACTAGACCTTGACCTTTTTGATCACTGTGCCCAACGGTTATGAAGCATCAAGAACCATTGTTAGTCTATCTTCAACTCTATAAAAGGATTGATGCCCTTCTTCATTAAGTACACAACTACAGCAAATCAAAGAAAAAAGGCCAAGAGCTATCAAGTGTCATTCTCATCCTCTCTTCACACTTTCTATTGTATTACACTAGATTTTTGAATCATCCTCTTGGAAAGTGCTAGTTAAGAGAAACATCAAAACACCTTCAAACTTTACAGTAATTTCTAAGTGAGTTACACTTAGAAATAGTTGAAATTCGTGAAGAGATATTGTAACCTTGGTGAAACTTAAAAACATAAAGGCTGTAATTAACCTTTGAGAGAGGTTGACTGTTTTTAGTGAATTCTCACAAGTGGGTGAGGACTGGACGTAACCCTTTTTGGGTGAACCAGTATAAAGTTGTGTGTGTCAATTTCCAATCTCTCTCTCTCTTTTACAATTAATCTGTTCTTTCACTTAACTTGAATTTCTAACCTCTTACCTTCATCCTCTAGAAGAGGATTAAGCTTTAAAACTTAAAAGAAAATTTTAAACGCCAAATATCCCTATTCAACCCCCCTTCTAGTGATAATCTAGTCACTTCACTGACTTCCACTCCAAGAAAGTACCTCATCTTTCCAAGATCAGTTATCTCAAATTCAGCTTGCATACTCACTTTGAAGTTGCTGACCAACCTTTCGTTGCTGCTCACAAACATTAGATCATCCACATAAACACTAACCAACAACACATCAAAACCTTCCTTGAAAATGAACAATGTGTATTCATAAGGATATCTCTGAAAGCCAACATTAACAAAATACCTTTCAATCTTGCCGTACCAGGCCCTTGGTGCTTGTTTTAAGCCATACAAGGCTTTCTTCAATCTATAAACTTTATTCTCCTCCCCTGAGCTTACAAATCCAGGTGGTTGGATAAGAAACACTTCCTCTGTAAGCTCACCATGTAGGAAAGCACTTTTAACATCTAATTGATAGATATTCCAACCATGATGTGCAGCAAGAGCAAGCATTGATCTAATGGTATCCCATCTTGCTACTGGAGCAAACACTTCATTGTAATCTATCCCCTGTGGTTGAGTATACCCTTTTTGCTACCAATATGGCCTTATACTTGTCCACCTTTCCTTGCTCATTCATCTTAGTCTTGTATAACCATTTAACTCCAATGGGAGTCACTCCATTAGGTAAGGACACCAATTCCCAAGTATCATTCCTTTGGATAGCCTTCATTTCTGTCTGCATAGCAATTCTCCATTTCTCTGACTTGACAACATCTTCAAAGTGAATAGGATCCTCATTGTCAATCTGAAGAGCATAGTGATCTCCCAGATTGAGCATAATGTTGCCCATCTCATAATCTTCTGTTGCAACAGCAGATTCGTGACCAGTTTCCAAAGGGCTGTTGTTGTGAGGGAGAGAAGGGTCTATTGCATTTTCATCTGAACTGACTGGTTCATCTTCAGGAGTATCATGTTCAGCAATTTCTACCTCTTCTTCTGAGTCAGCAATCTCATCCTCAAAACCATCCCACGAGAGAGTTGCGTTTTTACTAGTTGAGGCCTCAGATTCCCATGCCCAGCCTTTAGACTCATCAAAGGCAACATCTCTGCTTACTATAATCTTCTTAGTGAGGGGATTATAGACTCTGTATCCCTTTGATTCATAGGAAATTCCCAAGAATATGCACTGAACACTCCTATCATCCAACTTCTGTCTTCTTTGCTCAGGAACATGAACATGACACACACAGCCAAATACTCTGAAATGATCAACAGAAGGAGGCATGCCACTCCACAATTCTTGTGGTGTTTTCTCTTTGTTGATTTTTGTTGGGCTTCTATTCAGAATATAAGTGGACCAGGCAGCTGCTTCACACCAGAACTTGTTAGGAACCTTTGTATCAGCTAACATACATCTCACCATGTTTAAAACTGTCCTATTTTTCCTCTCGGCAACTCCATTTTGTTGAGGAGTTAGGGCTATAGTGAGTTGTCTCCTTATCCCAACATTATCACAGAAAAGGCTGAATTCTGTAGAGAGAAATTCCCCACCTCTATCTGTTCTGAGACTTACAAGTACTGCACTTGACTCTTTTTCAACAAAAGATTTAAAGTTTTTGAACACTCCAAAGGCTTCAGACTTAGCAGACAAGAAATAAACCCACAACTTCCTACTGTAATCATTAATCAAGGTGAATATGTACCTCTTATTGATGTGGGAAGGAGGAGTAATAGGTCCACATAGATCCGCATGGATAAGCTGAAGTTTGCAAGACGCCTGCCACATACTCTTCTTTGGAAACGGCCTTCTATGTTGCTTTCCTGCAAGACACACAGTGCATATGTCTTGTTCACTTGATCCCTTCAACAATGGTAATCCCTTCACCATGTTAGACTTGTTCAACTTTCTCAGACTCTGATGGTTCAAGTGACCATATCGCCTGTGCCATAATTCTGCATCAGCCCCCTCTGAACTAGTTGTGTTGAGACATTGAGCTTCGGTCCCCTGGCTGCATTGAGGAACTGCCTGAAGGACAAACATTCGATTGGACTTCATCTTAGATTCAAACAAAAAACCTTTCTTGTCATGAAAAATCTTGCAAACACCATTCTTGAACAGAAAGGCCATGCTTTTCTCTTGCATTTGGCCTATACTTAGAAGATTATTAGATAATCCAGGAACGTAGAAGACTTCTTGAATTATCAAGGAAATTCCATTAATCTTCAAATGAATACTTCCCTTACATTGAACCTTCAATTTCATATTATTCCTAGCTTGACAGTGCAGGTGTAGGAGCTATCAAGGCTAGAAAACCACTTCCTTTCCCCACTCATGTGATTGCTGCATCCAGAATCTAAGAACCACCAGTCTTCAGCCATCACAGAATTTTGCTCAGCCATCATTCCATAAATATGATCAGTCTCAGACCCGCTGCTTTCATCTTGATCAACATTTCTTCATGGTCTTCATTCTCCCCATCGGCATAGTAAGCCTGATTTGTCCATTCTGGACACTCGTTTCTGAAGTGTCCCAGTTTGTGACACTTAAAGCACTCCACCGTGTCTTTAGACCAAGATCCACCTCGACCTCGACCTTGACCTCTTCCTGAAGGAGAACCACGTCCTCGTCCCCTTCCTTTACTGGCATCAAATCCCACCTTGAGAACTTGATCCTCAACCATTGACTTCTTGATGAATTTCTGTTCATGGACAAGAAGTGAACTTTGAAGTTGATCTACAGACAGGGTATCAATATCTTTAGATTCCTCAATTGAGCACACAATATAATTGAATCTCTCAGAAAGAGTTCTCAAGATCTTCTCTACTATCTTGACATCAGTAATCAATTCTCCGCAATTGCGCATAGCATTGGAAACAACCACGACTCTCCCAATGTAGTCATTTACTCTTTCTCCTTCTTTCATTTCCAGAACTTCAAATTCCCTTCTGAGAGCCTGTAACTGAGCTCTCTGAACTCTTGCACTACCTTGAAACTTGTTCTTCATGGAATCCCACAATTCCTTGGATGTGCTCTTCTGAGAAATAGTCTTCAAAATTGTTTTATCAATGCTACTGAACAGATAGTTCATAGCTTTGAAATCCTTGAGCTTAATTTCTTCTATGCTTTTTAATTCATCTGCCAACATCTTTTCTTCTTGAGCAGGAACTTTGACTCCAGATGTTACCACAGTCCAATACTCCTTGGATCACAGCAAATTCTCCATAAGAAGACTCCAATGATCATAATCTCCATCAAATATAGGGATACATGCCTTGGCAAAACTTGATTCTGCCATTGAAACAGTAATACTGAGTTTCTCACAAAACTCTCACTTAATTGATCAAATGTTTTGCACGGCTCTGATACCACTTGTTGTGATAATCAGAGATAATAACTGCAAAATATGATAATTTTATTGATGAAGCTCAAAAGCTTTAAATAAGAATTACATAATCAAATAACTGCCAGCTAATAACTCTCCTACAAACCTGGCATATTGACTAAATCAAAAATGACAATCCAAGAGTCAGATAACAACTCCTTTATTCTAGCTAACAACCAAAGGCTAGTAAAACAAAGCTAACTAATTTATTCTAACAAATAACTCATCTTGTGTGCCCACATAGTTTCTGATAGAGATTAGTCACCTTTAAATAACGGTGAAATTTTTGTGTCTATAACATGCTAAAAAAATAAACATATAATTAATTTTATATTTTTGTAATATTTACTTCATCATTTAGATATTTTTGGATAACTTTTTTTTTAATTTAATGTAAAACTTGAGTTTGAATTTTTTTTCTTCATAAAATTAATTTTACTTGCGTACATATTTTATTTTTTAGGGAAGAACCCACCTTATAAAAATTAATGTTTCTTGATGCATTAAATTTCTTTTAAAATTGATTTGCTAAATAGACCTTTTATAATTTTTGAATTTGATTTGGTACATATTTTTATGTTGTGTAAATTTAATCTTAAAATTATTGCTATTATTATTCGGACTATTATTATATTGAAAGCATATTATAAAAAATGTATATGTTTTCATATTGTTTTTTAATTTAATTTAAAAGTATTCTTTATGATATTATATTTTCAAATCCATTTTTTTTGCCAGTATTTATTATTTTAATCTATTTTGTTTTATTTATGGACAAAATTTTATACACAGATATTATATTATCTTTTAATAAATTTTTATAACCATTTCTTTTTTGGAAAATATATCATTATAATTTTTATTTTATTATGACATGCAATTATAATTTTTCTATTTAAATACTAATTTTAATTTATCATGATTATAAATTATATATTTTATATATATCAAAAAATAATGTTGCAACTCTTATATGATTTTTTTGGAAATATTCATCATTTTTTTTTATTATTTTGCTGAGATTATAAAAATTCCACCATTTAAGTCCAAATTAAGGTAATAGAAAAAGTATCAATTTAAAAACTCATTTACTGCCTTATTATCTAAAATTTGAAATTTTAGTTTGATTTTAAATTTGATTGTTGAAATTGATTTTAGGTAAAAAAATATGAGTATGGTATTGAAAATTGTAACCGATTTTTGTATTTGTGTGATTGAATGTTCAAATTTCACATATGATTTTTACTGATGAAAGGATTATTTCAATTTAGTTATTGTAATTAAGAAAATAATTATAATTGTATAAATGAAATTTTCCATATAGAGATTGTAATGATTGACATTATAAAGATTTCATCATTTAAATTTAAATTTTAAGTTATAGAATAATGATTTGTGAATAGGTATGTAATGTTGTCACACCATTTATATTTTTGTGAGAATATATTTGAACAAGTTTGGCTTATACCTTAATATACATGTTTTTATAGATATTATTTAAAATAAGAATATCAATTATAATTTAAGTTTTCACTTAAAAAATCCAGTAATATTTTATTTTGTGGAATACAAAATTTGTTTTGTGATAGATATGAGTTTGAAGTTAATAGTTGCTATATTGATTTGATGACTATAAAAACTTATTTCTTATTTGATTTTTGTAAATATAAAAATGATTTTCATTTTGAGAGTAATTATTGTGTAAAACTCACAATAAAAAGAAAAAGTAGAAAAAATAATAGTTAAATAATATATATTTTTAAAATAATTAAATAATATATATTTTTGTGTATGTTCAAATATTTATGTCTACAAAAGAATTATTCTCATTTTCAAATGTACTTGAAATGTCTTCAAAGTCGTCAGTTTGATTTTATGTGTGTATTTTTTTTATTTTTTTAACTTTCTACTTTAGACTTTAGCAAGTGTAATCATATCTCTTATTAGTTCCCATATTTTTATTGATCTAGTTTCCTAATTGTATTCACCATATTATTAAAGAAATTTATATTTTTACTAACATTGTCCACATAAGGAAGAAAAAACAAAAAA
>JBBPBO010001984.1:56116458-56126520 GCA_037974295.1 Cicer cuneatum
AAAAAAAAAAAAAACAATTAAATTGAAAAATAAAAAGAATGAATGATTTTATAACTTTGTAGTATCATATATTCTAAAGTTTAATATAAGTATTTACTCTAAATACAATACACGAAAATGGGTATATTGAAAGATTTAAAACAAAAACCCTAACAAAGTGGAGCAAATTAATATAATTAAATCGCTTCATTGATATTCGGTCTATCCTAAGATATTATCTATCTTAAACTGAAGTATCATACGCTCGCTTTATATTTTTATAAGAAAAATAAACAGAATTAAAAAAAGAAAAGAAAAGGGAAGACCTTATATATACCTGGTCTGAACTTTGATGAAAACCCTAACGTGGTGATATGGTCAACCAGCTTGAAAAATTAGAGATATGAACCAAGTATAAGAGTAAGAAGAAGGATTAAAGTTTCACAAAAGAAATATGATTAAAGAAAACCAAAAGAGAGAAGGAATTATGTAGAAGAAAGAAAAAAATTTCTAAATGAAAATATTCTAAAAGAAATAAAAAGCTTACTGAATGAAAAAAATTATAAAAGAAATAAATTTTTTTGAAAGAATTTGTTAATTATTTGTCATTATATATACCAATACTTTTTTTGAAATATGGATGTTAATTTTGCTTCTACAAATCTCTTTTTTTTTTTTAAAGAAATTTGTATGAAAGAATTTGTTAATTATTTGTCATCATATATACCAATACTTTTTTTGAAACATAAATGTTAACTTTGCTTTAACAATTTTTTTTTCTTCTTTTCTATAATAAAATGATAATAACTAATAACGTGATTTTATTTGGTGCAATTGATCGCACTTGGCAAAAATAAATTAATTTTATTTGTGTTTTAATGCATATTAACAACATTCATTTTCTAGAACGTACAAAATATCCAAATCTTTGATTTTTATATTGAAAAGATGCAAAATAAGATGCCTCTTTTTTTTATTCATAAAAAAATTATTATTTTTATTTTGTTGCATTAAAAAATAAGATTAATATTAAAGATAAATGATTAAGTTACTAGATAAGCGTCGCATGTACTATTTTTTGTGAAACAAGACAATTGTTTATATTTATATTGTAAATGTAGATTGTAGATTCATTAATGATTTCTAAATAAGTCTATATTGTTTTTTTTTATTATTAAAATTGGTCTATATTTTTTTCACTCGAGCACTGTTTTTTTTATAAGATTTGAGAGAGTTTGGATTAGACCTTAATATATACTACTATATATGTTTTATAGATATTATATTTTTAAAAATTATAAGCATCTATACTAAGATTAAATACAATATGTTTTAAGCAATAATCCTTACATGAGACATCTTATATGCATTATACCCTCTACTCTCTGGTATATTCTACAATTAATTAATGCAATAATAATGCTATTAAACTAAATCAAAATGCAAGTAATTTAATTTGGTTTTCTTTCCTCAACTTAATTAGGTTTTTTTTATAAAAAAAAAAATATTGATTTGGTTATTACTATGACATTAATATCATGCTATTAATTCAGTGTAATTGGCTGAATCAATGGTAGCATGGTCGAAAAAACCCCAATTACCATTAAAAGTTATGATACTATTTCCTAAACAAAATTGTAGCATCAATTGTACTACATTTCTTAAAGTATTTATATTTTAGATGACTTTTACATGAGATATCTAAAGCATTTATATTTTCGATGTCGATTTTGGTAACATATTCATTTAAATCATTATGTTAATATGTTTTTGGATTGATTGAGATAAGTATCGAGGAGACAAACTAATAAAATAATGAATTTTTTTGGTGATATTTCATATTGTGCCTTCTAGTATTATTGTGGATGTCCATATATTGAGAAAACTTGAGATTTTATCAGTGCGTTAAAGTCTAATCGAAAGACATTGGACCAAAAAATAGTTAATGCGTGGAATATGTGTTTGTGACTGTAGAAGAAAAATATATGTAAAATATCCATTACAATATCTTTTTACTTACATTTCATCTTTATAAAATTTAAAAAGAAAAAAAAAACTATTACAAAAGACATTATCACAATGACCTTGATCTAAAAAGAAAAAAAAATCTATTGCAAAAATATTATATATATATATATATATATTTAAAATCTAATTTCACACCTATTAAAATATTAAATTATTGGAAAGTACTTTTATACATGAAATTTATAAAAAAGTAGATTGCACAAACTAATAACTACTTCTATGTTAATTTCTAATTTTTTACTTATCTCATTTTTCTACAATGTAATATTGCTTAATTTATAAACAAATTGAAAACCAATATCAATTTTTTAATATTATTCCCAACCGAAATAAGTTACATTGTTGGCATAAATATATAGTTTTTCAACGACTTTACAATGTTGCCGCAAAAATGTTGTATTTTTACCGATGTAATTTATTCATAAATTGAAAACAAACTTAATTTTTAATATTTCCAACAATAAGTTATGTTGTTATAAAAATATATGTTTTTGCGGCAACTTTATAAAACATCTCTGTCAAAAAATTGTATTTTTACTATTGCAAGTTATATTGTTGACAAAAAATTATATAATTTTCGGCAAAAGTGATGTTGTTGAAATATTATTTTATTCGTAGCGAAAAGTTATATTGTTGTAAAAAAAAAGTTTGTTTTTCACAATGCAAATTATGTTGCTGCAAAAATATTATTTAATTTGCAGCGAAATGTTATGTTGTGAAAAAAGTTGTATTATTCTCAATAAAATTATGTTGCTGCCAAATTATTCCTTGACAATATGTAATTTTGTTTCCAAAACTTTGTACAATTAACAAGAAGTTATATTGTTGACAAAATATTTGTATTTTTTCTAGCAACGATAATTGTTGTTGGCATGTAAGTAGTTAATCCCATAACACGGCCAACCCCGAAAACCAAGATAGCGGGATACCAAAATTACCTCTATTTTTTTGGATAAATTACATGAATGATACTATATGAACATGCATAATTAAACAATGTCTCAAACTCATAAACATTCATAAATAGTAATAAAAATCCTAAGTCTTAATCAAAACATACATTTAGATACCAAATATCATCATCTTCTTCAACATAGTAGAGTAATTAAATAACAAAATATTAAAACTAAAATGCATGTTATAGGAATCAAAGATCATCATCATCTTCAACATAGTCTTTTTCCTCTTCATCATCCTCCTCTTCTCCATCAACTTCAATATATTTTTCGTTCTCCTCCTCCTCCCCTTCATCTTCAACATAAATAGGCTCAACATCTTCTTCTACCGCCACTTCTTGTGATATTGCTTCTTGAGCTATTTCCCTAAATGCACTTGCAGCTGTTTTTTCTTTTGTTGCCTACCTTTTGTAGACCACCAGCTCATTAGCCCCACTTGCATTGGCAATGTAACACCCAAAATTTATTGTTATTATAAATTGGTGATATTTTCTTATATATGTGTTTATTGTAGTGTGATAGTTCTTTTACATGATTGTTTTTCTTTGTTTGTCTTTGTAGTTATTTAAATTAAAATTAACGATCATTGTTATTAAACCTATTTATTTTATTTTAGAAAAAATAATAATATATACCAATTTTGGATTACTATTATCTTAGACCTCATATTTTAGTAGGGTCGTTATCTAAACTTTTATTATTTAAATTTATTTTTATTTAAGTATAAATATAAAATAACTATATTAATTATATATAAAATATAATAATGATGATGATGCCGTTCATAAAATGAATACGCTATATAATAGCCTAATAATATCTACTAATAGCCTAAGTAATAAATTGAATTTGCCATAAACGGAATTAATGGACCTAAACTAAATTCTGAATTCTTCAAATACTATTTTGTAACTTAATAATAGCCTAACTAAATATCTTCCTATGCTAGCGGCGCAACTACACATACACATCCTCCTCAAATTCTAATATCCACGCGTTCTATGAAAGCTATTATTCAATTTGGCTTGTACGCACCATAACCGAGTTATTCTATATTTTTCATTATCATCTCCTTATTTATATTCTTTCTGATACATACTCAAAATCATATTGTACTTGTGAGTTGTCCTCATTTTTCCGTGACCTTTCCTGGCTTCTTATTAACGGAACCAAAATTGAGTGTCTCTATCTCCTTTTCCTTTTTGAGTTTTTTTCTCAAAAAGCCACCACGGGACACAAAATCTTGGCTACTCACACATAATCAACCGGGAGATACGATTATTGCCTCAACTCTACCAATCGCAGTGCCGTTTTTCTGGAAACGGCCACTTTTCTCCCTTGGATTTAAATGTTTTGATATTTTCCAACCACCATAGTCATTGTTTGGGGAAAACATGCATCATTTTAGAATTCAACTTGTTGTTATCTTTGGAAAACACTGCTCGTTCGCGTATTTTGACAAGATGCCGTCGAACCCTATCGATGCTCCAGCACATCGGTGAGTCTTTTCGATTTTGGATTTTACATCTTTTAACTTCGTTGAATTTAATAAATTATAATTTATATATCTATATATATATATATATATACCTAATTACAAATTGTGTCTGTTAGATTTTGTGTTTAATATTTGTTTTTGATTTGACAAAATTTGCTTTATCTCAAAAGTTTTAGTTCGATTAATAAAAGAAATTCATCTTATTTAACTAATAGAGTTGTTCTATATATTTACATCTCTACTTTAAATAAATAGATATGATTATATACTATTTAGTAAAAATCAAATTCTGTTAAAAACAAAAATAAAAATGCTTTACAATTAAATTCAAAATTTAGTTTTATATTTATAAATAAACTATGCTTCAGTTTGATAACCTGGTTTTATTTGTTTGATAAGGTTAATTCTACTTTAATCCTAATACACTTATTTATGTTTAATTTATACTATTCTAATTATTTAATATTTTATTACTCTAATTTTAAATATGAAAACTTAAAAATTATGCGTTTCAGTTTATAGTCGCTCCCTCTCATTCACATCCCTAGCCGCCGCCGTCTTCACGTCGATCGCCGCTGGCTTCACGTCGATCGTCGTCGTCGTCTTCACATCCATCATCGCTGCATCCAAACTGCAGATATATCTCTTCATTTTCTTTCACCGTTGTGATCCTTGTTGCGTGATAAGATTTGAGATTGAATTCATTCACATCAAACAGAACCGCCATACTCTAAAGACGGGTTTTTGCTTGTAAGCATAAACATGTCTGCTTTATGTCCCAAACAGAAGAACAAGCAGAGAAGGTCTCAATTAGAACCAACCACAAAGGGCCAACCCTATGTGAAGAATGCAAATCTAACTCATCAAAGTACAAATGCCTTGGTTGCTCGATACAATCATGCAGTCTTCCTTGTGTAAAAGCTCACAAACAATGTACTGGGTGTACTGGAAAGAGGAGCCAGACCCAATTTGTTCCTATTTCTCAGTTCAATGATGATATCTTATTATCTGCTTTTATTGGTTATTGATCGTTGCGTGGACAAAGAAGAAGACGTGAACTTGTTAAGCTGTTTGGATTCGTTGTGGCCATAGAGATGGTTATGTCTAGTGAAAGCTTCAATTCAGGTAAGCGGTGAGATGAAGTTCGATTATATGAGTATAATATAACGTGGGATGAACGAGAATGTTGTAATTCCCAGAATACGTACGGTCGAGCCCTATTGAGTAATAATAATGAATTAATAATACATGAATGGTAATAGTGAGGACTAAAATAGAATTTAGCAACCTATAGAATTGTCGTGAATTTATTTATATCAAGATTGCATATTATTTGATTTTATGAAACTTTATGCTGATTGTTATTGTATGAATGATATGTATTTGAGTGCTCGTGTTTACTTGATTGAAATCGTGGTATTACTTGACTTCACCGCATGTTTGATTTCTTATTATGTGGTTCATAAAACTGGACTGTGCATTGTGAGTGGTGTAAACCAAATATTGAGATTTTATTGTGATTGGCTAATATATATATATATATATATATAGAATGTGTAAATTCTGGTGAATATTGTGAATTCAAATTGAAACCTATTGAATTGTGACAATCGAGTAAGTATGAAATAGATGTTGTGAGTTTTGGAGTGAGAAGTATTTTGTCATCATATATAGAGGGTCTGACAAACCTAGTGATTCGGGGAAGTACAACTGAATGAGCCTGATCGTAGAGGGTTACAGTCGAACCGTAAGGTAAGACTGATAGACCTTGGAGGTACCTCGGGTGGGGAATTTCTAAGTTGATTAGTGAGTTATTCCATAAGGTTGGGAGCTATCGTGTGACACAAGAGTACCCCGACCGTCGCGTATATGTGTCTCGGGTTGAGTTGATGGGATCTATGAGGACTTGGTCATTCATGAATTGTTTGTCCACTCTTGTATTGGCATAGTATCAGGCCTCCTAACCAAGTACTTCAGAGTAGAATGATATCAAATGATGAAGAAGTATAGAGTATAGGACATGCATAACATTTCATCCTTGTAACTGTTTTATTGTGATTGATTCAGATTAACCTTGATATAATGTTCTTGAGTGTTTCCCATATTTGTACTAATTTGACTATTTGCGTGTTCTCTTCATTTATCTTATACTGTTACATAATTTCAAAACTCACCCTTTCGTTGTTTGTGTTTGACATTTGCAATGGACGTAGACGGGTTGCAAACTATAGGTGATGATTAGTACCATTAGAGTGGCGGAAGCCATTTTGTCTTGAACACTCTTATTTTATTTTATTGTGATTGATTCAGATTAACCTTGATATAATGTTCTTGAGTGTTTCCCATATTTGTACTAATTTGACTATTTGCGTGTTCTCTTCATTTATCTTATACTGTTACATAATTTCGAAACTCACCCTTTCGTTGTTTGTGTTTGGCATTTGCGATGGACGTAGACGGGTTGCAAACTATAGGTGATGATTAGTACCATTAGAGTGGCGGAAGCCATTTTGTCTTGAACACTCTTATTTTATGCATTATGTTAACGTAAATCTTGAACGTATTTTATTTTGGGAATTACTGCTCTGATAGTGACACCGGATTTGGGACTATATTTGTAATTATTACTAAATTTAATTACGAGTACTTCCAAGGGATTTTACTGTCTAATATTATGATTTTGAGTTGTTATGTTTGATGAAAAAAAATTGGATTAATGTGTCATGTTCATGATTACGTGATACTCTTTACCTAAAAAAATGTGTTTAGACTTCTTTCCCTTTGGATCGTTAGCTGCCTTAGACTTCAACCATTCTTCTAAAGTGAACATTTTTCTAAGGTTGACTTTTTGTTTATGTAATCTTTGCAAAATAAGAAATGTGGTAGCAAACCTTGTGACTCAATGTCTAACCAATTCAACATTGTCAGTGTTCTTCCTCATTGCGTTCAATGCCAACATGTGGTTATAAATGAAGCCGACAAGACTAATCCCTATTTGAATATTTTTTTTAACCTTAGCAATCTTTCCAATATCTTCTAACATCAGATCGGGACAATGTGCAACACACGGAGTCCAAAACAGGTGTAGTCTCTTGGAAGTTAGTAGTTTACTAGCCAATTCCAAATACTTCCATTGTCAGTAACCACCTGCACAATATTTTGCTCACCAATCTCCTCAACAAAATTGTCCAATAGCTCAAAGATCTTAATCCCAGTCTTCATGTAGGCAGAAGCATCAATACTCTTCACAAACATTGTTTCTGCTGTAGAATTCACCAAGAAATTTATCAAAGTCCTATTCTTTCTATATGTTCAACCATCTGACATAATTGAGCATTTGAATTTTGCACAATGCTTTTGATGACCATTCAACAAAGCGTTTGCATATTCCAACTCTTTTTTCAAGGAGTGGAACCCTCAACTCATAATAGCTTGGAGGTTTCAAATGAAGACCGTAGTTTCCAACCGCTTCCAACATCAATCTGAAGCTTTTTGATCTTGCAACAGTAAAAGCAATTCCATTTGTATTAAAAAAGAGCAATGTATTGTACCGTTCTTGCTCTTGCTTTTTTTTCACAAACATCATTTATGCTTGTTTGCCTCTTGTCTTTGAAGGTGCAAACACGAGAAAGGGGGTTGAATTGTATTTGCCAAAGTTGAAAACTTTTTTGTTGATTTGATAAAGGCTGGTATGAATTACTTGGATAAGAAACAATCAGATTCAGAGGCAGCGAATAATGAAAGCATAAATATTTAGACACATAGATTTATCCTAGTTCACCACTAACTTGGTTACATCTAGTCCCCTCATTTAGAAGGCTTTCATCCACTAATTCAAACACTTTGAATTACAAAACACCTGACCCTCCAAGCTAGTCTTCCCAAACAGCATGACAACCCCAGACTTTTGAGGAACAACACTACCTTGACCCTACAAGCCAAGTCTTCTCCTAACAATCTGACAACCCCAGTTTGAAGAAGGAACTGAACCATTATCGCATTGGATACAAAAGATTGGAACTTGAGTAGTTGCTTCTAACAAAGTTGATACTAATAATAACTCTCACACTTTAAGAAAAGAACACTCATAAAATATTTCTCCTTCAAACATGTGTTTCTCTCTTTGAACTCTAAGATGAATTTGAAATTTGAGTTTGAGTTCTTCTACTCTCCTCTGATTTTCAATACTCTTCTTCTTCTTCTTTAGCCCTGAGTATCTATTTATAGTTAAAATTTGAACTTCAATTTAGTCTTTGTTTAATTCTGAATTGTATCTTTTTTAGATTGAGTTTGTAAAGTCTTCAGATTGAGTTTGTAAATTTTTTAGATTGATTTTGTTCATATTTTATTGTAGATAAATTTTGATCAAATCTTCAACAAATCCTTTTCAAATTTTGATCAAATGTTCTTCAAATCTTAATTAAATCTTCTTCAAATCTTAATTAAATCTTCTTCAAATCTTGATCAAATCATAATTGAATCTTCTTCAAATTTTGATCAAATCTTCTTCAAATTTTGATCAAATGCTCTACAAATCTTAACCATATTTTCTTTTTAACTTGGTCACAGATTTTCATCAATTATAATTTTGAATCAAATCTTATTTTATATTTTCTTCCATTATAAATTTGAATCAAATCTTATTTTAGTTTTTCATCAATTATAATTTTGAATTAAATCTTATTTTAGATTTTCTTCAATTATAAATTTGAATCAAATCTTATTTTAGATTTTCATCAATTATAATTATGAATAAAATCTTCTTTTTGATTTTCTTTAATTATAAATTTGAATCAAATCTTATTTTAGATTTTCTTCAAAAACATGATCTTCTTTCGTACTCTTCGAAGTCAAATATATTGTTATCATAAAATACTTTTATTAACATCCAAACTCTAAATGTAAAACCAACTTAATTACAAAAGTCTTTCCCCAATTTGTGTTATACTTTTTTCATTAACATTAAATCCAAGGGACCTTTTGTCTTCTTGGCTGCTCGTAAAGGGGCCTCAATTGCCCTTTTTCCACTTTGAATAATCCTTATTTCAACTTCATAGTCATTAACATCATCATCAATTTGAACTTCCATCTCATATAATATTCCATCTTTCAGTGCTTGTTTCTCATCATAATTTGTCTGCAACAACAACTTATAATCTGGTGGCATTTTTCTGCAGCATTTTACATCTCCCTTTATCCCTAACTAATGTTGTCAGGCTCTAGTAATTCCTCCGATAGTTTCAAGTTGACAAAAATCACATGTCACCCTCTTCCTATTATTCTTGTCTTTTACACTATTAAACTGTCATACTAGATCAACATTATCACCGATTGGTATAAACATTATGCACTTAATAGAACTATTACTTTATGGGGTTGTAAAGAGTGTTGTCATTACGTTTGCAGAGAAAGAACAAACAGAGAAAAAAGCAAAATGAAAGAAGTAACAAAAGAAAAAAGGAAATAACAAAAGAAAAATAAATTAAAATAAAAAACAGAAAGAAAGAAGTAACAAAAGAAAAATTAAAAAAAATTAAAAAAAAAAGAAAGAAAAAAACAAAAAGAAAAAAGTAATAAAAGAAAAATAAAAGGAAGAAAGAA